>JAODXP020000015.1:18532269-18534769 GCA_027497455.2 Sardinella longiceps | reverse complement strand
CAACCAGCAGGGCCCCTCTTCTTACTTTCAGTCAGATTGGACTTTACTGCAGCTGACTTGACACTGGCATTGTGCAATGCCCAATATGGCCGCCGCCACCACCACCACAAATGTCACTACTGTACAAGGTCATAGCATGGAGCTATGTGGCAAGAGCTTAAAGCACTTGATTCGAAACACAATGTGAAAAACGTTCTGCTCTTTAAAAACGAACGAGACGGCCTTATAGGACATGTTACAAGGCTTCACCATGAGCTCAGCTGCAGAAGAGCCCTCTCCCTCACCACCCCCATCCATAACGGCCAATAACCTGAGCAAAATGAGATCTCTGACTCTTCCCCTTGATGTCGGGTCAATGGACGTTGACTCAGTGGATTAAAGCTAATATATGCACACAAGCTAAATAATCTAATCAAGGACTGAGAGGTTAAAGCTCTCTTTATCCAAGAGAGAAGGCTTTGGTATAGGAAAAGGAAAAAAAAAGATTCAAAACAGATTCTATAATCTGATTGGCCCCCAAAGATCATGTGACTTTGGAGTAAAACGACTTCCCTATGGCTGGTGTGGACTGAGTGCTGCTACTTCATAAAGCCCATCAGGAGGCGGCTAATGAAATGAACTGGGGAGCGCTAACACAAGCCCTCAGAGCGGCGGTGGGTGATTCACACCTCAGATGGCCTGAGAGAAGACAAGAGAGATACTGGACTCTTGGCTCCCGCTTCCCCTAAGCTCCCGCTGTAAACATATGTAGCTACCGCAGTCATGAAACCCAGGCCCAAGAAATGCTAGAGGGAAACTCTGGTGCCTCACCCCCTTTATTGTCTTCACTGGCACAGTAATACTTAGCCAAGTGCACATATGCTGCTTGTGCAATGTCCACTCCACAGGGAGCGAGAGAACCACTCCCAAGAGGGCAGGAACTCTCCTGTGAAAGGCCCATATGGGAACAAGGGCTTGCTGGATAGCGTCTCCTCTGCAGTGCGTGTGTCCAGAAGGTTCTGTCCTGAGCCACTAAATGCAGGCCGGTGCTGCGTGCCAGGGGAAAGAGCCAAGACACTCACTGTGCTAAGGTTGTCATCGTCAAGGAAAGAAAAACAAAACTCTCTCCGATTCCAACAAGCTGCTCACCCAAACAGAAAGGAACTGACACGCAAGCAAAAACTGGTGATATATATACATGAGTGCAACACGGCAGCAATAGCATTATTAGTAGTAAACATGATACTTGCAGTGCATCGTGGGAGCATGGTTTGGTGGTTGGACGTAATGAACATTCATGTCTTCATCACCTGGTTGCTTTTAGACATCTTTTAATCTGAAATGTTACTTTATTTGACTCTTTAAAATAGCTGTCCCATAATGCATTGCTCAAGTCCCAGAATGCTCTCTTCCACTGTTTCCTTGGCAACAGTGGGCAGGAAAGAGAGAAAAAAGAGAAGAGCTGAAAAGTATTATGCATAAACAGAGTATAGCAAAAAGAGGATATAAGGAATAAATTAACAGAAATAATAAATGTAAATAGAGTGACTAAGTAAATCAATAATAAAATGCAAGGAAAGTGAAGATATAACTAGTAATACACACAAACGTACACAATGAAAAAATAATCCGCAAATGAATTCAATGTAGAACACTACTCACATATGAACACATTTGTAAATACTGATGAATATGAGGTTAGCTTTAGTCTTTATGTGTGGGGTGTGACAAAGGGGGCAGATTGAGGCAGCGACAGCACCTCTAAACTTTGACCTTTCCTGACCCCTTGATAGTTGTTTTGTGCATCTGTCAACAGAGGTCAAAGAAAGTCCTAGAGAATGATGGCTGCCAAGCCGCATGGGCAGTAAAGCTAAATGATAGCCCTGTTAAAAGCCAACAAGCTGCGAGAGTTGGTCTGTGGAGCAGTCGAGAACTGAGCCCACCTCAATGCCCTCACC
This sequence comes from Sardinella longiceps, assembly GCA_027497455.2. Taxonomy (NCBI): domain Eukaryota; kingdom Metazoa; phylum Chordata; class Actinopteri; order Clupeiformes; family Clupeidae; genus Sardinella; species Sardinella longiceps. The sequence continues at coordinate 18,532,832 of JAODXP020000015.1, read as the reverse complement.
TCAGCTGCTTGGCTTTTAAGGACGAAGGAAGCGCGCAGAAAGTCTACACACACACACACACACACACACATACACACATACATACACACACTCACACACAGCACAGCAGAGCGCACGCACCAGCTCACTACAGTCCCAACGAGTCTCACAAGTCAGCGCTCCGTGTCACGTGTCCCAGGCTGTCTCTGTGTATCAAATCTCACTCTCTTTACCTGTCTGTCTCTTCCTGTCAGTGCGTTTTGACTTGTCTACTTTTCTCTCCTTATGGGCCTACAGACCCGTCAATGTATTTTAATAAGTCTGTCCGTCAAAACAGTGTGTCTGTTTCTATGTGTGGCAGTCTATGCGTCCATTGGGATTGGGTCATCACTGGTGAGCCAGTAAGTCTAAGGTTACACTAAGGATTTCTAATGCTGCTGCATTTTCTCCATACATCTCCAATTGGTCAAATCATAAGTCCTCCATACTCCTAATCTTTTTGGTTTTGTCTCAAACCTGTCTACAGGTCAACTATAATAATAATTATCACTCAGCTTACTGTATGTTGTCCATAAATACCAAGT
>JAODXP020000015.1:18399769-18527269 GCA_027497455.2 Sardinella longiceps | reverse complement strand
ACACATATATGCACACAGGTGCTGCCGGGTAGCTAGTGCTTACAGCTTTTGACACAGCTGTCAAATCAAATATGACATGAGTTGACGTGAGATGCTGTACAATTTACAGAATCACCTCAGGCACAGCACTCCAAATACACAAACAGGCAAACGGAGAGAAAGAGAGAGAGAGAGAGGGGGAGGGGGAGGGGGGAGGGAGAGAGAGGACTAAAACCAATACTCTCTTACACAGCATCGTAAGTTGAGTGCATAGTTTATCCCCTGAGTTTGTGTGAGTTTGTAGTGTTGACAGTTGATATAGAGAGAGGGGGGAGAAGGAAATGAGGGAAGACAAAGGATGAGAACAAATCCATATATATATATAAATATACATCATAGAGTGCCTTTGAATTTAAATTGAACTTGCATTCAAACTTAAACTCCACTTTAATGTCCGTTTCACATTTGGAAGACTGAATGAGCGTTGATCAGGTTGAAAGGTGCTTTTTTGACGATATCTACGCTATGAGTCTTAGCTCGATGGTGTTTTTTCCCCCCCTCAGCGACACCTTCCAGGCAGCACTGCCCCCTCTTAACCCTCACCCTAACCCTTGATTTAGGGGGGTAGTGCCTTGAAGGCAGTGCTGCCTGGAAGGCGCTGTTGAGGGCAAAAAACACCAAAGGCCTAAGCACTCCTGACACTGGAGATAGAGTAACACTAGAGATGAACAAATGTTCATTGCGATGGCAAGGGCAAATCACAGGGCGGAAGCAAATCACATAACAGCTGATATATTTCCAAGCTGTTGTGGATTGATACATGTCTAACAAGACATGCAAACAGAGAACATTTAAGTGGGGAAACATTCCCTTGGGAAAAAAAAGTCACATTAATGCGAGACAGACATTAAAGTTTTTTTGGAGCTAACAGACTATGCATATTTTATTCATACATGATTGTCAAGCATAACTCCTCCAGTGGACAAATTCTGACGGAGTGTCTCCTGTAAAGTAGAAGCACCCATTCTCTGTTCTGCAAGTGAACAATCATGGCATGCATCTTTAATAAGCATACTTAAACCTATCCAGTCAGAGGGTGGGTATTCCTGGAAGAATAGAAACCACTCCAAGTCTTGCTAGGCGATAATTAATCATTCTTCAAATCATACACCCGCTCAAAAGCTCCCTGATTTTATTTACAGTAGAAAGGCTTTGGGCTTTTGAGACTACTAGCCTAGTGCTTTTCTCAGACCTGTGAAATACTTTCTCTTGCTCATCAGAATGTTTATGTAAAGACTCTACCCCTAATAATACTATGTTCATCTGAGGAACATCACTTAGAGATTGCTTTTATCCTTAGACTGCCTTTTTTTGTGTATAACAAAACAAAGTAGGGCTATGCAGTAGCATACTGAAGCTAATCATACTGTAGCCTACATTCTGTACTACAGTTCTCACTGTGTTTATATCTGCAGTAGGCTATGTGTAGTACGAAAACCCAATAGATCTACAGTTTAAAGTTCCAACACATACAGTACATGCACTGTATAAGTGGGCATGATATCAAAGTGGGACTCTCTCACTTGACATTGGGACTTCATTAATGGGATTGGTTCGATGGAGAGAGGAACAGAATAGGGTGGCTAATTTAGCTAATGCTATCAAAGGGTGTGGACGGAGAGCCTAGCTGGAAATCCATTGCGCGATAATCTGCTTCCTATTCCCTTGAGCTGTGCGCTTGACGTGTAGGATGCTGCTCTGACAAGCCAATCTCACCAGGACACACCACTAATCCTAATCTGTGTGTGGCTCGGCGTTAGACCCGCTCTGGCATCCGACCAGTAAGCAGCTGAGATGAGCGACAGGATCATTACTGACGAGCAAATACACTCATGCCGCTCAGAGTTGATGGGAAATGTGACATTTTGGGGGCATTGAGATTTGTGACAAGAGTGTGAAGGCCAAATATATATGCAACTGATCTGCCCAAAGAGTCAAAGGCGACGAATAGGCCTAAGGCTGTACTAGTGGACAACTTCACTGAAAAGCACACAAGAAAGAGAAGAAAATGGCCTGGGGCAATAATGATTGCATAAAAAACATTATGAAATCATTTGATGCAACTTGTCATTGTCCTCTTGAAACAGGTGAGCTTGAAAACTGTAAGTAAGAGATGTAGCTGTGAGTGCAGACAGAGCAGTGTGGCATCCCGTGGGAACAATGGGCCAGCTAAAAACAATACAACTTCACTGTACCCAATATGAGAAGAAAAAAATCAATTACATTACATTTCATACATACTTTTATAAACTGGCTATATACTGTATATATTTATATATGCTGGCACACACTCTCAGGCGCTCTGCTCTCTCACACAGACACACACCTGCTCTGTTGATCTCTATGATCTCTTCCTGGGCCAGTGGGCAGTCTCCGCCCATGCTGCCAGACACCCCAATGTTACCCAGCACGTTTCCCATGAGCCTGTGCGGCGAGGCAGTCGCCATGGCGAGCGCGTCTGGCTTGCAGTAGTTGGGCGAGCCTGGCTGCGGGGCGCGAGGGATGTGTTTGTTTTTCTTCTTGGGCAGCTTCTGTTTGGCCATGGCTAACGAGTAATACATGCCAAAGTTGTTGACGATGACGGGCACAGGCATGGCGATGGTCAACACACCCGCCAGGGCACACAGAGCGCCCACCAGCATGCCGGACCATGTCTCCGGGTACATGTCCCCGTAGCCCAGTGTGGTCATGGTGACCACAGCCCACCAGAAGCCGATGGGGATGTTCTTGAAGGTGGTGTGGGCGGCGCCTGAGGGGTCGTTGGGGTCGGCTCCGATGCGCTCGGCATAGTAGATCATGGTGGCGAAGATGAGGACACCCAGGGCGAGGAAGATGATGAGCAGGAGGAACTCGTTGGTGCTGGCGCGTAGCGTGTGGCCCAAGACCCGCAGACCCACAAAGTGCCGCGTCAGCTTGAAGATACGCAAGATTCGCACGAAACGCACCACGCGTAGGAAGCCCAGCACGTCCTTGGCGGCCTTAGAGGAAAGGCCGCTGAGCGCCACCTCCAGGTAGAAGGGCAGGATGGCCACGAAGTCAATGATGTTCAGCGAGCTCTTGAAGAACTCCGCCTTGTCCGGGCAGAAGATGACGCGGGCAAACACCTCAATGGTGAACCAGATGACGCACACACCCTCCACGTAGGTGAGCCACATGTCTGTCTCCACCTCCCACACCACCTCCTCTTTTGTGACATTGCCCACCGTGACGTTCTCTGTCTTGTTGGTGATGGTATTGAAGGCTTCATGCGTCTCCAGGCAGAATGTGGAGATTGAGATGAGGATGAAGAGGAGGGAGAGAAACGCCACATACTGCAGGATGGGAGAAGAAAGAGAGAGAGACAAAGAGCAGACAGATAATACATACAAATACACATACAAGTGAATTCCATCAGGCTAGCTAGCACATAGACACTTACAGGGGGCTAGCAAGGCAACAATGAGCAGCTAGCATGAAATGCAATTATGTACAAAGTAATAACAGAGATAGTTGGGTTCTAGAGTATCTTTGGTATCACTATCAAGTCTGGTAAACCAAACATATTGACTAAATTGGTGTACAGTATGTTTGCTTCCTTGTGGGCAGATGAAAACTATTGGGCATGCCTTTAACCGTTCGCTACTGTTTCTGGTTCGCTACTGTTTCTGGTTCGCTACCGGTCTTGGCCTCGCTTACAGCGTTCCACTTTTGACTTGCACCATTTAAAGGAAAATACCGGAGTGAATTCAAGCATAGCCCTGTTGAAAGAGCTTACGAAATGCGCTAGTTAGCAAATGGAAGAAAATAATTTGGTACAGCACAGACTGAAGGCGAACGCAGAAGCGAATAGGCACTTTACACTGAATCAATGGGACCTGACTCTTGGAAACCGAAAGTAAGATCTGAGGTTACATTGACTCAATGTAAAGTGTTTCGTGTTCGCGTTAGGTCTATGCTATTCGAAATTCTTTCATTTCATGCGAAATATATTGCTGTTAGAAGGCTCGTGCAGCAGGGCTATGCTTAAACTTGTTGTTATATCGCCTGGAAGTCATTGGGATAGGCCTAGATAAATATAACATGTTTCGGTGTAAAATATGCGCCTTCGCGATGTCATCCCTTCCTCCTAGCTGAAGATGTAGAACTTGCAGTTTCCACAAGAGCGTCCCCTCCCATTTGTTTTGGTTAGCAGGCAGGTTAAGTCATGTGACTAAGCTGGAGCTTACTATTTGAATTACAACATGATTTGTAGCTTCTCAGCCCATTCAACTGGACATTTGGAGGATGGAGGAACGGCAGTAACGTTTAGTAACAGCTGTATTTGATTCTTAGCCTACTGGATGGCACAAGCAGACTTCCATGGGGCCTCTTTAAGCCTTTAGAGAGATCCCTGATGCAGTACTGTGGAGCAGTGCAATATTGAGCGGAAGTACAAGGTGACGTAAGCCTGGCTATAGCTACATGGCCCCTGAGAGGAAATTGAAGCATTGTGTTTAAACAGTTTATTTAACCTCCTAACATAATAATGAACAACTCTTAGAATTAGCTTTGTCTATGGTGAAATTTCCAGTTATTTGTAGCTTTCAGTTGTATCATGTTCTGTCTAAAATATCTATTTCTCTTTTTATTTTCTAGAAAGCCATCACTACATTGAGAAGTCAAATAATTATTATAGATGTTAAGAATTCCCTTACAAAAAAATTGGGTACACATTTTTTTCTACAGCAAAGCACAGTCTAAAACACTGTATTTGTGCAGCTACAGTATATCACACATATTCTGATATTGTCACTGCAGTAAAACTATGTTGAAAATAATTCAGCCATTGATAGCTCTGCATTACTGGTGTTTTGTAAACACTCTGTTTATCTGGCTACATGTTTACTGAAACAGATGTTGGGGCTATCATCTGCCAGATGAGGCCATAAGGGTTGTTAATCTATAAAACTTTAGAAAGACGGTATGGGACTGGAAGACTTGATGAGCACAGAGAGTATAGGACACTTAGTCAGCATGAAAAATGTTGTTGCTTATATATTGCCTAGTGTTGTGTTCAGTGAAAAATATGGTCTGTGTTCCCAATTTGCGACTGAGCTGGTACAATATTGTCTGGGTTTGGGCCACTGCAGTGGTTTGCTGCTCGCTCTTCCACCAGATGGAAGGCAGGGGGCAGCAGACACAACAAAGAGTGGCTGAAGGAAGTTGGTGTTTGAAAGAGAGGGAGGGAGAGAGAGAGGGAGAGAGAGAGAGGGAGAGAGAGAGAGAGCGACGGAGAGGAGAGGGGGAGGGAGGTAACCTCCTCAGTGCTGCAATCTCACCAACACCGCACAGAGACCGAGAAAGAGTAGAGAGGGAGGGAGGAGGGGCGACAGAAATGGGGTAGCTGCATAAAGAGGGGAAAGAAAGATGAAAAAAGGAGAGGAAGAGAGGGGGGGTAAGCTGAGGGAACAGGACGGAGAGGGATGTTGAGTTATAGCGTGGCGCAGAACCACGGCCACCATTATGAAAACAGAGTTGTCATGTTCTTTCTCATACAGATAAATGTCCATTGATCGAGCAGTGTGTGTGTGTGTGTGTGTGTGTGTGTGTGTGTGTGTGTGTGTGTGTGTGTGTGTGTGTGTGTGTGTGTGTGTGTGTGTGTGTGTGTGTGTGTGTGTGTGTGTGTGTGTGTGTCGTCTAAAGCCCAGCCACTTCTCCCTATCAGCCAGGATCAATATCATCAGCTCTTCTGTGTCTGTCCAGACAACTGTTCACTACAAACACATACAGGTACACACACACACACGCACACACACACACACACACACACACATACACACTGACATGCAACCTACCCAACACACGCAATCAATATATACTAATCTAACACATCATTACCATACATTCAGAAATATGTGTCATGGTATGTGTATGCAAACATATGTTTATGTATGCATGTGTTTATCCTAATGTGGTGATTGTGTGTGTGCGTGTGTGTGTGTGTGTGTGTGTGTGTGTGTGAGTGTGTTTGTGTGTGTGTATGTATATGTGAGTGTGTCTATGTGTGTGTGTGTGCGTGCAAGAGTGTGTGTGTGTGTGTGTGTGTGTGTGTGTGTGCATGTGTGCGTGCATGTGTGTATATTGGAGGGGGCTAATGCTCTCCCTCCCTCTGCTCACCACAAAGACTCCTGTACACAAAATTTCTATTTCTGTACCTTTATAATTCTGCTGCTGTCTCCCTCCTCCATTTGCTTGCCTTCCTCCTCTCTCTCTCTCTCTCTCTCTCTCTCTCTCTCTCTCTCTCTCTCCCCCCTCCACGCTAGGCTATATCTCTGCAAGACTGCACAGCCGGAGCCCTCAATGCAAGGCTACTTTAAGAGAGCTGGTGCGGAGCCATTAATGTTTCAGAAATGCCTGATCAGATTGTAGCACCAGATTAATCCTGCAGCCACATGCTTATCAAAAGCGCTCACCAGCGGCATGCCTGATCTCCCCAGTTTTCAAACGTGCCCGATTCCTCCACATACAGGATCACAAAGGGAAATACGTTTTTGAGGACGTTTCCCAAATAACTGCAGTCAGGTCAGTCCTCCCATGGTATTTAGGAGCAGCCTAATGAAGGGATGAGGCGTCCTGGGAGACTTGACAAATTCCCCGAGCCGATTAGCGGGAGCTAATTTAACAAACCCATTTCATCTTCCAGTGCCCTAGAAACAGATGAGGGTCCTGTGTTGTTGAGTCAATGAGACAAGAGACTGACCTGCGTGGTCTCGGCTAGGGCCAGTACCCTTCTAGTGGCACCTCACTATTCTCTTCTCCTCCAATGCACATGTTCTAGTGGGCTTCATGTGTGTGAGGGCACTACCCAGGGACTTGAAATGTAATACTGTGAAAAAAATATATACCATTTAAAGCCCTAAAAAACATTAGAAGTAAGACCACCTCATGGAACAGGACATCACTCATACAGGTTCAGTGAAACACGGGTTCACCAGCTGCCAGAGATGCTGGTATTGTGCTTGATTCTCGTGCTATGTATCATGTTTGCATTTAGTGTTTTTGCCAGATTCTTTTGTGCAAAACAAGTTAAACTATACTGAGTGTTGATTACCAGCACTATGTTGTAACCAAATCACCAAACAGATTAATTTCTGTTTACTGCAATACAGTACATGTCCATTATAGTCACGAAGTAAAGGATAACACCTTAAATAGGAAAGTAGGCTCAATTTAATGCAGTGGAGTTTAAATTCCATGTTTTTTGGAACCTATTATCCATTTACTAGGTTGAAACACATGCGTAACATCATAGGGACAGATAACAGCCAACAGACTGAATCAGAGAGGACTAGAGATTTTGGGGCTTTTTTTAGGTCCCTGTTTACAGCATGTAGAGTGCCGCAATACTGGGCTAGGCGTACTGTAGCAGAGTTTCAACTCAGCATTTAGAATGCTTTACACGACCAGCCACCATCAATTGGAAGTTCTCTAAGTTCCCAACGAAACTAGGTCCAAACACAACAATAGGTAATAAATGTATTGTCTTAAGTGGACATAAATTCATAATGGGCTGCTCTAGTTTCTGAAAGCGATGTATTACTTGCACTGCAGCTGTTACATCAGCAAGGTTGTAAGTATAAAGTGTTTCATTGTTCTTTAAAGTAATATCACTGCCATTTAACTGTGTGTGTGTGTGTGTGTGTGTGTGTGTGCATGCATGCGTGCGTGCGTACGTGTGTGTGCGTGTTATGCTGTATGTGTGAGAGTGTTTTTGTGTATTAGTGTGCGTGTTGGTGTCACTGAGGTTTTCTAACACGGATCACGGAACATGGCTCCCAGAGTTCTGGTGAAACACGGACAACAGTGCCATGCTCTGAAAAATTTACAAGGTAAACACCAAATTTGACAGAGAGGTCCATCCTGAGACATGCACTGGACCTGCTTGTCTGAGGATGGACCTCTGGACCTTTTTTTTCTTTTTTCTCCTCTACACCTCTTTTACCCACACCCCCACCCCCACCCCCACCACAATCACCAAGACCGCAACCATCTCCAACCCCCATCACCAGCATCAGCATCAGCATCAGCATCAGCCGCAACAGCAGGCTCACCCTTGACCCTCACTCTCACCCTACTGGTCAGACCCCATTCCCACTCCGCCTCACCTCTCGGCCCCTCCACCATAACTCCCCCTGGTCTGTTGCACACCCCCCATCAGACTCCCGTCATCCATCACTCCCTGTGCAGTCTCATTACCCTGGGTCACTTCACAGTGGCCAAGAGCAGCATTAAGAATAGATGAAATACTATACTATGCGATACCACCCTATCTTACAGTCATATACTCTATTGTTATCATTTTCACCAGCCCTTCTTCTACGTGTATGGGATAAGTATATTTTGAAGTGTTTTGAGAAGTGATGATGTGTAGTTTACATAGAAAATGGCTTCAAACTGGAGAGGTAATAACCCAAATGAACCAGGTGGTCACACACTGGTACAGTTAATATTGCGTCAATAGATTCTTGTTAGCTCAGCTGCCCTCTCAATGTTCCCTCTCTCTCTCCCTCTCTTTCTCTCTCTCTCTCTCTCTCTCTCTCTCTCTCTCTCTCTCTGTCATTTCCTCTCTCACACGGTGTGTAACCCACTCTCCCAACCCACTCTCATTTTGGTTCGTGACATAGTCACATAATCCAAGGTCTATATTTCTAGTCACATAACTAAGGGATTTAAATAGCTTTTTTTTTTCAAAATGTGACTTTGTCAGTGTTCATGATCCCGTGTTCTACCATTTATATTGTCTATAACTGAGAAAAATAACATACTGAAAATGTATGGTATGTAAAATTTTTGACATTGACATTTCTGAAATTGTATTAGATCTAATTATAGTAAAATTTTCAGTCAAAACATGTTTCTGTTGTGGAACTCAAACAGCAATATTTTGCAAACATTTGTGCAATATATACATTCCATATTGAAAGAGTGGGTGAAAGACAGCTAGAATGCCCTACCTCTCTGTGTGTGTGTGTGTGTGTGTGTGTGTGTGTGTGTGTGTGGCAGAGCGATTGAAGCTGATACGAGGCTAAAAGGATAGTAAATAAACAGGAGCTGAAACAGTGGTCAGCATCTCTGTTTCACAGGGTCACTGTGAGCGCTGTCTGTCAGGCAGTATTACACTATGTGGTCAGAAGGGTCAGAAAATTGTTAAAATGATGCATGGATGTGTGTGTCTGTGTGCAGCAGAGTGAGTGCGGCTGAATGTCTTGGAAGTAACACAAACGAATAAAAACAATGATAGTTTTTTTTTTAAATCACTGGACGCCTTCACAGCCAACATTAACTTGTGGCCCGTGGGCCCTCTCAGCTGTACGGCTACATGAAGACCCTTTTCTCTGTCATACAGGTGCAACGATGATTCATCAGACTGGCTGTAGTCTTCTCCTTGTCCTCCAGAAGAGGGTTTTTGTGCTGAGCACCCCAAATGCCACCTTCCCCTTTACTAAACGTCTGGATGGCCTGCTGCAAAATTAAACAGCCCACTCACACAGATTCAATTTGTCACTCTATTGATTTAGACGTGCCTTTATGCTTTGCCTTGCACTTCAAACTAATGCAGGGCCATTACAAACTAGAAGTGTGTACTTCTGACCACAGCCGCCCACTCATGAGAGATGGCTTTCCCCGAAAGGTAAAGAGCAACATCCCGACAAACGCAACCGCCCCCCCCCCCTTCCCATTCAGAAGACCTCTTTCAATGGTGCACCAGTGCAACGTCAACCCACTGTCACCACCTTTTATTAGTATCGACATGCCAGTTAATGTCAGCAAACTAACAATCATCGGCTTTCTATCTCAAAACTAAACAGGTATTAGTTTGCTTATATTGGCGGTGTTGAAGCACCTGTACGAGGTGTGACCCATCTCTTCATCACTTTGCATCATTATTTGTCTAAACCAAACGAAATGAATGAGGAAGAGTAGGAAGTTCCGCTTTCATTGATACTGTTAGCACCAGCACCATCCAAATGGAGTACATACTGTAGCACCTCAGCACACCCAACTGCTCACCAGCACTGCAACAACCATAAGAGAAGGCATGCACTGGCACGTTCAATACACCGGCACGTTCAATACACCATACACAAGATTCCTCAACCTCTGTTTGTAGGATGTTTGTCTGTGTTTTGGGTATGTTCCTGTCTGAGAGCCTTGAGTCCAACAACTGTAGGCTACTGTATATTTGGTAGCCAACTTACAGTACAATACCGCAGACTACCTCCAACTACTAATGTTGCCTCTCACTTGCTTCAATCTGTCTTCTTATTTTCTCTTGTGATTCAAAGTGACCTACTTTCCTACCAGTGCAGTATCCTCAATGTTATACCCCCAGCCCCAGCCCCTTACTGTTTATGTATTCACAAAATATCCCTCATCGCCGCTTCTAAAGTCCCCTCCTATGGCCTCTCTCCTTGCCCCTCTTCTTTGGACTGTCCCACTCTCTCTCCCTCTGTCCTCTGTTAGCCTGCCTGTGTGTTTTTGCCCTCCTGTTGAGATCTTCAGCTCTTACTGACCTCTTGTTTTTTTGTCTGTTTGTGCTCTTCACCCTCTTGTGGCATCGTTTCTTTTTTGGGGAGGAAGGTTGTTGTCACCATACAACAACTCAAGCATCTGTGTGCTCTAAAAAAAAAAAATCTGCATCAAAAAGTCAAGCATCTGTGTGCTCTAAAAGAGTCTGTTGGTTGCACACATTTAATATGTGAAACGTGAAAAGACTTTAGCCCCGAGTCTGTTTGTCCCCTTTGGCTATGGTTGAATCTCTTCCAGGATCGCTGAATGAACAGGCTAAAAGTGGAATCATGTCCAGGTGCTGTGTGAGAACAGTTTGATGCTAACACACAAACCCAGACCCATATATCAGTGCACCTACATCCCCTACCTAATATTTCCCCTACCTAATTAATTTGACAGGGTGTAAGGAAATGGGTCACTAAGAAGAGAGAGAAAGAGAGGAAGAAAAAGAAAGACAGTGAGAGAGAGAGAGAGAGGGACCAATCGGAAGAAGCAGTAAACGAGGGAAAGAGAAGAGTCACTTGGAAAAAGACAGAGAAAGAGAGAGACAGAGAGAGAGAGAGAGAGAGAGAGAGAGAGAGAGAGGGGAGGAGAGAAAGAGTGGATGAGAGAGATCTAGACTAGTGATCAAAACAGACAATTAGCATCAATTAGAATAAGAGGCCTAGGGACTGCCTGGACATTTCAGGGCTCATCATGTAGAACTGACCTAACTGTGTCAGGAAAAGACAAGAGATTTTGGTGTGAAGGGCTGTGGATTAAAAAGAGCTCCAACGCAATCTCTTTGTGCCACATCTATACCAATCACCTTCAGCTAAGCCACACTGTAATCAAGGTCAACCCTTCTTTGATCTGAGACTTTGAGCTGATCATAGGTGTATTGTAGCCCTCAAAACTTGTACAGTAGGCGCACCAGAACAAGAGAGTTAAGACAGAAATCTATCCACAGTTAGTGTGGTGTATTGCACAATTTGTCCAAATGATTGTCATAAAGAAGAAATCCAAGGTGAATCGATCAATAGCCCAGTTGTTTGAGATTACTGAGTGTTGTCATTTAAAAAAAAAGAACAAGGTGACGTGATAACAACGTAAACCAAACAGTAAATTGTCACTTGATTGATTCTAGGACTTCTCCTTTCATCTATGGATGTAATGCAGATTATGAGATGGTGCTAATAAGAGAGAGAAACTTTATATAAAAGTACAAGGTCACATTGGGTCACTGTTGAGGCTTTCTGCCATCTCTCTTTTTACCTCTGGAAGCGTATGTGTTTTTGCTTTTGCATTAGAACGCCTTTTGCGCATCTGTGCTTGCTACAGTTCGTTGGGAGTGTGTGTTTGTGTGTGTGTGTGTGTGTGTGTGTGTGTGTGTGTGTGTGCATGTGTGCGTGTTAGACGAGTTGTTCTCTTAAGTGCATGTAAGGAAAGTTTCCTGCCCGTGTGCTGCTAATGCATCACCATCAACGAGAGAGAGAGAGGGGAACAAATATATAAAAAATATATATATATAAATAAATAAAAGAAATACAGAGCATTGGACAGGAAAAAACAAGCAAAGGGTTATAAACTTATGAAGAGACACCAGAGAGATCCCAATAAAAGCAGGTCAATAAGAAATTGAAAGCTATCTGAGATAGGACTGCAGTAAGAGAGGAGAAGCAAAAAAAAAAAAAAAAAAAGGAGATGAAAAGATTCAGTGAAACAGTGGCATCTATCTGTGAGTAGTGGAACTGCAGTCTTGCTTCCACTGCAGTAGCCAAGGTGCATTGACATGACGTGTTAAGGTCCCCCCTCCCCACCCCCTTGAGTGTCACAGACAGCAGTTTTACAACAAAGCACAGAGAATCCTGGACATGTGATGGAGACAACGAATGTGCGCACATTGATTTATGATGTGTGCGCATGTGTGTAAGTATTTGTATGTGTATGTGTGTGTATGTGTGTGTATGGGGGGTGGGGGGGCTAAGTAAAGAGCTTAAAAGTAAATGAGGGCAAGGAGGAGGAGAGACAGGGTGGAACAGAAAACTATAAGGTGGGTAGAGAGAGGTTGAGGGAGGTGAGAGAGAAAGAAAAAAAAGAAAAGTCATCCTCGGCAACATCTTCGCCTGCCATCTGACACACACAGCTTAAGTACTGCACCATTTGCACACACTCTCACACACCAACACACATACACTCTCCCTCTCTCTCACACACAAACACACATACACTCTCCCTCTCTCTCACACACCAACACACATACACTCTCCCTCTCTCTCACACACAAACACACACAGAAATGCATGGACTGCACCACCTACCCTTATTCACCTTCTCTCACATACAGTATACACACATGCACCACCTCCTTTAAAAACATGCAAACATACTCTACACACACACACACACACACACACACACACACACACACACACACACACACACACACACACACATATCGTATCAAGGAGATGGAGAAGGATGCAAATGGAAGGAGCTGTGAAAAATGACAACACAGTTCCTGAAAAGATGTGGTCGCTTTTCCCACATTTTTTGGGAATAGGGCTATTTGACCTTTTCAAGCCCACGGGTTTCCAAGGTCTCTTTAGTAACAAAATCTAGTGTGATTCGTAAACGTCTCTTCACAATTCCATAGAATGATTCCATAGATTCCGTCCAATGGCTAAAATCCTCTTAATTGGGATTGTGGAATGTTGTGGTTTTGCAATCACTTTAAGAAGCAAAACTAGATTTGGGATAATGTGCTGTTACCTGCTACCTGAAAATGCCTATAGGCTCATAATCTACTGCAAAAGCACAGTGAAACTCAAGTCTCATAAACCCTTGGTCACCACAAAGCAAATGACAGGTTCCCAGAACTACGAGTCCCCTTGTGGACAAACAGCACGTTTGACTGAAACTGTGGGCTTCTGCAGAAGCTCACTACACATCTAAGGGATCCAGGATCTGTGGTTCCACACAAAGGAGAACTAGGGGAACAGAACCCCAAGGTCTAAGTTCCAGTGGGCAGTTCACATGAGACACGCATTCTCCCCTTTTTCTCTGCTGGGTGCATGGGAGGGAGGGACACACAGGGCTCCAGTTGAGTGCACTGTGCACTGGAGTGCTGGTGTCGCTGCCGTCTAAAATGGTGCCTGGGACCGCAGCAGATGGCCGGCCCGTAAACAGAGGTCTGGTGGAAATAACATGGGGCCATTTGTATTGCAGTCACCCACATTACAGTAGGTCAGGTCTGACACGTGGCTCGCTCTCCCCCCCGACTATCTCCCACCCCCTTAACACTCCAGCCCCCCCTCAAACACACACATGCTCACACACACACACACACACACACACACACACACATACACTCTCACTGCCTGTCTCTGAGGTTGCCGTGGCAACTGGGTGGCCAGTTCCAGTCAGCCCTGTGTGACTCTTGATTGTGTGATTCCAAGTTGCACGGCTCGCGAAAAAAAAAAAAAAAAAAAAAATGGCAAGGCACAGGTAAAAGCAAGAGCTCACCTCCAGTCCACACACGCACACACACACACACACACACACACACACACACACACACACACACACACACACACACACACACACTCATAGCACACCCCATACAATCCAATCTCACCAACATTGCTAACACACCCCTCTGCCAGTCTACCCTCATTTTGGACGAAGGAATATCATTTATGTTTTCTGTAGATTTGCTGCTTTTTGCAGGACCTGAAGCAAGGACTGGAATACAGATGGACTCAGTATTCTATTCAATATTAGTCAAGTGTCCCAATTCATTAAGTTGCTTCCTGCTGATTACCTGCAGTCTTTGATCATCACTCCTTATTTTCTCAGCTTTTCAACACTTTTGATCTAACCAAGTTAGAGCCAAACTGATTAACCTCCACTAACACAGAGAACACGTTTTTTTTTTTTTTTGTCGTTTTTTTATGAAAAGCTTGATTCTCTACAAAGGAAATGTGCAATACAGCTATACTCAACTTCTCAGTCTATGTACGACTGCAGAGCAAGTGCTGCAGAAAGGAATTTAGTCCTCTTAGTAGGGAGAATGACATTCTCAAAGACAGATCAAATTCATTCTGTGATCAGCATCTTTCAAGAAGTGTGCACAACGCAAACGGGGGCAATTGGAGGAAAATTTTGGTTGAAGGACCTGAGTCCACACTCCATGATGGCAGTGTGGCAGGGAAGGATCACATCCTTCATGTACAGCCCCCCCCCTCCACACACACACACACACACACACACACACACACACACACACATACACTCACACACACTCCTCCCCCATCCATGCCACTAGTGCGGCAGCAAGCAGCCGTCAGAGCTTTAGCGTGTGCGTAAGCGGGATCGCACAGCACTGAATCAGCACAAAGACCGTGGAAATCAATAAAATCATTTGGATGAAAAACAAAGCATGGAGGAGGGTATTTTTAATTAGAAATCAATAGATTAAATCCATCGACTAAAAGCATCCTCTAAGATATATCACAAATATGACTGCAGTCTGTGTGCTTCGAGAAAGGCTTCCAGTGAAGAGGGGGGGACGGGGACGGGGGGGGACGACGGCTTTTTGAGAAGTGAGCGGCTTTCTCTGACTGATAATTGAATGTGCTAAGCAAGCGTGTTTGTGAGATACAGGGAAGTAGGGGGGAGTAGGTAGAGAGAGAGAGAAAGAGAGAGAGAGAGAGAGAGAGAGGGATAGAGAGAGAGGTGGCAGAGGGAGGGGGAGAACGGTTAGAGAAAGAGGGACACTAGGAGGAGGGGGGTACTGGGTAGCTTCACGCTAATGTATTGCCTGGAGTCCTCTCCCTCTCTCTCCCTCTCTCTCTCTCTCTCTCTCTCTCTCCTTACTGCACCATAATGACACGGACCAACGGATACCCAAGGTGGAAAAGAGTGGGAGGAGGGGCCGTGAAGGAGAGTGAGGGAGAAAGAGAGAGACTACGAGAGAGAAAGAGAGAGAGAGAGAGAGGAAAAGAGACTGAGAGAGAAAGAGGGAGAGAGAGAGAGAGAGAGAGAGAGAGAGAGAGAGAGAGAGAGAGAGAGAGAGAGAGAGAGAGAGAGAGAGAGAGGGAGATACAGTACAAAAAAGCATTCATCCGTTCGGCTCAGTACAGGAATGCAAACAGCCCTCAGCCACCCGCTGCAGACAAAACCTGCTTCGTGCCAGTCCGTGTGTGTGTGTGTGTGTGTGTGTGTGTGTGTGTGTGCCTGAACAATGCTCCACACACAAACACAACCATAGATTACATGCTTTCTCTCACCGCTACCTTTTCTTTCTTTCTCTCTCCCTCTCTCTCTCTCTCTCTTTCTCCTACCCCCCTCTGTTTGCAGTTGGTTCACTTAGGGAGATACAGATGAGCCCAGGTGGAACAATGGTTGCCTGATAGGAGAGGCTCAGAGAAAGAAAGGCTTGGCTGGACAGAGGAGAGAAATAAAGCAGTGATGAATGAGCAACTGCCTATCTCTCTCTCCCTCTCTTTTTCTCTCTATTTCTCTCTCTCTCTTTCTTTCTCTCTCTCTCTCTCTCTCTCTCTCTCAGGAGATCTTCCTGCCGCGTAAGCTGATCACTGAGATACGCAGTCATTGGCCGAATCCCCTGCGCCGCACCGCAATTGGCTGACCACTGCGTTTTCTCTAAAGGTGATTGGCTGACCGCGGCGGTCTTTGCAGCGAGTGGCTGACCGCTGCGCTGCGCTGCAGTCATTGGCCCAGGGAGAGGAGGAGAGAAGCTTTCTGCAGTGCCTGCCTGGCCAGGGGAATGATAGTGGAGCTGCGGTGTGCTCTAGTAAAAAAATGCTGCGATGCCACTGGACAGGAACGGGTGGTACGCTGGCCAATCATATTGCAGCAAGAGCAGCAGCAGCAGCATCTTGGGGAGCACTGCTGAGTATGGGGATGGCAAAGCCAAATGGATGGGGATGAATGAGAGTGAATGATGGACTGACACCTCTCATCCACCCACACCCCCCCTCCTCATTCTTTATTGACCAGAGACACATGAGTGTGTGTGTGTGTGTGTGTGTGTGTGTGTGTGTGTGTGTGTGTGTGTGTGTGTGTGTGTGTGTGAAGAGGGTGGTTAGGTAGAGTGAGGTCATAGTCGTAGAGGGTCATTCTCTAAACAACCATGATATTGATTCATCACTGTCGACCGAAGTGCTGACAGCATTTCAAAGTGTGTACGTGTGCACATATACACTGACTGTGTGTGTGTGTGTGTGTGTGTGTGTGTGTGTGTGTGTGTGTGTGTGTGTGTGTGTGTGTGTGTGGTGGGGGGTGTTGTGTACGTGTATCATTGGGTGTATCCATTACTGATCTGTTCGCAGTTATGGTGATACCCACAGTATGTACTTCCAGTTGTGTGTGTGCGAGTACACTGTGTGTACTGTATGTGTGTGTGTGTGTGTGTGTGTGTGTGTGTGACAGAGAGAAAGTGTGTATGTGTATGTGTATGTACTTCAGTGTGTATGTGTGTGTGTATGTATCCATGTACAGTATTTCTCTCTGTGTATGTCTGTACTGTATGTGTGTGTGTGTTTGAGAGAGAGAGAGAGAACATGTGTGTGTATATATCTGTGTCTGTATTTATTTCTGTGTGTGTGTGTGTGTGTGTGTGTGTGTACATTAGTAATGAGCAACAGAGAGTGTGAATGGACTCCTCTGAGAGGCGAGCGGGACGTGTGAAAGTGAGCAGCGGCGAGGCAAAGAGCCGGAGAAGAGGGGAAGATGAGATGCGAGATCAGCACTGGAGTTCATAAAGCTCAGCCCTTACAAAAACACCAGCCATCCCAGAAGGGGATCAGAGGGGAGGGGGAGCCAGGGAGTGAGTGAGGGAAAGAGAGAAAAAAAAGAGAGAGAGAGAGAGAGAGAGAGAGAGAGAGAGAGAGAGAGAGAGAGAGAGAGAGAGAGAGGACATGGGCAACAAGAAAGGGAAAGAGAAGATGGGAAAAGATGAAAGGAGAACAGAAGTGTCTGAGAAATGGAGGGATGAAAACAGTGAGGAGAGAAAAAGAGTCTGAGAGGACGTGAGCGGAATGGATGGATGGGATGGAAGGAACAGAGGAGGAGGAGAAGCAGGAGGAGAGGAAGAGGAAGAGGAGGGAGAGTGCGCAATATGGGGACCAGCCACAGAGCAATGGAGCCATCTGGGACAAGAACACCACAAACTGTGCTGTGCTTCCATGCGCTATGCTTCCCTGGCCTCTCTCTCTCCCTCCCTCCCTCCCTCGCTTCCTCCCTCCCTCTCTCTCTCTCTCTCTCTCTCGCTCTCTGGTGCTGGCAGTCCACCAGAGCCAGAGGCCCAGACCCCCAGCAGCCCAGCATCTGGTCCCTCCGCCTGGCCTGCCAGTGAGAAGAGAAGAGGGGGAGCGAGGGATCAAGGCAAAGGAAAACACCACGGAGAGACAGAGCGCAGCGGAGGGAGTGAAGGTGGAGACAGTAACCGTAGGTGATGGTGGTGGTAGTGGTAGTGGTGGTTAAAGGAGGTATACGATGACACTGTACCAAGGGTTATCCACCAACCCTTTAATATCCACCGTGTTGTTACTACTGCTGCACCACGACGCCTCTTGCTCTTCCCCTTCCAACCAGTCTGTTCCAGCCATTCACTCCTCTCTGCTGCTATGGCAACTACCCTGGCCATGGTACATGCACTGTCTATAGGATACAGCACAGCAACTTTAACACTAGGGGAGGGGAGGGGAGGGAGGGTGCTAACCAAATGATTTGCTCTGTGAGTGTTTCTGCTGTATACAATACTGTACTACTACTGTGGGTGTCCTGTTTGCATGTGTGAGTCAATGCTGATACAGGCAGACTGTACTGTACTGTACTTCTGGCTAGAGGAGGTAAATGAGGGCTTCACTTGTTGTACTGTAAGGCCATAAGGGACATTGCTGTTCCTACACTATAGATATCTGAGACGTAATTTGAGTGTTGTGATGACCTGTCATATCCACTCATAGGCAGAGATATGGACATGCGGAAACACACTGTAGATAGACACACACATACACATACACTGTGCGCACACAAACACACACGCACGTACACACACACACACACACACACACACACACACACACACACTGTGCGCACACAAACACGTACGTACGCACGCACACACACACACACACACACACACACACAGATACAGGTGTGAAATCCTCAAACACTAGGCAATATACTGTATATAAGACGGTTGTTTGGGTTTATTTCCTAAACTCTTACTGTAAATACTGTATGGGTATCAATAGATGTGTGAGGGAGATGACACCCCTTTTCACACCTTACTGTAAGTGGGCGGCCTCCTCTGAGCTCATGAATGTGCTGCTGAAACACGTCTGTCTGTCTGTCTGTCTCAGTCTGCCTGCCTGTGTGAAGTGTGTGTGCTCCTCTCTCTCGTGTAACTAATAGAAACTCCATCCACACACCATCCATTTCTACAAGGCTGTAGTAGTTTATGTGTGTCGCATGCAGCGTTAGTTTGCCTGCCAGCTTTTATTTCCAGCGATTGCATGGATGGAGTCAGTCTCTTCTCTTCTCTTCTCCTCGCCACACTCCCAATAGCCGTGAGGAGCCAGTCTCTCATGCTACTGCTCATCTGCTGCAGTGCTGCAGGCTAAACAAGCCTTCTGCCTATTGTGGCCAGTGTTCAACAACATGTGTGTGTGTGTGTGTGTGTGTGTGTGTGTGTGTGTGTGTGTGTGTGTGTGTGTGTGCGTGTGTGTGTGTGTGTATGTACATCTGGGCACCTGTGTGTCCAGGTGAGGACAGGTGTGTGTGTGTATGTGTGTGTGTGTGTGTGTGCGCACGTGTGTGAGAGAGCATATGTGTGTGTGTTTGTGAGTGTGAACATCTTTATCACAGTTTATCTGCAGAGTGGGTCCACACATTATGTGTTGCGTGCGAATATGAGGGTGTGTGTAGGTCTGTGGGTGTATACGTGTGTGTGTGTGTGCATCTGTGTGTGTGTCTGTGTGCGTGAGCTTGTGCGGCATCAAGCACTGACATGAACAAGTCGGTACAAGAGTTTGTGTGCTACAAGAGCAGAGGACAGAGTGCACTCTTAAGACTGACTAACAGCAAACAGGGGAGCTTGGTTTTTACAGACAATGAGTGCATTGCGTAAGAGCAAAGTGATAAAGGTAGCATAGGGAAAAAAAAGAAAGAGAGGAAAAAATGGAGCATTATAAGGGGGAAGGTAGACAGAATGATGGAGGGAGTGATGGAATGGATGAATGAAAGAAAAGAGGAGGAATAGTCCAGGAGCATTCCGAGTGAGGAGCCAGGTGACCTCTCATTGAGAAAAGCGCATCAGTCGGAGCTAAAGGCAGTCTGACTATAGACAAGAGACAAGAATGCTGGGTTAAGCACCAGATGCCCCCTTCAGCCATGCCTCTCCCCCTCCTCTCTCTCTCTCTCTCTCTTCCTCTCTCTCTCTCTCTCTCTCTCATTGGTCAAACTGTGGTCAATCCATCTGCACCTCTCTCCCTTTATCCACTCCTTCTATGCTCCATCTCTTTTTCTAATGACCTTTCTCTCTCTCTCTCTCTCTCTCTCTCTCTCTCTCTCTCTCTCTCTCTCTCTCTCTCTCATATACATCCTGTAGCCACTCAGACATACAGGCCAACAGACAGCCACACGCAGAGAAGAACATTTATATAACTGACTCATTCAAGAGTAATGAGGAAATTCCAGGCACTGGCCAAAGACAGGGTCCAGGCCCGACATGAAGGTCCGCAGCACGGAAATCAGTGTCTGGGAGTCGCACACACACAGGGAAGAATCCATTAAAGCCAGGTCGTTAAAGGGAGAAATCCTGTGTCATTCAATCCATATCACTGTTGTTCCGGGTCACCCAATGCTGTCAGTAGGGAAAAGCACGTGAAGATTTGACATAACAAGTCAATACTGAATAACGAATCAGCAGCTAACATAAACTGAATTGGGCATAGCGAGAACGAAACCAAAAGGAATCTACTGTTCCCCATTCTGTTACAGTAATGTTATCCGCACACAGTCAGTGCTATCTCGCATTCTTCTCCCTACCGACAGCATATGGAAGAACTGGAAGAGCTATACCTTCGAAGGGCTATACTATGGATTGATTTGGATATGGATTTCTCCTTTAAAAATGGACATTACAGGTCAGTTCCCTTGTAGGTTTGTGGAGGTTTCACTGGGCTCTTGTGTTTCTGATGCCAAAGGGACGAAACAAATGTGTGGTGAAATAAATAATAAATGAATGATGCACAAACTTAGTGTTTTTGCCCCTATCGTTGTTGAAATATTTATATATGGGAGAAAAACAAAGTTACATTAAAATAAGGAATAATTTACAACAAAGGTTTTATGACTAAATATAGCTTTTTCCACTTCACATTGAATTCTTTACAGTGTTGGTACTTGTCCTTTCCTTTCACTGTTTGTAAACAGCAATTATATGAGGAATGGGATGTGAGGTGATCCAAGGGCATTACAAAAAGAGCAAGATATTTACTGCATAATGTCACCTATCCTGTTAAGAGTTTGGTGACAAAGGTAATTGAGATAGAGACAGTGAATGAGGTGAGTGAAAGGGTGTGTGCGCGCAAGAGAGAGTGAGAGAGAGAGAGAGAGAGAGAGAGAGAGAGAGAGAGAGAGAGAGAGAGAGAGAGAGAGAACAAAGTCTATATATAGCTTGCATATATCCAGAGTAACCTTCACTATGCAAAGTTTAGAAACAATGCTGTGTCAGGCACATCTATGGCAGTTCTTCATCAATCCCATCTATGAACACATGCACTGACACACACACACACACACACACACACACACACACACACACACACACACACACACAAACAAACACACACACACTTTACTTAAGTGAAACAGTGCAAAGGCGAATACACTGCATTTTTTTTTCTGCTTAGCATTCAGTTCTGATCACTGCAGCACCTATGTGCATTTGTCCTTGTGCGCTGCTGCTGCTGTGTTTTCATGCCTGTGCTCCCACTCTCCATCAGTGACGGGCAGGCAGGCAGGCAGGCAGGCAGGCAGCCTGGATGATCACCTCCCTCTCAGCCCCTCATCCCTCACTCTCAGCAGCAGCCTCTCCAGCCCCCCTGTCTAAATAAAAGACTTTGGTCCTCCTCCCGTGTCTCACGGAGCACTCTCATCTTCCATCTCGGCTCCCCTTTCTCTCCCCTCTCTCTCTCTCTCTCTCTCTCTCTCTCTCTCTCTCTCTCTCTCTCTCTCTCTCTCTCTCTTTCTTTCTTCTTCCATTTCTCCCTCATGCAATCTCTCTTTACTCAGCACTGGCATAGGCTGCATTCTCCTCCACTCCCTCACTTTTTTCACCTTCTCTCTCTCTCTCCCTCTCTCTCTCTCTCTCTCTCACCCTCTCCCTCCCTCCCTCCCTCCCTCCTTCCCTGACTCCTATTTTGGCGTGTTCTCTCCTCTCCTCTCCTCTCCTCCCTGTTCTGTTCTATTAGCTATGATGACAGAGTGCTTTTCTCCTTTGTCCTTAATCCCAGAGAGAGCTTCCCTCAAAAAAAAAAAAAAAAAATGCTTCCTCAGAGTAGCTGGCAAGTCAGGGACATTCTGGACTCTCCTTCCTCTTGGCCAGGTCCCACAAACACGACACACACACACACACACACACACACACACACACACACACACACACACACACACACACACACAGGGATGCTTACACATACATACCCACACACATAGAGACACCAATCATTTTAATGTACACCTCTAACACACATCATGCATAGCAAATAAACGAATGACAAGGAACAGCCGCGATGAATACAGATATATACGGAAGAGCACGCAAGAATGATGAACTGGAAACTCACAAATTGCAGCAAAAAGTCATACTGCAGATAAATTCACCACCACAAATACTACTGGTTGTTGTTGCTGCTCGGCTCTTGCACAAGCCAACACTGCACACCCAGCATGTGGAAAACAATCTTTTCTCAACATATGTGATACTCACACACACACAAGCGCACACACACACACACACACACACACACACACACACACACACACACACACACACACACACACACACATACAGCAAGATAAAAAGCCAGCGGTGGCGGTTCCTTTTTAATTGAACTGGAACACACATGCACGAAGCAAGTGTGTGTGTGTTGGTGATGACAAATGACATTGCACATGTGCAAAACTCTCTCTCTCTCTCTCTCTCTCTCTCTCTCTCCATCTCTCCTCTCACGTTGGTCTTAGCCTGACTCTCTATCTCTACCTCTGCGCTGCTCCTATAGGTTGGTTCTCCCTCCTGCACCCTACAGGCAGCGCTTTGAAGCTGCAAAGCCGCCAGGCGTGCACCATCTTCCCCCATTCAAACTGATCCCTCTCTTTCACACCCCTTCTCCTACTCTAGCACCTCCTTCGATTCATTTCCCTTGAGTGAAGTCCCTCCCTCTCTCTCTCTCTCTCTCCTCCTTTCCCCTCTCCCTCTCTCTCTTTCTCCTTCCCTCTCGCTCTCCTTTTCTCTTTCGCTCTCTCTCTCTCTCCAGCCGATCTGTCTCTCTCTTCCTCTCACTCCTCTCTACCCCCTCCCCAACCAGCATGCTGCAGCATTACAGTCATCATCATTTCATGAGTCCCACTCACATGCTTCTCACCACACACACACACACACACACACACACACACACACACACACACACACAGATGCATGCACACACACACACACACACACACACACACACACACACACACACACACACACACACACACACACATATAGACACAACCTGCCTGTCATCTTAAAGGTATATAGACATATTCACCTTATCCACGCCTAAGAACTGTCATTAGGCTCAGTGATTGGCCGACAATTTTGCAGTGCAAATGTGAGTGTGACAGAGGGACAGGGGAAATGAAAAAGATGGATGAGCTCCTTTTTCTCCCCCCCTTTCCTCCATAACCACCACCTCTCTCTTTCTCTCACCCCCCCCCTTCTCAGATCAGTTACTCCTGCCCTGCGCAAAAAATGAAGTCTTGTGGGATTGTGGCTGAAAGGGGGGGAGGGGGTAGGGGGTAAGAAGAGAGAAGAGAAGGAATGAGAGAGGAATGTAGTGCAGGGGAGGGAGGAGGGGTGCAACTGAGAAGAGTGACACTAGGGGAGGAGGGGAGCACGGTTGGGGGGTGGGGGGGGTGGATATTGGTTGTAAGCGAGAAGCAAAAGAAATAGATTTGTAATTCACCTGCTGACTGTGAGTGATGTCAATCATCCAAACACCTTTAGCTAAACAGATGCTATTACACTTGCTTTCACTATGCCTGCTCGCTCTCTCTCTCTCTCTCTCTCTCTCTCTCTCTCTCTCTCTCTCTCTCCCTAGGGACCATGTGTACAGTAGGCTATGTGTGCTTGTGTGTGTGTGTGTGTGTGTGTTGTGTGTGTTGTGTGTGTGTGTGTGTGTGTGTGTGTGTGTGTGTGTGTGTGTGTGTGAGCGTGTGTGTGTGTATGTGTGTGTCCAGCTGCTGTTATTGTTTTTTATTCCACTGGTACGTTTTGACTGCTGCATGCTCAAGGGTATTGGAGTATTTTATGAAACAATAAACCTCAGGAAAAAAACTGTGGAAGACCAGAAGAGCACAGGGCTCGTGTCCTTGTGTGACTGTTTATGTGTCTATGTGTGTGTGTGTGTGTGTGTGTGTGTGTGTGTGTGTGCGCGCAGTCACAGTGTTTGTGAGTGAGCGTATGTGCATATGCATGTGTTTTACCATACACAACCACCAAGGGACAAGGGAATGTATGAGCAAGCAAGACTGAGAGAGAGAGAGAGAGAGAGAGAGAGAGAGAGAGAGAGAGAGAGAGAGAGTCAAGGACAACATTTTTGGAGAAGGTGAAGGGAGGTGCTGAGGGTTGTTGAGTTCACAAATGTTAGCCATAGTGGTCTGAGGCCCCCCTCACTGGAGCCTATCCAACAGAACTGCACACTGCGACGGACGGTCATTTCAGGTCTATAGGGTGGAACCCGAGACCTCGCTCACCTTAGGCTTGATGGATGTGAGCTTGCAGAGCCAGCAGCGGGGACACTGCATTAGCACTGAGAGGACATTTCGGGCGTGTGTGTGTGTGTGTGCAGCTCAAAAGCTGATTTGTGGACATTTATTTTTTGATGCGTGGGAAAAAGGAGTCAATGTGCAGGACTGCACAGTCCTTTAGGGCCAATGTGTATGCAGGCGATGGAAAAAACTCTCTTCTAGTGATAGCACGTTGGGACTGACAGTTTCTGTGGAGGGGGAACGCGAGAAATATGCACGCAACAATGTGCCACGCACTAGGCCAAATTTCTGTATGTTTGTATATGGATGTGGGTCTATCTTTTCAGTTTTAAGAAGTACCTCGGGAAAGAGAAGAAAGGGAAGCGAGAGCACAGGTGACTGAAAATGACAAGAAGTCCCCGAAGGCAGGGTGGTTGGGGTGGAGGGGGAGAAAAGAGCGTAGGCAATGGGCATTGAACGAATTGGTATATCGCGCATTACACGAAATCTGATCCTCCACTCTAACCGCGTGTGAAATGTGGTGCATTAAAGAATTACAAACCGCATTTGCTCGTACACATAGCGACGCATCCGCGGGAAAACCGATACCGGCTGGTCAATGTTTCCCTTGAGGACGCGTTTCAAATGCATGTTTGCAATAAATAAATCAAATTCAGACTGTAGCGCGCTAGGTGAGGTCCCTCACAACAATACCTCGTTGCGTGACATACTTTTGAAGAAAAGGCAGAGTGAGCCTTTTCAGCACCAGCACTTTTTTTTTTTTTTTTTTTACTGTCAAAACAGTTTGCTAACGTCAGGCAGAAGACAATGGCGTACGAGTCGGGACTTCCCAGGGAAACTACGACTGATTCATATTTCACCAAGCTGCTGATGATGGTGTTATTAACCTACCGTTTTGAGACCCAAATCTTTGCAGCAGCGTAAGAGCATAACGGCAGAGCATCCAGCAGGCCATTGCACATTCCTCTTACGCGCATCAGTAACCACTTGCTTTCGTTGAATCGTTCATGATTGATCATCAGCTATGTTGAACAACGTAGCCTATTTTCTAGACAGCGAATAGATAGGCTGATAATAACTATTTTAGTCACACTTGAGTAGCACCTGCACAATAATACTGACTAGTCGTTACACCGGGCAGCTTCGCTGAGGCCTGAGGCTTGAATGGGAATTCAGCACTTGGACAGCGACGGTGTGTTGGTGACGTCACACAACACAAGTAGATTTTCAATGATCTTTGCTACAACTGTTTCCACTGAATGAAATCCACAAATTGGTTTAATATATTTCGTTTCCTAGTTGTACACAAGTAAAATGGTATCACAGGTGTTTGAAATTAAATTCAGGCTGTTGATTGTTGGCAAGGTAAGTTCTTATCGCGTTTCTTGAGCTCATTTGGTACTTGCTCATCCTTAGCGAATGAGATTTTGCACGTGAACGACTATTTTGCCTGAGGTTGTTGCTGGGCTTTCATAGCATACAGCTGACTTTACTGAGTGTAAAAGGCAAACCGGACCTCAGTGATGTTGACCTGACCCCCTGTATTATCAAGGCATCCAAACATAGAGTATAGCTTCAATCATGCTCATTCCTGATGTGGCTACCACAGTCTTGTTGAAAATGATGATAACGCAGGGAAAAAAAACAATAAAACCGGCCACCCTTTGACAAACATGATTACAATAGACAGCAGTGTTCCAGCTATTAGCACTATACACTTTTGACCTCAGCAGGCTGATGTACAGACGCTCAGTGGACAGAGGACATGTCCGACATAGACCATGTAATGCCGCTCAAATTTGGCTATTTGTGTATTTCATGTCGACCGGCGATGATAAAGATAAAGTCATACAAAAGTATGATGTTCAATACAGGTCAGAGTACAGCGGTCAGTAATCTGGCTCGATGTTTCTGCGGAATAAAGTCACCCCTCCAACTAAAACCAACAGAGCGCAAGTGGGGCACTGGGTTCTGTGAGTTAGTGAAAGAGTTGTGCCACTGCTACCCAACACTGTAACGAATGTGAAAAAAAAGAAAGAATCTATCTTTACTCAAAGTCAAGACGTTGGGTTCTAACGCAATCCCCCATCCCCCGTCTTTATTACAGCGGAGTGTCTGCCCTGTGCTGCAGCAGAAATCCACGCGCAGTCAGCTAGTCTCAAGCACTGCAGTGTTACGCTATAGCAGTACGCGAAAAAGAGACACAGAGACTGCAAGAGTGGATTACCTCGCCGCATCCCTTCCTCACTTATGTGAGAGAAAGAGGTGTTAGAGGACTTCTATTGCACAGACAGCTAACCAAAACCCACAACATTACAGTAACGACGATTCCCGTTCATGTCAGTCAAGTCAGAGAGCAATTTAAAAAAGCAAGGTGTCAAATGGTGGGAGCTAAAACTTTCCCCCAAAGCATATTTATATGTCCAGTGGCTTTCAGGATAGTTGCCCCGGTTTGAATGTCACTTAGAAGAACCGTGCGCAATAGCTGCAGCAACTCTGCTTAATGCAAGCCCAGGGATTCTCAATATGGATGTAGACTAAACAAAATCTCGCAAACACACACACACACGCACCGTGGCTCATCTTAACAGTCTATGAATGGTTGTATGATAGATAGTGTTTATTTCTAGGAGGTTACAAGTTTACACATTTATTCCATCTTCAAGAGACCGAGTCATCAAAAATTGCCCTCCGCACAACAATCTGGGTCATAACTGGGCTTTTTGTGTCGCTAAGTGGATATCGATTTTAAAGGTTAAAATGATGCGGAATAACGAAGGTGAAAGGTGTGGACCAAGTGTTCAATTAAAATCCACAAATCTAGACCTATCAGTGTCAACAGGAAATTGGGATGGAAAAGGGTAAGCAGATTATGTTCAACTTGATGGTTCAGTCAAGGTCTAACAGGCCACATCTTGCCATGGATTCAGGCTCTTTCCACCTCTATGTGACTAGATTAAAGTCCATCAGTTAAGACCATTCTCAACATCTTCATATGAGTACTCTTTTCACTGAGATTTTCCAGGGTAGTCTGCGTCTGGAGGCATCCTGAATAACTAATTTGAAGGTTTTGACTTAGAGCTGGCTCCACAAAAGGTGACACCATTGCATAGATAGATATTCAGACAGTTGATTGCTAACACTACATCCATGACAACTGTGCAATTGGGGGGTCACACCGAGCACAACAGGACTAAATACAGCAGTGTGTGACATAGTATCAGTTTATATAGTACCTACAGTATATACTAGTAGTAGAAGCCTTAGTGGGGTACACTACACAGGCCTAATGCAAGTGCAAGTGCTTAGTGCAGTTGCGACTAAACATGGCTTTAAAATAATGATTAGTTGCGATTGCGATATGCGCTAGAGTGTGAACTTTTGCTATAGGCGGTGGTATGTGCGCACGCGCGCACGTCTTTTGGAAGACAGAAAGGGATAAAGTTGCGATTGTTATCTTTTAACCAACGTGTAATCGAAATGCGGATGGTACTGCCATCATCCATAAACAGTTTCATTCAACTGCAAATGAAAAGAGACGGATATTTCGCTACTAGCAAACTAGCATGCAGGTAAAGTCTTATTTGTCCCGCGTATAGTGACAGATCAAAGGCTGCTTTGACAGTGGTGCAGAGGTGGATACACTGGCAGAAACTGGATGAGGGGGAATAATGAGCGAGGGATAGCACTTGCAGTTGGAGCCACACGGCGCTGAAAAGAGAGCAGGGCAGCAGCGCGACCACTGATAATGAGCTAAAGAAAATAAAACGACGGAAAGTGCGCAGTCTACCACCACATACATTCATTACGGCAGAAAAAGACGATCATTTCTTATCAAGTGTGATGACAAATGAGGGGGCGGGACCATTCTATGCACCAATGCACAGTTTGCAAGCAAATAACGGACAAAAGTGTTATTAAACGGAGACCAGTTGGGGGAAAAACCTTTCTAATGCGCCTCAGCATTAAAACTATGCTGTGATGCAGAAGGCAACATCTGACTACATTCTTTTCTCAGGATCTTAACGATGTTTAAGCAAAACTTCTAACAGTCAAACAGCCAGGAGATTCTACAGGGCAGATCTAATGGTTATGATTGCCATTGCTCTTGTTGTAAGTTTTGACATGCTTCTTCTTTTACGTCTTGGCAAACAAAGAAGGGAAAGTAATCGGACACAATCTGACTCACCCTGGCGTGTTTGGAAGAGTACGGATCCTCAAAGAGGTTCCAAATGTAGGGCTGCCACACGCTCCACCAGCTGGGCTTACGACCGTCTTCCTGCAGGCACAGACGCTTCAGGTCCCCGTCAGCGCCCCCCGTAAGCGCTGGGTCGTCTTCAGGTGCCTCCGGCTCGGGGGTTTCGAAACTGTCCAGTGCCTCCTCGGCATCCCTGTGTTGGCGATAGTTCATCCAGCAGCATGCCTCCACATCCGTCTCATCGATGCCCCAAAAAGCGAGCTCCTCCTCAAAGAGCGGACCGCACACATCATTGGGACAGTGCAACTTCCCTGTGCGGTAATAGTTCAGAATGAAAGCAAAAGTGGCGGGGTGACGGTCGAAGAAGAACTCATCAGTTTTGGGGTCGTAGTCGAAATTGCTATACGCATCTGGTTCCGTTAGCCAGGACAAGCGGGTACCGGGCAGCGTTTTGAGCGTGCTGCGGTACGTCTCGTGTCGAATTCCACCACAGTTTATCACGATTTTCTCGCTGTCTGACGAACAAGTCATGTCTGCGCTGGAACATGCTTTGTTGGCCGACTTGTTCCCACCCTTGCGCCCTTTGAAAGAGGAGACACACACCGAACTGAGCATAGGGGAAAGGGGGGAGGGAGATGAGGAGAGAGAACAGAGGGGGGAGGGGGAGGAGGAGTCTGCGGAGAGAGAGAGAGAGGAGAGAGAGAGAGAGAGAGAGAGAGAGAGAAAGGGAGGGAAGGAGTGGAAGAGAGGTGGGGAGGGGGAGAGAAAGAGAGAGAGAGAGAAGGAAAGATTTAGGAGCTGGTATAAAGTTTTTTAAAGCCTGAGGGCACAGTTCTATCCTACAGCTGGTCCATGAGCAGGTGAGGTGAAGACCATAGGCCAGAGTTGCACTGACACAAGAAGACCATAGTGGCATTCCTTTGCATCAACAAGAGCTAAAAGTGCCATTCCTTCTAATCAGAAATCAAGCCATTTCCAGCCATGTAGCCAGAGACAGGCAGCTCCTTTAAAGGCCATATTCTGCAAACTAAGTAGAGGAAGAGGTCCATGAACATCTTCTCCAAGGTATGGGATCATTAAGTCTATAATATGTCTTATGCTTGGTGTAGAAATGTGGATATGAGAGCGCAGGTCAGTGATTTGTGACAGTTGGAATAGAGAAACAAGTATTCACAAGCACACTGGCACATCATTTGCAAGGAGATGATAAATCTGTGGGAAAATTGCACAGGGGTTAACATTTCAAATAGGATATTACATAACAAATAGGTCTGTGTGGAGGGGAATGAAGACCCCTCCTCCTTCTCCCTCCTCCCTCTCTCAATTCACTAAAACCCTCTCTTCAATTAGAGCAGAGAGATGAATATGACTGAGCGTTTCACGCCCCCTCCCTCCCTGCCTCACCATGGATCCAATAGAGAGAGAGAGAGAGAGAGAGCAAGAGCAAGAGAGACCTAGCAGGATGTAGGAGACTGTCTGAGAGAGAGAGAGAAAGAGAGAGAGAGAGAGAGAGAGAGAAGGGGGTGAGCTAGCAGCAGAACGATTATTTGCTGAGCTCTACAAAATGGGGAGAAAAGACTGCAGACCATTAATGCACCGTTTCTCCACACACACACACACACACACACACTCTCTCTCTCTCTCTCTCCCTCCTCCTCCTCCTCCTTTTACTATCTCTCTCTCTCTCTCTTGGAGTCTTTTCCTCTCTGTCCTCTCTCTCTAACAACCTCGTCCCTCTCTTGCCTCTTCATTCCAATCCTTCCATCCCTCTCTGCATTGTTCTTATCTCTTCTCATTGCAGTACTAATATGTTATGCAGCCAGTGTGCTGCATGCACCTCTTTGCTGTCTGTGCGTCTCTCTCTCTATGTGTGTGTGTGTGTGTGTGTGTGTGTGTGTGTGTGTGTATCCTTTCACATTTTTGCCATCCCAAAGCATCATTTTTTCTCAGTAAAACCTTGTGTGCCCAGCAACCCCCCCTCCACCCCCCAGAGCAAGGCACGGAGGAAGGTTATTATAGTGAAGAGAATTTTTTTTTTTTTTTTTTTTTTTTGCTGCAGTAAAAGAGAGTGCCTCTCCACTTCCCTCCTCCCCTCCTCCTCTTTCCTGACTGGTCCCCTCACCTGCTGAAAGCAAGAAAGCATCTCAGCTCTCCCTTTTCTCCTTCCATCCCTCTCTCTCTCTCCCTCTCTCTCTCTCTCTCTCTCTCTCTCTCTCTCCTGCTCTTGTGCTTCAGTTCCGCATAATACGGTCGGATTTCACTGCTGGGATTCCGTACCTGTGTTCTACCTCCATTTTCCCCACTGAACATCCCCTGAACACTGTCACAGCTCAATCCAGAGAGAATTCAACTGTCCCTACATTGTTTTCTTATGTGTCCCTTTCTCTTCTAGACTCGTACTGCACTCAGGCTCACTTCTTCCTCTTCCTCTTCTCATCTCCTCATCTCCCCTCATCTATGCTTTTCTCAGTTTCTCAATCCCTCTATCTTCAGCCTCTCCTACTCCCATTGTTTCATTCTGCCCTTGCCTGTGACTGATAAGCTCCTATTTTCTTGATTTACTCCTCTTTACTTCTCTTTTTTTTCTGCTCATGCCGACTATCTTCCTCTGCATCCCCCTCTCAGCTCCTCCTCCTCCTCCCCCCCCCAGCCGTTTCCAGCAGTGCCCTTTCTGTTGCCTGCTCAGGCTCTTGCTTCATTAAGTCCAGGCAAACTGCCACCAGGGTAACAAGAGTATAGGAGCTGAGGAGCCTATATGCAGAAGACAGCAGAAGTGACTCATGAATCAACAACTAGACAAGGTAAGAGGTGAGGGGGGTGGGGTGATGGGGGGCGGGTGTCAGTAGGAGGGATTATTGAGTGTACAGTACTTTTGGGGTACAATACAGGGGTACAGTTTTGAAGAGAGCAGGAGAGTAAAGGGGAAAGTCTGTTAACAGCATTACTGTAAAACACCTGGTGAGAGGATATGAGAAATGACAAAATGAAACTCCTAAAGTTGTTCAGATCACCGTCATAGTTGAAGGAGAATGTCAAAAGTATGCAACTGCTAGTTTTCCGCTCTGACCGATGCTCAACGAAGTGTCGAAATGCGAGGCAGCCGTTTCAGCACCTCGGACAGCGCACTCGTTCAACTCGTTACAGAGAACACGAAGTGACACGTTCGGCTGTTTCCGGAGGAGTCCGGAAATTTAACAGGAAAAGTGAAGCGCAAAGAAAGCCCGAAGGCAAGAGCTGCCGTCGTCAATGTTTTTACATAAAAGATGTCGGCAATTTTTACATAACCATATACTTTTAAAGGCCACAGTGTCATATAAAATGTAACGTCGCTCAATGTTAAAGTTACCGGATTTAATGATTATTGGCATTTTTTTTTTTTTTTAATATGACGCTAGGAAGCGTGCACCATTGTTGAACAACATTGTTGAAGGGTTCTAATGACACATTCAAACGCCATGTATTGTCCCAAATAGTTTGATTATGTGAGGGCTTAGAACCTATTAACTGCTGAGCCACAGGGCCTACACCTGCAAAAAACAAAGCAGCCAAATCCATACACAGATGAGAGACAATGCAGTGTTGTAAAATAGACATTGGGTGGCGTGGTTATTGTGATGGTGGGGGGAAGGTTGATCAGAACGATTGGTTCAAGTCATGAACAGAAGGGGGTGATGCACTAATACAAAGAGAGTGAGGAAATGAAAGACAGTGAGGAAATGAAAGGGGCATACAGGAAGAAAGGAAAGACCATGCATGAAAAATAGAGAGAGAGAGAGAGAGAGAGAGAGAGAGAGAGAGAGAGAGAGAGAGAGAGAGGTGGTGGGTGGGGGGGGTAGTGATAAATTGGGAGGTGTGCTGACAGGGCGAAACAGGCTGCCTGCAAAGAAAGGAAATCATCACTAAGTGTGTGTGTGTGTGTGTGTGTGTGTGTTAAATGAGATGGAGTGAGAGGGTGAAAAAACTGTGTGTGTGTGTGTGTGTGCGCGCGCTTCTGGCTTGCATGTATGCATGTGTGTCTGCAGGGATCCAATGGTATTGAAGAAGCAGAACAATGGCTGTGTATGCCAATAATTAAGGAAAAAGCAGGACACAAAAGATAACACTGAAAAAGTAAACAGTGCAAGACAGAAAGGAGAGATCATGAGTAGGTAGAAGTGCATATTTACTGTAGTGTGTGTGTGTGTGTGTGTGTGTGTGTGTGTTTGTAACTGTGTGTGTGTGTTTGAATGTATGCATAGCATGGCATCCCAAAAATTACGCTGCTTTCCCTCTCCTCCTGCAGAAGTTACAATAGTCTATGTATTATTTCCCTGCAAGCGAAACCTTAAATAACCTAATCATCTCTCTCGGTCATTCACCGTCGCCTCTTTCTCGTTTTGTCCTCCTTTCTCTCTCTCTCTCTCTCTCTCTCTCTCTCTCTCTCTCTCTATCTATCTCTCTCTCTCTCTCTCTCACACACACACACACACACACACACACACATTCTTCGTTCATTTGCAGTACCTGTTTTTTCCTCATCACTACAACCCACTGTAGTGTGCCAGAGACACCTAAAGGACAAAGACAAGAACTGCATTCCCAAAAATACTGCAGTCCCCTCCTCCCCTCCTCCCTCTATCTTTCTCTCTCTCTCCCTCTCTGTCTTTCTCTTACCACCAGTACTCAGTCAATTACAACTTCTGTGTGTGCATTTTAGAGGAGTAAATGAGGTAATCAGTAAAGTGGCTCTGCCTCACGGATCGCTCTCCAGCTGACTGGCTGCTGTGGTTAATGTGTCAGCAGGTAAGATCTGTGCTTATCTGGAGCAATGCTTATGTGCATGCACGCACACACACACACACTGGCATAGATACTATATGTAGCCACACAAAATGCTGACGTGGGCATTGAGAGATGAGAGATTTTCTTTCCTCCATATGCCTGTTCATGAGACATGCTGGACCCTCAGCCTTCAGTGGAGACTCATGTTACTCAACCACACATCCATCTATCTATCTGCATCCACAGCAGTGATTTAGCACCTTCCTTTGCCTAAAGCCTAAAACATGCATGACTCCACACTACTGAACGGCAGAGTAAAAAAACGAAGTGGGTGAAAGTCAGAGAGAGGAAAGGAAGGGAAAAAGGAGTCTGGTCTCGGACATATCAGCCCTGTGTGACTGTTTCACTTTCTAGAACTAACAACATTCTTAAGATAGTTTTAACCCTCATTCTAATCTCTCGTTAAAACCTAATTAATAACACTGCCCTCTCCGGTTAATTACCATCCCTTTATAGTCCTCCTCAGAGCACTCTGGGATTGGGGAGGCAGCGAGAGAGAGAGAGACAAAGAGACGGATATAATTGTGTTAAGCCAAATCACATTTGAACTTGATGGAAACTATTCTTAGCAGGGGGACAGGAGGAGTACAATGATAGGAAGAGAGACAGAGGTGTGTGTGTGTGTGTGTGTGTGTGTGTGTGAGTGTGTGTGTGTGTGTGTGTGTGTGTGTGTGTGTGAGTGAGAGAGAGAGAGAGAGAGGGAGAGAGAGAGAGAGGATGGTTGGACAAACATCAAGGAGTAGCGAAGAGACTACATACAGTAAAGGACAATGGAAATATAACACACAGGAACATAACTGTAAAAGGTTTGAAAAGAGGTTAAAATGTGGAAAAAAAATGTATGGGATGATGGCCCAAGAGTAGATTATTTTTTTATAAGGCAGACCTCAAAATAGAAGGACTTCAGGCCACATTTATTTCTCAAACTTCAGAAAGACATACACGAAGAAATAAGTGTAGAAACAGGAAATGATGTCAGAATTGAGTTCAGACCAAAAATGAGGTCACTGTGTCCTTCACAAAAGAAGAAGGGTAAATTGTGGGTCATTGCAAAAATCTAATTCATTACTCTTCACGAAAGGATGAGAATGAAACAAAGCAAAAGGATGGTTGTAGTTTTTTATATAAAAAAAACACTCTTTCACGCTCTATTTATTATAGCTTGTAGGACGCATTTGAGGCTAATAGTATTTTAGTCAGTGGCCATGACCAGTGAGGCCCTTGAAATATAACTCATGGAACACACTGACATAACAGGCTCTGTTTTAATGTTTTTGTCCATTGTAGACGTGGTGAGGACTCCCGCATTTTGCGCTAATTATAACACAGATAGAGTGGACATACGTCGTCTACTTGTTGAGCAAAGCAAGTAGGCTACTTTTGATACCTACTGAACACACCAATGTGATTAAGAATAGGAACTTATTCATTTCCATACACGTACGAACACAACGGACCACTGCACAGCACAAACACGACCACAAAACACCTATTGCGGTACTTACTCGCGTTGGGTCTGGTTGGGCCCGTGTGTGCAAAGTGTGCGTGTTATCAAACACACACACATTAACACTCAAGTTAATACGTAGATTCTTAGTTAATTTACAAGGCAGTCTTTCCACCTTTTCTTCTTTTTTTTTCAGTGGAGATCGGTGTACTGCATTGTGCACGGGACAGGCACACCAATAATAGCGGATTCTTTGGAGAGACAATTTCTTCCACAAAGGCAAGAGAAACGATTTAATATAAACGTAAGTCTACAAGACAATCTTCGTGCGTGTTTTTCTGCTGGTGTCTCGCCTTAATAAATGCACATTTTTTCCCTGATAGGTTACGGTAGGCAACTTACTTCTATACTTCCCTTTTACCTGAACACTGTTTTCTTGTTTTCTTTCAGTCTTGCCCTATGGCTTCTGATCGGTCTACAGCATCTTACCCCAGTTTTGTATTAATTCTGGTACCTCATTTTTTTGCAAGAGCCAGCCAAGCGGAATGAACGAGGATACCTCTCTCATTTGTGCCCTACTCTCCTCACTGGCACGCAGCCCACACCCCTTTTTGCTAAAAGCTGTCGCCTAACATTAAAACGCATTCTTTTTGTCTGTTTTCCCTCCCGAGGTCGCAGTCCAGTCGCTGACTAAACGTGGAAAATAGTAAGACTGTGGACTGTGCCATAGGCACAAAAGTGTTTCAGCATTAATGTCGATCAAGCTGAGCTCTTATGGCAATATAAGTCTATGAAAGGTTTCTATTTTTTTTGGTACAAATTTTATCATTAAACTGTTTAGTTTTCTCTTTGCCTGGATCTACACTAGTAAACTAACATCTCCACGCGACATGGGTCCATCGAGTAGCCTAATACAATCGTCTGCATTCCCCTATTTCTATCTCCTCACCAATGTCCCTCCCTCTCACTCGCTTTAAAGGGATAGGTGATCCCTGGCGTCCCCTGAACCATCACGCCCCAGTTAACGTCAGCAGACGCCCAGCCTCAGTCCCTCGGTAATGCAGGCGTGCTGGGTTATGTGCAGTGTTCATTTTTCTGTTTTGCATGAGGGAGATCCTTCGAAGGTTTGCACGATTTTAATGTCCGAGGCTTCAGGTGGAGGGAATCACCCGTGCATGGGAAGGGATTCCCCCCTACTGCCTACCTTTCTAAATTAGCAAACGGCACAATTCACCGAATTCCCAAGCATGGGCCTAGCGTAGGTTGACAGAGACACAGGCGACAGCATGTAGTATACTTACCCATGGGTGAGATTCTGAAGAAGACTGTATAAACATTCATCATTTTAAAGATGGCAAAGTAGGCAGTTCAGGGAATTAATGATCGATATTGCCAGCACGTGCATGGATAGTGTTGCACAATAATCTTGTGAAATGATCATCTTTTTCTGAATGGATGATAATCTATTTTGTTGGTTACAAACTTCAGTGTCACAAAGTGTAATAGTTAAATAGCCTATTGTTGAGCTCATCAGACTTTTAGATTCATTAAAAGAATGAAAAGAAGTTTTAGTAGACCTATAGTTGATAAATTCTGAGAGGAATTAATTCCTGGATTCCACACAGAAAATGTTGCAAATTTCTATTAGACACTCTCCTCATCTTGTGAATAATGCTGAGTAGGCAACATGATCTGTGACTTGGCCTCATCTCAAAATAAACCCCCATGCCATGCAGAATTACTATTTTCCTGTCTCAATATGCCTTCTCTTTTTTTTCTCCTTCTGTGAAGCCCACTTGCTCTCTCTCTCTCTCTCTCTCTCTCTCTCTCTCTCTCTCTCTCTCTCTCTCTCTCCGTACGTCTGGCCCGTAGCTGGAGGGAAAAGGAGGAGGAGTGCAGAGAACAGGTGGGCGGAAGAGAGCGAAGCAGGGTGGAGGGCAGGAGTCTGGTGGATTCAGAGGCTAATTTGCGGGATGGTGCCAAGAAACCTTAGACTGTCAGTTTCTCTTTGTTTGCCCATCTCTCCTGTCTTGTCTCTTTCTCATCAGTGTTTTTCTATCTGCCACTATTGATCTGTATCCCGGGCCCACATCAGTTCATAATGTCTTTACTATGATGTTTTTGCCCTTATATCTTTCTATGTGTGTCACTTTTAAACTGATATTCTTCTGTAATCTTGACCTGATAATATTGAGCCGTGAGTACTGAGTATTGAGCATGTTTAGCGAGGAATATTTTTACGTGTGTAACTATAGATCAAAATGAAATTATACGTAAGGATAGTTTTCGATGTAGACACCTTTGTGAAAATGTTAAACTGTTTACAAAATTGCCAAAAAAAAGTTGAATGGTAGAGTCCTCTACCGCAGTATCTGGCCTACCTTAAGCCCTAGAAAATAGATACCCGAAATAACTGAATAATAGCTCCACAACTTTTTAGTCTATTTACATAATCACATCACGGTCTATGGATAAGTAAAACCCCAGAGAACACGTTAGCAGTCTGTAAATATGTGAGTTTCGCTTTATATTTGTGTCTTTTGATTATAAATTGAAAAAAATTGGAAATTCGTGACATGCTGGATGTCAGTTTAAAGCATTATGTGTCCAAACTGTTTGCGGGCCACATACTGAAAAATCTAAGATGCCAAGGGCCAATGTACAATCAACTGCACAGTTTTTAACCAAATTTCAATTGAAAAAGTGACTGCATAGATAAGAAAACCCACAGGCCCTCTAATAATGTTACACTCTCGAATGATAACATTGACAAACACCATAACATGACTGAAACTGATGCACAAGCGCAGACCTCCGCCAAGGCAATGTGGTCACAGACACAATATAAATTCCAGATCATATTCTGGATCACCGATAGCCACTGAAATCAAATAAGTTCTTGCTTGTCCCAATATACACGTCTGAAAATTTCATCCAAATCTGTGCAGTAGCCTACTTTTCAAGTTATCCTGCTGACAAACAGACAGACAAACCAACGCGAACGAAAACATAACCTCCTAACATAACATAACCTCCATAATAATAATAAAGCTACTGTAGTATGATAATAGTATTAATAATGGGCCACATTATATTTCATTTTTTTCACCCTAGTTTGGCCACCCCTGGTTTAGAGGATATTTTAGGATCATTTGATACAGTACTGTGGAGGAATTTGAATGGAGGACTTTGAACCTCTGCATTGATTGAACATAATACTAATTGGCAATGGTTTTAGTTGTGGCAAGGCCTTATATTTTAAAACCTGATCTGTGAAGATAGCTGCTAACACCAGAATTATGTACTGTAGGGAGTGATGAGGCTGGAGAATCATTAAGTGGCAAAGATGCAGAGCTGGTTGTTAGATTTGCAAATGCTAATATTACATAATAATGAATATTAACTTGTAGGCCAAACATATGACAGTGCAACTGTCATGGCAGCCCTTGAACTGGCTTCCAGCAGAAGTTACAGATGACTTGCCATATGGTCTTCAGTGGTAAGCAATTTCTCATGGTTTAGTTGACTTTTGTTTGTGTTTGGACCGGACATGGATCATAAGAAGTATAATCAACAAAGACGACCTTTACTTTCACATTTGTTATAGTTACTGGAATGTGGTTTATACATAGGCTGTGTATCATACCACCACAAAAGCAGCTGCATTCCACACACACACAAAAAAAAACTATTTGTGAAAAAATGGGTCAGGGGTGGAGGGGTGCTTACATCATCAATATTTTTAGCCACCAACTGCCACTGCTTTTGTGTCTGTTCTCCGTGTGTTTGTGTGTAAACCATCTCTTTTAATGTGTGTGTGTGTGTGTGTGTGTGTGTGTGTGTGTGTGTGTGTGTGTGTGCACCATCTCGTTCATCTCTGTGTGAGACTGCTTGCTCAGCAGTATTTCTCTTCCCGCCTCACCCATCCTCCAGATCTCTCCCAGTCCTGGCATTGCACTGCTCCTATAGCCTACAGTATTAGAGCCATATTGCCAAGGGGCTCTCAGCTCAACATGTACACACTTGTGGCCAACAGAAACACTCAACTGTATGGACACACACACTCACATTAACACATGGGTTACAAAGGCCAAACACAACATTACAGTAATAATTCAGTCCTGATTAGCAGATTTAAAATACTAATTTTAATAAGTTAAGTTTGCATAGTATCAATACACTTTCAGTCACGGCTTGTAAACTGAAGTATAACAAGGCAGGAAAAACAGTTTTCCAGGTGTTTTTTTTTTTTTGTTGTTGTTGGTCTGACTGGTTTATATTTTTTGAGAGTTTAGGTGCTTGCATGCTGCGGCAGGCCGTGGTGTGACAGGGTGCGAGACGCAGCGAGAGCTGTGAAGCTGTTCCTGTACACAGAGGTGTAGGCCCCGTGGGGGACTGGCACGGAGCGCTGCAGCAGGCGTGGGTTACACAGGGTGGTGGACGGAGCTTTATGGGCAGGCTTGTGGCCGTAGGCCGAGCTCTTTGTTGGTCCATCAGCGAGTGGTTTGCCCTGGCCACAGTATGACGAGTTCAGTTCAGAGCTTAGGTAAGCAAGACAGAGAGAACAAAAAGGGAGAGAGAGAAAGAGGCAAGGTCGGTCTGTCTGTAGGTGCTCTCTCACTAGTCCATTAGCTTTTCGGTTTTATTACCATACTAGCCATTTACTCAGCATTGCCTAGTAGTTTGTGAGCCATTTGAGGGATGCACTTCTTCCCCTTTTACCAGAAGGGTGCTTTTCTACAGCATCATATATCTGCCAACATCCCTCTGCTCAGAGGCTCCATACAGTCGCTTAACACTAATTATTTGGACAGAGGTCAGCAATCTCTTAACCATAATTACTGACGAGTGCAACTGTGTAGAGTAAGAGTGTGTGTGTGTGTGTTTGTGTCTTGCACGTGTTTGTGTCTTGTCTTGTGTGTCTGGTGGTCAGTGTATAGGATAGCGGTGAGGAGTTATAGGTGTGTGCCTTTGAAAGGGTGTGTAATAACACATATTCTCATTAAATTATGGCAAATAGTCAGTGTCCGCTAATCCTAATGATATGCTTGTTCAAAACGTCACTTGTGTTTGATCTGCCTCTGTGTTTTCTTTGCCTGCCACACATGGTGAAGATGGATTTTTCCCCCATGGAATGAAACAAATCTTCAATCAAGATTATCTACACGAAAGATTATGACAGACAGTATGCTACCATGTAAAAACTATAAGCAAATCAAGATTTATTACCTTTTCAAACATCTATCTGTGTATTCATGTTAGTAAGCACCTGCATGTAGAACAACACTGGGATGGGTTTACATTAAATTTTCTATTCAAGTGCTACCCTCTAGTGGTCATCTCCATCACTGCATCCTTACTACATCACCACTCCTGATGGAGCCTTACCTGTCATAGAGCCTGTAGTCTCGGTGAGAAGTACTCACAGGAGGCGCCATGATCTGATCGACACAAAGTTTTCCATACAGTTTCTGAAGAAATTTTCCAGAACAGATAGAAGAAAATTGTAAAAGTTAATATGCAGAAATCAAATGAGCCTACACAAGAAGGCTATATCATAAAATGGAATGTTGTTATTAGAGCACTGTAGCACTGCACTGCATATAATTAAACTAAATAAAGAAGGAATTTCATTCAAATCAGTGTGATGGTGTGGTTTTGTAGCCTGACATAGTCCGACCATAATACTGCTGTTCATCCGTATTCATGGTCTGGAGGTTCTTTAACCTGACGCGATTATACTGCGGGGGGGAGGGCATTCACTTCTGGTTTGAAACGATTGGACAGCTCGTCTAATCAGCTTCGCTTATTGGCCGGTAGACTCTCTACCGATGTGAACACGCCCCAGAGGACCGTGCCCAGACCATGATACGTATGAACATTTGTATTATGGGCGGGCTATGTCAGGCTAGTGGTTTTGGGCAATTCCAGAGCAGTAATGATGGGACATGATCGCCGGGTCCCTGCCTCACCTGTGGCTCATAGTGTGCTGTAGGGGGACTGATGCGTGCTGGTTGACCCCTGTAGTTATCCCGTGTTTCACTGATGGGACGGGGAAGCACCCGCAAAGCCCAGCAATCCTCAATCTACAAATAATAGAGAAGATTTTTGCTGATTATAAGAAAGAAGACACAAAAGACATACAAAAGTACAAAGTAGAACACAGTAAATAATAGCCTGCAATATTGTAGGCCTATAGCCTATTTCTAATCTGATGTGAGAACAGAATAGATTTTCTGTAGTCTATCATTGCTTACCCAACCTAGCCATCTAGGATAAGACCACTTTAAAGAAATGGTTTCATGTTTTAACTAGAAAAGCGCTCAGAGAGCGCAGACCTCCGCCAAGGCAATGTGGTCACACACACAATATACATTCCAGATCATGTTCTGGATCACCGATCTCCACCAAAATCGAATCAGCTCTTGCTTGTCCCAATATACACATTGTCCAAATCTGTGCAGTACTTTTCGAGTTATCCTGCTGACAAACAAACAAACAAACAAACAAACAGACAGACAGACAGACAAACCAACGCGACCGAAAACATAACCTCCTTGGCGGAGGTAACCAGTAGGCCTAACCCGAAGCTTAGGTTACTCTACAGTCTAAGAGAATTTCATTTTTGCAACATAGTAGAAAGTCTTTACTCTTTTTCCTACCCTTCGGTTTAAATCGGTCATGGTGTGTGCCTTCCAGTGTGGTGGAGCCAAGGGGTACTTGGTGTTTCCCAGTGGCCCAGTCAGTGGCTTCCTGCTGTGTTCCATACGTGAGGTGGGTGTGAAGATGGAGGCCTCTGAGATACGAGACCTGAGGTAGAGTGGGAGAGGTGGCTGGCCCCTCTGGTGAAAAAGCAGAAAATTATAGCCTACAATCATGGCCTTAGACAGGTGCATTTTTCTGTATAATTTCATTGTGAAACATAGGAAAGACTATAATTGGCTACATCTTGACCATGCAGGGGTAATTGTCCTTGCAACATAGGTCTACAGATCTTGGATAGGCCTATAGTTAAGCCTGGATTAGGAACTGCACAATTCCACTGTCAAAACAACAACAACAACAACAACAACAACAACAAAGAAATCAACACAGAGAACCGGGTCCAGTGCTAAGCATAAATTAGACTAAATACTAGTAATACTATCAGCCTAGGCTACATACTTTCAATCTGTTGGACTGGAAAGATGGCGGATTCCAGTGCTGGTGGCCGATTCCAGTGGTGGTGAGTTCTGCGCTTCGTATCCGTCGGTCACCAAAAGTCATCTTTAAACGATGTTGTAGCCCCCGAAGCAAAATGTATTTAGGCTACTTAGTCCACAATGGCCTACTGTATCCTAATGATGCAGGTGAGGACAAGTTATTTTCTTTACCATGTCCTTAATTTGAGGTTAGAAAAACGCTCTTAGCGTTTAATCAGTAACCAAGTCATAACCGATTGTCTACTACTTGCTGTAGGCTAGAAGACCACCTTTCACAAATCAGCTGTGTTGCTTTCTCGATGTGGCGTCTGTTTGGTCATCACCATAGAAACACCGTCAGGTCAGCGCTACTACTCCTACCAGAGAGGGTCAGTATTCCATTATCTTTGCTTCTGCCTCCCACACTCATCACACTCGTTTTCCGTGTGTTGTGTGAAATGCAGATTATACATGATAAATATCAATTTAAATAGTGTAGGACTAAGAGCTACTATATAAGCCAAAGCTACCAGTGATTGAGCAAAATACAGCACATTAGCCTACATCAGCAAAAAAAAAGATAGATAGGCATACGTTCTATAGGGGCAAGAGAACTTATCTCCGAGTAGCCTGCTTGGGTGGGCTTAACTTTTCTAAACAAGTAGAACCTATCCCTGGGATGGACCGCGCCCGTTTGAAGTCTACAGGCCTGCCTGTCATCATGACAAGAGACCCAAAGCGCGTCACTGCGCAAGCTTTTGTCGCCCCACCCATGACCTATTGATAGAGGCTCTCCCTGTTTGGACAGTGCACGTGAGGGTCATTCATGGATAACAACGTTGACAAAAATGGTAAACAATTTTCAACTAAAAAAACATCCTTGATTAAACTAAATGTTAATTTTCTTTTTTCCATAACATGATGACATAGTTTGGTGTGGACTGTCTTGTTAGCCAACCCTAATGGCACAGTTTCCCAATTGGCATAGCCTTAGCTTTCTATTTTCACTTGTTTATGTTGTAAAATGTGTTTTGTTACCAATATAATATGACAGACAGCTGAATAGCAATTTAAAACATGTCAAATTTACACATAGATGAAAAGAATAAATTCATCTTCTTTGGATTGTTTTTTTGTTGTTTTTTTTCCCCTAAAGTTCTGTCATGTTGTTCTAGAAAAGCCCAGGGAGTTGGGCCACTGTTTGGTTTTAAACGTAGGCTACATAAAATGTGTTTTTATCTACCATATTGTAATACTATAGGCTAATTTATAATAATTTAATCCTTTACACAGGCTAACCCAGAGCTTTGCCTTGAGAGTGGAGGTTATGATGTGGACTGCTTTGTTGAGCCTCCAGACCCAGACTTGATTTGTTCCATATGTCAAGGTGTTCTTAGATGTCCGGTGCGGGCACCATGCCATCACATCTTCTGCAAAAGATGCATATTGCAATGGCTGAAAAGGTGATGTTACCCAAGTACAGTATGTGTTATATTATGATACTGTATGCTTGGTTTGACATATCTCAATGTTTTGGGTTTCTTTCAGGCAGGAGACATGTCCTTGTTGTCGAAAACCAATCAATCATAACTTGATATTAGTTATGTACAA
Source organism: Sardinella longiceps (assembly GCA_027497455.2). Taxonomy (NCBI): domain Eukaryota; kingdom Metazoa; phylum Chordata; class Actinopteri; order Clupeiformes; family Clupeidae; genus Sardinella; species Sardinella longiceps. The sequence goes on along the minus strand of JAODXP020000015.1, from coordinate 18,483,396 downwards.
ATTGAGCAAGTCAATTGGTCGTATGAGGATTAAGGCAAGTCATTGTTGAAGAAAGCTGTAAATAAATTATCTTTAATTACAATGATCAGAATGCCATCACAGATTTGATCCTTCCCCTCACCACTTCCTGTCCTTAATCCTACAGTGCAAGAACGAGATTCGTGGCTGCCGTGCCAGTTTTCCACTGGCCGAGCAATACTGTCATAGCCTGGGCTGTGTGTTTGAGCTGGTGGGGTGCCCGTATCGTGGGTGCCGTGCTCAGCTGCTGCGCCGTGATCTAGAGACCCACGCACGCCACTGTGAGCACTGGAGCCAGCCCTGCCAGATGGGTTGTGGAGCGCTGCTTAGCCAGGGCACACGGGCACAGCACAACTGCTACCAGCAGCTCCGTCTGCAGCACGAGAAGGAGCGGCAGAGCCATCGCGCAGTTGCCATTGCACTCCAGAAAAAGATGCGGCGCATGCAGAAAGCCATGGCCCACATGAAGGAGCAGATTAGCCTGATCTGTGAGAGCCTGGAGGTGATGGATGAGCAGCAGGAGGGGGAGAACAACTCCACTGACAATAACCTCATCAGCTGCAGCAGCTTCTGAGGGAATTAACCCCAGAAAATGGATTGATTTGGCTATTTGCAGAAAAGTGTTTAAGGATTTCAATTTTCAATGATTGTCACAGTGTATCGATTACAATAAAATTCTTCTCTACAAACTAGAGTGGTGCAACACCGCAGAGCGGTACAAGTAAACAGTATGGCACAAGTAGAGCAATGCAAGTAGAAATAGTGTGTTGTGTGTGTTCAAGTCTTGAATTGGGATATAAGCTGCACCCCCCTCCCCTCCTCCAAAAAAAAAAAAAAAAAAAAAAACCTCAGGCTATAGCCTCAACAGAAAAGCTGGCCATTTGTTTGTGAAATACAGGGGAGGGGCAGAGTCCTGGAAGAATGTTTTCCTGCTGTTACCACAAACAAGATGAAATAAATTGACTTATTTAATCATGACCTCTGTGATGTTTGTAAATAGTCTACTCAGGCTACTCTATTAGATACCATGGGCATTTAATCTGTTAGCTAAGATTGATGATACTATCTTATGGTCTGTGTTTAAGAGAGAGATAGGCCTGTACGATTCACATTTAGTGGGATCTTTCCCTTCTTTGTGTATTAATGTTACTATTGACGATGACCACGTTTGGGCCCACTTACCTATGTTTAGTGCATGCCTGTAGGCTCTAACCAATAATGGAGTTACTTGATCTCTAAAAGCTTTGTAGAATTCATTTGTGAATCCATCATCTCCTGGAGATTTCCCATCCTTCAGTCCCTTTATTTGCATTTGTACCTCTTCTGGCATTATTAGATTTATTAACTTTCCATTATGTACTTGTGTTACTTTTGGTAAATCCATGTTTTTTAGGTACATCTGAATCTGATCACCATCTGCACTGACCTCCTGCTTATACAGTTTTTCATAATAGCTGGCAAAAGCTTCTGCAATCTGTTCCTTGTCCGTTATTATTGAACCTTTACTTAAGTTTAGGTTAGTTATATAGGCTTTCTTCATTTGTTTCTTAAGTTTATAGGCCAATATTTTTAATGACTTTGGCCCACCTTCATAGCTTTCTTGCTTTGAGAATGTCATTAGTTTTTCAACCTCTGATGTGCGTATTCTGTCTAGTTGTGTTCGCTTTTCTTTCAGTTGTACTTTATCTTCGTTAGTGTTTGTTTTGCTATGTCTACTCTCTATGATTTTTATGTCCTCGATTAGCTGTTTCTGTTCTGCCTTTCTTATTTTCATTCTTGCTGAGGCATATGAAATAATATGCCCTCTGAGGACTGCTTTAGCCCCTTCCCATAGTGTAACTGGGTCTATGCCTTCTGTATCATTTATTTCCACATAGTCACTTAGTACTTTTCTTACCATATCTTTAAAACCTGGCTCTTCTAGGAGAGAATTATTTAACTTCCATAGACTCCTACCTTTACTAGTTTGTAGAGCTATTGTAAGGGATATCGCTGCATGATCTGAAATATTTATTGAGTTGATATTGCATGATTTGACTAACATTACATTTTGTTTGTACATGAAAAAGTAATCTAGCCTATTGTAAGTTGAGTGTCTTCCCGAGTAGCATGTATATTCCTTTTTGTCTGGATTTAATTGTCTCCATACATCAACCAATCCCAATTCAAAGCATGCCTTCCTCAACAAATTAGCGTTTTTCTCTGCTCTATGTATCCTGGCACTAGAGGAGTCGAGTTTTGAATTCATCACTAGATTTAAATCCCCTGCCATTATGGCTACTCCCTTTGTCTTTGTGGCTAATAAATCAATCAGATGTTCCATAAATTTCTGGTCCAAGTCAGGAGGATAATAAACGTTTAAAAAAGAATATTGCACTCCCTCTATTTTCCCAACTACTAGTACATATCTTCCTTCTTTATCTGTATAACAGACCTCAAGTTCAAAGTTTAGGCGTGGTTTAATTATTATTACTACTCCTCTCTGTTTGGAATTATATGTGCTATAGTAGATTTGGCTCTTTGTTATTTTCTTTAGTTTTTCATGCTCATTTTTCTCTAAATGGGTTTCTTGCAAATAAACTACATCTGCTTTTTCTTTATCCATCTCTAACAGAATCTTTTTTCTTTTTATAACATTATTAATCCCATTAACATTCAATGATATTACCTTTAGATCACTCATGGAGCAGCTGACCGTTCCCTGGAGCAACACTTCTTAGTATTTGAGTATTGGGCTGGTGTACACCTGCTGCATGATAGAGACAGATATATTTGCATTCAGATGCATGTCTGTGTGTATGTGTGTGTATGTGGAAGTTGGTATGTAGGTCGTGGCAATGTAGAGTATGTGAAAAACACTGGGGATAAAGCATAAAAGGAAAGAAACAACAAGGAAACAAGGAAAAGAGACAATAGACAGACATACATGATCGGTTCCATCTGGAACACCCCAGACTGAGGTGATATCCCATGGTGACTGTTGTTATAGACATCTTAGTGATCAGGGAGTACGCCAGGGCTGTAGGTGTACAGATCCCTATTGTGGCAGCTTGTGTTCTGTGGCCCCTCCCCCCTGCTTTACAATTGTTAGTGTATTTATAATCAATCAAATCCAACCCAAAGTGTATTTCTTAGCTTTATTTTATTTATCGTATTTCCAAGCTATTTATGCGAGCAGAAAAAAATAAATAAATAAATAAAAATTAAATAAATAAAGAAAGAAAACCAAACCAATTTAATCTTCCCAGCTAGTCTTTTCCCCTCTTTAAATTCCATATGTATATTTATATTTAGCTTTACACTTTTTTTTTTTTTTTTTTTTAAATAAATAAAAAAGGAGGAGAGATTTCATACAGAGGGCAAAACAGCACAAACCAAAGAAAATATAATATTAATAATAATAATAATATCAAAAGAAAAACATCAATTTTAATTGCATTTCCCCATTAAGCATTCCCCCCTTGCTCCTCCCCACCCCACCCCAGTCTCCCACCTAGAATCTCTCATTCAACACTCATACCAGTCCATACTCCTCACATACACTCATACATCCATTCCATTCCATCTTTGGCCGCATTCACCCAACTAGTCATCCCTTTCTTACACATACTGCTCATCCTCACACTCATACACATTCACACCACTTACCAAACATCCACTCCCCCTAGCACTCAGGCACACTCATTCACCCAACCAGCATTTTTCTCTTTCTTACCCCCAACTCTCAGCCTTACATGTACAAACCTATTCAAGCAGACACATTCACACAAACACATCCACATTCACCCAACTAACTATCCCTTTCTTACCCAAACTACTCATCCTCACTCTCGTACACATTCACACCCCATCACCCCATACTCACTTAACCAACAACCACCCCCCCCCAGCCCCCTACATACACACACACCCACACACACATACCAACATGCTCACATCTCATATTCCATACATTCACTCAGTCACATACTCTCCCCTTCCTCAAGCACACACACACCCACACTCATATCAACATGTTCACATCTCACTTTCCATACATTCACTCAGTCACATACTCCCCCCCCCCAGCCCCCTACATACACACACACACCCACACACACATACCAACATGCTCACATCTCATATTCCATACATTCACTCAGTCACATACTCTCCCCTTCCTCAAGCACACACACACCCACACTCATATCAACATGTTCACATCTCACTTTCCATACATTCACTCAGTTACATACTCCCCCCCCCCCACACACACACACACACACAGACAGACAGAGAGAGAGAGAGAGAGAGAGAGAGAGAGAGAGAGAGAGAGAGAGAGAGAGAGAGAGCAAACAGTTTGGAATAGCCACAAATACAGAGCATAATTAGCTAGGATAGTTTTTACTTTTTTTTTTTTTTTTTTTTTCTTCCACCCTTTCCCGTAGTCTTTTAAAGTCCTCACCACAATTATTTCTAAAGAAAGTTCAGTTCTTTAAGCAACATGAGAACATGAGTATAAGTCTATGGTGCTAGGGTTCTACCTGCTGTCCGTGTTGTAGAGACCTCTGTTCTCCAGCTCTTTAGCAGCCGTTGCTGCATTCGGGAAAGTTATCGTTGTCCCATCTGCATTGAACAATTTGAGTTTTGCCGGGGCCAGTATGTGCGTCTTGATGTTCTGCGATTTCAGTTGTTCTCTTATAGGTCTGTATAAGGCTCTCTGTTTTCTTACAGCAGAAGAGAAGTCGTGGTCGAGATAGAACCGTTGGCCTCTGTAGTCCAGTTGTTTTTTCTTCCATGCCGCCTGCAGAACTCGTCCTTTAGTGTCATAATTCGAGAACATGACAATAATTGGTCTTTCGAAATCCTTACGTTCTTTGGAGATGCGGTGCGCCCGCACAATACCAAGCTCTCCCGAAACACCCAGAGTGTCTTCCATTAGCCGTCCCAAGAAATCGGTCATATTTCCCTCTTCACTCTGTTCGGGAATGTTATATATGCATACATTATTTTGTCTAGCTTTGTTTTCCAAATAGTCCACTTTCTCCACCAGCATGTCCACTCGAGTTTTTTCCTCACGCGTTGTTTTTTGAGTTGTGTTGTCCATATCCTCCAGGTTACTCACCCTGGCCTCCAGCTCATCCACCCGTAGTGTTGTTTCTTGTATTTTCTCACGCAATTCAGTTGTTTGTTCGATAATTGTTTTTATGTCCCGCTCAGCCTCCTGGCGGAATTGTTTCAGTTCGTTTTTTAGTTCTCCCAGTTCCGTGAACAAAGAGTCTTTTAGCTCCACAAACATTTGTTTTATCTCGGCTGTTTTTGCCATGTTGCTTTTGTTATCGGTCTTTGATTGCGCGTCTTTTTTATCCTTTGTATTAAGTTGTAGTGAATTACCTGAACGGAGGTTCATGCCAAAGCTCGGTATTCATGCCAGGTAGCTCATATTTACTTTTTTGAAAAGTTGAATTAATAGATAGGGAAGGAAATACACAAACTAGCTCTTTTTTGCGGACGATATAATTGTATACCTAACTTCCCCTGAAAGCTCGATGCTACACTTGATGGAGGTCATTAAAGACTATAGCACAGTATCTGGTTACAAAATAAATGAAACTAAATGCGAATCATTAAGTATTGGAACACAATTAAGTCAGGATTTTAGAAAACAATACAACTTTAAATGGGATACAGATACTATAAGATACCTAGGCATTTCTGTTAGTAAAGATTTGGATCACCTGTATAAAAATAATTACTGCACACTTGAAAACAAGATAAAGCAAGATTTAAATAGGTGGAAATTAATACCAGATGGGACGTATAGCAGAGTGGAAACAATTAAAATGATGGTACTCCCTCAACTTCTTTTCTTATTTCAAGCCTTACCAATTAGTTTACCAGAAACTTTCTTTAACGCATGGAACAAAACATTAGCAAATTTTATATGGAATAATAAAAAGCATAGAGTAAAATTGACAGTACTAACTAGACCGAAAGAGGAGGGAGGGTTAGGCTTACCAAATATACAAAATTACTATTTTGCAACACAAGTTGAAATAATTATGAAGTGGATGAAAGGAGACCAAGAGAGAAAGTGGATTAATATGGAGAAGGAAATGGCAACAGGATCAATAGGAACACTGCCTTTCGTTGGGAAAGAAAGGCAAAAACAACCTTTACAACCTTTCAGCATAGGAAATACACTCACAAACTGGAGGCAATTGTGCAAAAAACTAAAGATAAAGAGCGAGAATGTACTGCTTAGGGAAATGCTACATGATCCGGACTTTATACCAGGTAGCGACAAGATCTTACAATGTTGGGCAGGTAAAGGTTTAGTAGCCTTCTCGCAGTTTCTAGATAAAGAGGTAATAAACACATACAACACTATGACTGCTACATATGATTTGGAGAAAAATCACTTTTTTAAATACTTACAAATAAGAAGCTACATTAAAGAAACTTTAAAAGATACAAATTTTAGTAATGTGCTATCACAATTTATGATAGAAAATCGAATTAAAGGTAAGACAAAACTTTCTAATATATATAAAATAGTACAAAAAGTAACAATTACAAAGAATACTGTAAAAGAAAAATGGGAAAATGAGTTAGCCATAAGTATCTCAGACACAGTGTGGAGCAACTCACTGAAAGAAAACTTTAAAACAACACAATCAAAACACTGGAGAGAATATGCCTGGAAAATAAGTCAAAGATACTTTATGACTCCAAACATAATTGGAAAGATCTCACCTGCAAAAGGGTCTGGATGCTGGAGAGGATGTGGAGAGGCTAAAGCAAACCATACACATATATTTCTAACTTGCCCCGCAATAAAATCTTTTTGGTTAGATATAGAGAAAGCTACAAAAGATATCCTTGACATAAAGGAATCACTCAATTTGGAAAATTGGCTGGGTATAAATATACAACACAAGATAAATAGAAAGGAACGGACAGTGTTCAATATATTACGCCTAACTGCATTGAAACAGCTGACTAGGACATGGAAGCAAACAAAAATACCAGAATTAAAACAGTGGTTTGAAACAACAAAAGAAGTATTTGAATTGGAGAAAATGTCATGTAAGGTAAAAGGAAAACTAGAAAGATGGAATGCAGACTTTTGTAAGTATCTAGATAAGATAATAAGGTGCTCCCAAACCATGCTATAGAGCAGATGATGCGCATTAGATACATCTCACACATGCACACACATACGCATTAGATACATCCCACACATGCACACTCATACACACATATAGACACACATTCCCCCTTTCTTTCTTTATTTATTTATCTTTATTTTGATTTTTCTTTTTTCTTCCCCAAGTCCTGTGTCAATACATGTGATCTGTGTCCTTCCTGTCTGATGTCGTATTTACTTTGTCTGTCCTTTTGTCTGGTGCCCTATGTAATTTGTCTTGTATGTACTGAGTATCCCTGTTGTGATAGATGTTGAAAAAATTTAAATAAAAAAAAAAAAAAAAAAAAGATACCATGGGCATAGCATGGTATTTATGCACTTTTATGAAATGCATCAGGGTTATGTCGCCAACCGTAGGCCTGTATAAAAAAAATAGACAAAGTCATTAAGGAAGCCTACACTGGAGTAAAAAGGATTCAACATGTACTGTACCATCAGATGTTTGTCTTTTATGTCTAGAAGGACAAATAACATGTTTCCAAAATAATAATAATAAAACTAGAAAAGCGCTCAGAGAGCAGACCTCCGCTATGTGGTCATAGATGGTGTTCTGGATCACCAATTGCCACCAAAATCGAATCAGTTCTTACTTGTCCCAATACACACCTTGTCCAAAAATTTCATCCAAATCGGTGCAGTACTTTTCGAGTTATTTTGTACACAGACACACACACAGACAGACAGACACACACGCCGAGCAAAACATAACCTCCTTGCCGGAGGTAATAATAATAAATAATAATAATAATAAAAAAACAATAAACCCACAATGTTTTAGCCATTAGCCTACAGAGGGACAGATTAGGCCAAAAAAATTGACAGATCTGAATTAAGGGAAGCTTACAATATTGCCACTTGTGATGTATTTTTTTAAATTTATTTAATGAAAAGTTTTTTTTTTTACTTGGTTGATAGGCTTTCACTGGTGTGTGGATTTGGTCTGGTGGTAGGCCTGTTGTCTGTCATTCTTTGGGAGATGAGTGCTCTGTAAAAGAGAAAGGTACAGAAACTGGAAAGATCGAAATATCGCGATGGTTGCCAAAATATAAACCCTACCGGAACCGACGTCAGGTCTTCTTCTTCCTGCTAACAGACATCACGTAAGCGGTGCATTTTTGCCTTTAGAAAAATCTATGTAATATCCGAGTAATCGTGGTGTTAAAAATCGTAAATTTGTTCATTATCTGTGCGTATGACTCTGACATTAATATTGCCTGTAATATGTGAGCGATAGTTGTCATAGAAACTTTCATAAAGCCATTTAAATGATGACCATTGAAAAATGGCGGTAGTCAATACTGCTAACGTTATTCCTGCTAGTCGCCTGAATTCATTGTGAATAACTTATTGACGCATTGTAAAAACAAGCTGTGTATGTGTTAAGTTATTTCGGTTAGTGTGGTAACACTGTAATGTGATCTGTATTCACAACGGTAGATGCAAGTTAACATTCCCGCTAACAGGAACTTAGCTTCGATTAGCTCCTGCGCTAAAGACCCACGCTGTTCTGAATTGACATTGTATTGCACATTGATATGTATGTTGGATGCTATTTATCATACTGAGGTTTGTGAATGTATTTTTGTTTCTATAGCAAATGGCGGACGACGCCGGTGGTAGAGGAGGTTTTCGCGGAGGTTTCGGCACCGGGGGCCGGGGTCGCGGCCGTGGACGCGGCAGAGGCCGCGGACGTGGTCGTGGAGCCAGGGGTGGCAAGTCTGAGGACAAGGAGGTACCTTAACCTCACCATTCCATTCTTATAACAGCATAAATGAGAAGAATTTCAAAATATCTTAGTATTTGTATTGTAGAAATCTAATTCATTACATTATAATGTATTGATGATGGTGGGCTACCATACACTGACATGGATGGGTTTTGCTTCTGCAGTGGGTGCCAGTGACCAAGCTTGGTCGCCTTGTCAAGGACATGAAGATCAAATCCCTGGAGGAGATCTACCTGTACTCCCTTCCCATCAAGGAGTCTGAAATCATTGACTTCTTCCTGGGGTCTGCTCTGAAGGATGAGGTCCTGAAGATCATGCCCGTACAGAAGCAGACCAGGGCTGGACAGCGTACCAGGTTCAAGGTAAGCTAGTGTATGAAGCGGGGAAACTCATGTTGCCTTAAGATGTACATTCTAGTGTCAACTGAATGTGTGACCATTTCCTGATGTAGTAGTTGGGTGTGCAGTCCCTGTTGGGTTAGTTACAGTAAGCTTGTTTTAAAGGCATCATGGAGTGTTGGGAAGTTTGTTTTGTGATCATTGTAAACATATAGTCAAAAAGGTGGGATGTGAATTTAATTTCATCTGTTTAAATTTTAGGCTTTTGTTGCCATTGGTGACTACAATGGTCATGTTGGCCTGGGCGTGAAGTGCTCCAAAGAGGTGGCAACTGCTATCCGTGGTGCCATCATCTTGGCCAAGCTGTCCATCGTCCCTGTAAGGAGAGGATACTGGGGTAACAAGATCGGCAAGCCCCACACTGTGCCCTGCAAGGTAAGAAAGGAATCGCGTTTGGTATTGAATGGCTGTCTTTCTAGTCTCATTTGGATTGTACACGATGGAGATGAGTGTTTAAAGTAGTTCTCCTCATGATATTGATGAACTGGCCCTGTAGTAATGCACCATCAATATTTTTGTGGAAGTATTTCAGTATCTGTACTGTGTACATGCAGCTTTTCTTGATTATTGTCCCCTTGTACGTTTTAGGTGACCGGGCGCTGTGGTTCAGTCCTTGTGCGTTTGATCCCCGCCCCCCGTGGTACTGGCATCGTGTCGGCTCCTGTCCCCAAGAAGCTGCTCATGATGGCTGGTATTGACGATTGCTACACCTCTGCTAGAGGCTGCACTGCCACCCTGGGCAACTTTGGTGAGTTCAAGCCCCCCCTTCTCTGCATTAAAAGGGCCGCAGTTTGCCTACTGAACAAAATGACTGGCCTCTCCCTCTCTGGTCAGCTGTGCCCCTCTGTGGCATTAGCTGTGTTACACGGGAGAAATAGAAATGAGTGCAGTAATGCACGGCAGGGACGCCAGGCCTGTGGTTTCCCTGTTCCTGAAGTGTACCTCAACAGTGTTGTGCATGGCTGAAGAGTAAAGACTTCTTTTGTCTTGAATGGTATTTGTTTGCGGTATTGACTTTGTGCTTCACTTGTAGCCAAGGCAACATTCGATGCCATCTCCAAGACCTACAGCTACCTGACCCCTGATCTCTGGAAGGAAACCGTGTTCACAAAGTCTCCTTACCAGGTGGGTTAAATTGGTTTTAAGTGTGAGTAACATTTGTTTCTGAAGTTTTTGAAGTTGCGTTTTCTAACTCGTTTCTCGCTTCACAGGAGTTCACGGATCATCTGGCAAAGACTCACTCCAGGGTTGCTGTTCAGAAGGCTCTCCAGGCAGCCACATAAAGTTTTGTATGACAGATGAAAGTAAAATGTCAAAAACATCTCGTTGTGTCACTTGTCTTCAATTGGAGTAGATAACTTGTGGGTTTTGAATGGGATGTGCAAGAAATGCCCCTTATGGTCTCTCTGGTGTTTACTATAAATGTGCAATTCATTTACAATATTAAATGCAAGGTGTATGTCCAGAATTGTAATCTGTGATTAGGGTAGACGAGTCATTTCACAATGGAAAGAAGCACTTGTGTGTATCGATTGCTCATCAATAGCCCAACATTCTTACAAATTGAGGGTGTAGAGCCCAGAGGGTGCCAGTGCCCTGTCATCAACTCAACAGGGAAGCCAAAACAAAAACTTCAATTTGATCTGTCAATTTCCGTATTCTCCTATTTAAAGAATGCTTATTAAAAGGTGGATGGTACTTCATCAGACAGAATGAATCTATGCACTTCTGTCTTCAGCTGTCTTGTCACAGTGAAGACGGTGACTTTGTTTTACCTTTAATTTGGTCAATGGAAAGCGCTTGAGAGCTTTGGTGATTCAATTTTGATAGCACTTATGCCCTCATTGTATATCAGATCTCCTGGCAGTTAACCCTTTGGAGATTTCCTTGCTAGCTAACATTCATTTGACAAACTTTTGAACAGAAGCCTCCCAGATTTACAGCTTTGTGAACTAATGGGGTGCAAAATGTGGTTAAAGCTGAAGGTCAAAGATTTTGCTTGGATCTTATAGGGGGGAGGTTGAGACCCTATTCTAGTTTGACAGTCTCCTTGAGTTACACCAGCATGACTGGGAATTTGAGGATTAATGTTAAACCAGGGCCGTTTCCGAAAATGCCTACTACTTGACTACTACATTCTGCTAGTATACTGATCTCTGCAGACAGCAGCGTGTAGCATGCAGTACATGACACATCACACGAGTAGTGTGGGGCTTCAGTCAGGTAGAGCACCTGCAGTCAATTATTTTCTGCTGCTTGCATACCGTGCTGCATACTGGGGAGTAGAATATGGGGCTTAACCACTTAAGTAGAGCACCTGTAGCTAATTAGTTAATTAATTGTGGGAAGCAGTGTGTGGCACATGTAGCATAGCAGTATGCCATTTCGGAAATGGCCCATTATTAATAAAAAAAAAATTGGGTCCCGTCTTCTGCTTGAAATGTGTACATTAGGAAGGTGAAGCAAGCCTTGTGGTTGGCTTAATCAGCCTGCTGGGTAGTGATGTTCCCATATAGACAACGATTCTGCAGTTTGCAGTAGTTGACAGCAGCTCTACTGAAGATGCTTAACAGTTGACATACTGTGTCATGCATGTATTGTGCCAGAGTGCGAACCTTGCATCCTGGCTGTACAGATCAACTCTGGCAATGAATTGCAAGGCAACAGCCATTAAGTTTGTTTTCCCCTACAACTTGGAAGTTAAGATTTTTCACAATCTACATTTGTCAGATCAAGAAAATGACTTGCCTGGGCATGCCTTTAGGTCAGGTCTTTCCAATCCACAGCAACTACATCTTTTGAACACAAAGCTTTCAATAAATTTATTTATTATACAATTACATACACTTATCGGGCAGACACAAATGGACCAACTGTTAAGTTTCAGATTATTCAAGCTTTCTGTTCAAGCATCCTTTGCTTCTGCTTCATCAGACACCTGCGACTATTCGCGTGGGCTCCCAAATCTCCATCTGCAAAGTCAGTAAAGGACAACTAAGTTACATCGAAGGTGCGTAGTAGGACCTACATCTTAAACAAACGCAGCATGTTACTGTAGAATTATGTACATGCTAGAGGGGAAAATACATACAGCGAGAGTTGAAGTTCTTAGCTACTTCGTTGAACTGCTGTAGCTCCTTGCCGCAGTTCTCCACGTAGCTGTGGCCCTCACGTTGTTGGCATGCGCGGAGGCGCTCCTGGATGATTTTCAGGATCTCCTGGTCAACCTTACTGAAATTTGAAAAGGTAAACCAAACAATATGTTAGAATTTAAATTAAACCCACAACGGTGTAAAGCATCTCGATGTAAAGCTGAATGCAGGAATTCTGGTCACTTACAAATCTCTCCTCCACTGCATCTCCGCCTCATAGTAGCAGGCGTAGTCGCCCTCCACACATTCAGTCAGATCTGGCACACGTCGGAAGTTTTGGTGATAGTAGTAGTACTTGTTCTTCCCCCGAATGCCATCAATGATTTCTATAAATCGGCATGATCAAAAAGAAATCAGACGTTAAGCTTTGTCAGGTACACCTCTCTCCAGTCCATGTCTGGCGTACACTTCTAATGTAGCCTGACATTAACATCATAACAACCACATATCCCACACCTAGATGTGCATGTTTGTGATCTGAGTGGTGAAATTTCAGTCATGTAATTTCAGTGAAGATTGGGCAGAGTTGACAGACAGTCGAGACACGTAACTTACGTTATGGCTAACTCATAACATTAGCCTGTGATCTTGACTAGTTTTCGTGCAAATCGGCTAGCTGTCAAACGATCCTTGCCTGAGAGCCAGCGGAGGCCATAAGTGGTCAACAAAACAACAACAAACTGCTATGAAATTAGACATTACCATTAGTAACTGATTCTCAGATCAGTAGCTAGCTAGTGACCGGTGATTAGCAGGCTTTCTATCGTTCACCTTAGCTAACCTATCTGCTAGCAGGCTAGCTGGTGTTAACCTACCTCTAAACTTGGTGACGGGATAGTCCACGGAATAATAGAACAGTTTAGAGGTAATCAAAGCTGGATTTGGAAGGGCGGTCTCCTTCTCGGGAACCGGTGTTCGCTTAGGAGGCTCTGGGTATGCATCTTTCTCGTATTCCTGCGGCATTTCTTACATGAAAATCAGTTCATTTACTTCGACCTCAACACTCCTAACCCTTCAGTCTGCGCGTGCGTAGGGTAAACAATATGGACGACCACGAGACATCGCGAGACGTACCGTCTATGAAAGGTCATAGCGCAAGGAAGCATTTTTGCTACATATTTAATAGACACACCATGTAGTGAAAAATTGGGAAATGTTAATAACATGTAGTTGAAAGTAAAAATAAAAATATTCAAGCAAAAAGGTTAAAGGTAAAAGGTCAATGCTTCAGAGGTTATAATTTGGTTTTTGGCCACCAGGTGTCCCTCTTGGCCATAATGATTCCCCATGCTGTCTGTTGATTCCTATTTTAGTCGGTAGGCCTACTACATTAACTTCATAGAACATTATGCATAGTTCGATTTGATTTAATGAATGAATAGTTGCATAGCAGATATTTTTTTCATAATGAATTAGGCTACAATACAGGCCTAATAATAGGGCACTACCCTGTGAGACATATAGGCCGTAGCTTACACACTTATGAATACAATTAAAAGTGGGTTTACCCTGAATCCCCTGATCCCCATGTCTGAAAGTCATTGGTAAAATAAATAATGTAAAAAACTCTGTTGATTCATATTGACATAAGGTTTTATTTTCTAAAAAAAACATAAACCTAACCCTATTGTTAAATTTCCACAGAGTCTATACTGCAGTCAACTTCCATGTACCTAACTTTTTTTGTGTGTGTGTGTGGGGAAGACTATAGCACCTCCTTTAATTCCCCTCCCAAATTTAGCACATCATAATTTGGCAGCATGAAGACTGTTTGAAAAGTAATACCACTCCTTGACTGTGCCAACCACTAGATTAAGCGTACATAATCTTAGGAATGACTCTCAGTTCTCCTCTTGCTCCTGTCTCTTTGCACCTCACCCGGGAAAGCGTGCACAACCATGGTTAGTCGTTCTCCTGACTTTTCCACAATTCCTTACCTATAGGGACACTCAGATCATCATTATCAACTCTCAGGGGTCTAGATTTTCCCAGTGTATGCGTATGTACAGTATGTTTGTGTGTGTGTGTGTGTGTGTGTGTCTTTGTGTTATTCTACATTTATTTTAAAGATGCTATCTAAAAGAACTGCCTCCTAGACAGGGACTTCTGATTTTATAGGAGTTATGGTCTGTGCATGTGTGTACCTCGTGGCGTGGATCCTCATGTATCTGTCAATTCATTTCTGTGGTCACTGAGTCAGTTTGTAAAGACGAAAACCTGCATTTCATGTGAATAAAACTCGTATTCAGACTGTTAAACAGATTAAATGTTTAGATTAAAATTTATTTAAGAAAATGTAGAGTAAATATATGTTTGTGATCTGCTGACTAAACATAAGACAAACAACAATGAGGGTTCAGACAAATAAATATTAGGATTCTAAACAGATTTTGCCACTATCACACACCATCTGCTGTTTTTCTTTACTTTTTTTCTTTCTTTTTTTTTACTTCATTATTTTAGCTGTATTTCAAAATAGAGGGACGTAACACACTCTAAGGGCAGTATTCTCCCAGATTCTTAAGTCTAAAAAATTGTTTAGTGCAGGCTGAAACGCATAAGCACTTTTTTTGATGTAAGCACCTGGGAGAATACTGTCACTATAAGTCACTATTTTTGTTTTGTTTTGTTTTGTTTGTTTGTTTTTTTCTCTTCAGAATATGTTTCAGTGTAATGCATTATAAATGGCAGGTTGTTGAAGATAGGACTTGCATTAGGAGAGTAGCTCTATGGTTTCTTGACATTTTGTTCTTGACTCCTGGTCAGATTTACACATGCTGGATAGGCCTACATATAGCGCAGACCTAGCTCACTCCATGACTGCTCTGAATGGAAATAGAAAACGCATGTATTGTGTAGTCAAATCAAAATACCATTCACAAAAAAGTGTTTTCATATTTAGCTATTTTAATAATAATATTTAAAGAGTGACATATTGCTCTAGCCTCCTACTTCCCCAATCATGTAATGTAATGAATGCAATCACTATATAATGTATTTTCTTTCTTTTTTTTCCCGAAAGTCTCATCGTAAATTCCATGCCCCTCGTCATGGACACTTGGGCTTCCTGCCCCGTAAGCGCAGCCGTAAGCACAGGGGGAAGGTGCGCACCTGGCCTAAGGATGACCCCAGCAAACCTGTCCACCTCACTGCTTTCCTGGGCTACAAGGCAGGCATGACTCATACTCTGAGAGAGATGCATCGCACGGGCGGGAGTACGTACCATACCATGGGCTATTAACCACCTATTTAGAGGTGCTATAGTTGGGTAGCCTGACATAGCCCGCCCATAATACGAATGTTCATACGCATCATGGTCTGGGAACGGTCCTCTGGGGCGTGTTTACATCGGTAGAGAGTCTACCGGCCAATAAGCGAAGCTGATTAGATGAGCTGTCCAATCGTTTCAAACCAGAAGTGAATGCCCTCCCCCCGCAGTATAATCACGTCAGGTTAAAGAACCTCCAGACCATGAATACGGATGAACAGCAGTATTATGGTCGGGCTATGTCAGGCTAATAGTTGGGAGCATGGAAATGAAGCTCAAGGATTTATAACTCCATGCAGCCTTAAAGGTGCAATGTGAGTTTCAGCATGATTATAGACATATACCCTTGATCTGCTAGATGCCTGCCCCCTATATATACTGTGAAAAAGTCTGGTCTCAGGAGACAACACAGGAGCTGTAAACGTCAAACAAACACATGGGGCCAGACTGGCCATCAACATAAAACAAAGCAGGTTCTAGCCAAAGATGGTTGGGGGAAAGATGAGATTAAGTTTGCGACTTCCTCCCATCTTACACCCCGATGATTGGCTTGGATGTGCAATGTTATATTATTTGTTTATTATTATTATTACCTCCGCCAAGAAGGTTATGTTTTCGGTCTCGTTGTTGGTTTGTCTGTCTGTCTGTTTGTTTGTCTGTTTGTCTGTTTTTCAGCAGGATCACTCGAAAAGTACTGCACGGATTTGGATGAAATTTTCGGACAATGTGTATATTGGGACAAGCAAGAGCTGTTTAAATTTTGGTGGCGATTGGTGATCCAGAACATGATCTGGAATGTATATTGTGTTTGTGACCACATTGCCTTGGCGGAGGTCTGCGCTCTCTGAGCGCTTTTCTAGTTATAACTGTTATGTTATCATTTATTTTGTTTGTTTGTTTGATGATTACAGCCCTTGTGTTGTCTCTCTAGATCTTATTTTTTCACAGTGTATTCAGGTGGCAGGCAGATAGCGCATAAAGGGGGCAAGCCAACAATTTGAGACAAAAGTGAAATTGCTCTAAAAACATGCAGGGACTCATATTACACCTTTAAGTGACTTTCTTTCATTCTTCCCTTTTGACACAATAAGTCGCTGAATAGAGTGTGCAGTGGTTAGTTCCTGACTTCATAAAAGAAAATGGATTGGCACATATAATACCGTAAATAAAAGATTCTTACTTGGACCTTGGTCATTTGGACTGCACTATTTTTGTCTCTATACACCTGCAGAAGATATTCCAAATTTGCAAGTGATTCCCAGGGTAGCCATGCTTAATCAGGGCAATCATGTGGTTAGACAGAGCCAATTCACCAGAAATTTATTGAATGGATTAAATTTTTTTGTACTTTTGTGTGTTCTGTTTGGTGGCTTTCTTGCTTTTCATAGAACTATCCAAGCGTGAGGATGTGGAGGCAGTCACCATCATTGAGACACCTCCTATAGTGGTTGTGGGAATCGTTGGCTATATCAATACCATTAGGGGCCTTCGCAGCTTCAAATCAATCTTCGCTGAACACTTGAGCGATGAATGCCGACGACGGTTTTACAAAAACTGGTGTGTTTGTCCTTCAAGACAAAATTCCACTTTTCTATTCAGTGAGCGATAGTCAAATATTTGGGTATAATTCGACCATTTTAAAACAGCTAATTTGTATAACAAATGATTTCTACTTGTCATATCACTTGGCATCCAGGTACAAGAGTAAGAAGAAGGCCTTCACAAAATACAGCAAAAAATGGCAAGACGAGATGGGTAAGAAGCAGCTGGAGAAGGACTTTGACGTGATGAAGAAGTACTGCTCCGTCATCCGCGTCATTGTGCACACCCAGGTACAGTTTGAGCTGTGAACTGCTATGGTTTACCATCATTTAAATTACCACTCCTTTAGATCTACAGCACATCATCGCAGGGTCCAGGTACATTTGGGACAAAAACATATACTATATAAAATGTGATATACGATTCTCACTCAAAATATGTTCTCATTAATTTGTTGTAAACAAAATGTTAAAGTGGTGAATGACATAGCAACTCATAATATGTCTGAGTAGCCTGTATGGCCCCCATGTGACTGTGGCGGTGACTGTCTGATGAGTTCTGGGCATGCTCCTAGTGAGACGGGGGACCGCGTCAGAGGAGATCCCCTTACAAACCTGGATCCTGGACAGTGTGTGACACTTGTTATTGGCGATGTGGTATTTTAGCAGTGCAGCTTGAGGACTGTGAGGGTTAACCAGTGGGATCAGTGGCTTTGTTTTCCTTTTCCTCCCCACACAGTAGAGCTGATATTGTCCTGTCTAATGGGACATGAGCAGAATGGTTGTAAATATAGCTGGACCAGTAAGTGTAAAAGCATAATGAGAGGTGTGAACACTTATTAAGTTCTGTGTTCTATTTTCGCAAGGGGCCAGAGTTGAAAAGTTTGTCTTGTGACGTAATGCACAAATGCTGACTGGAATTATTCAAATGTGGCTCCCATTTGAACATATGATGTTGCTGTATCTTGGTCTGTATGTATTCAATAATCTTTGGTTGTTCTGTGACTAGAGAGGAGTAATGAATGAATCAATGAATGACAGCATTGGAGGCTGAATGTACGCTGGTGCCACCATTAGTCAGGAAGAGTTATTGTCAGTGGCCACTATCTTTCAACTGATTCCTTTTTTATGGGCTGTCTCTCTTCAGCCTCTCCAATATACCTGCTGTCTCAGTCATTTATGCCAAAGTAGGCAAATGATTTGCAATAGTTAATGCTTCCTAAATAGACAGACTGATTGAAGTTGAAATGGTGTGGTGTTATACCGTGATAATGACAATTCTGTATTTTGAACCAAATTATGTTATTAGTACCAAATTATATTATGACTTTGAACCAAATTATATTATTCGTTTGAAAAAAATCTAGGTTTGTGGATATGACAGAGAGACCTTGTGAATTCTTGTTGTTAGGCAACACATACATGACAGAAAGTATGATCTGTTCCTTGACCCTTGGCATTTTATCTCCCATGCCTGCTTGGTCCTGTTGGCATTATTCAAGTCTGCTCAGAAACAGTCAAAACAGGAAGTTGTGGCCATCATGGTAACTGCAGGTGCATGATTCCTCCTCAGGGGCCTCTCAGGTACTCCAATGAGCTGTTTATGTGGACGACCGCCATATTGCCCCTCTTGTTTCCCTCACATGTGCTAGAAAGATTACAACTCACAAGTTGACCTCCCTTTCAGCACTGCCCCCCCAGCCCTCGCCTTCATTTATACCCACCTCACTCCCGTAGTCTAATAGGTTAGGGCTGTGAATGGACATGGGGTATCGCATGGCAGTTTAAAAATAAATTTTCTTAGCAAACCTTGGCATGTCCTTCAGGAAAGGTCTCCAGAGAAACATTAAACTTCAGTTAAGATGGCACCGGGAATTAGTCATTAGAGTTCAACTTCTACGTAATCAAGCTCTCCACCCATCTGCTCACCAGTTTTGCAATCTTTTATTACACAGTTCGTAAGACATGTATCAGCTTTCTTCATCTTGGGAGAAACAATGTCCCTTGAGGTCCCTTGCCTGTCACCAATCAAAGGAGCACAGTTGAAACAGGAGCTCAGCTATGTTTCTAGTTCTGTGGTGCGAACCTGTGAAAGTCTTTACCATTGACAAAAAAACTAGCCATGACTGTGTGCATGTGTATTTACATAGGTGTACGTAAATAGCTGTTTGCCAGGGTGTGTGGGAGAGTGGACTTAATCAGCCTATAGGCACTTGAGCAGTAAAGTTGCCAGAAGACTTGCTACCTGGCAACTTCTGCATTCCCAGAGCTTTCCACTGATTACAGCTAAGAGGCTAGCAAAAATCGGGGAAATTGGTGATGCTATACATAGGAAGAAGCTGCAAGCACTCTGAGACCAAAATGCTTTTACGTCCACATATGTAACTCAGAGTAAGTGAGGTGAATTAACCAACTTTTCATTAAGAGTGTGGACTATGTCGGCTTGTGAAGTCAACACTATAGGCCTCATATACTGCAGGCTACTCATATGCATCACAGCCATGTCCCAGAAGTGTGCACAAGTCATTACAGGATTTTCTGAATACCAGGCTGGAGTTTGTTTTAGGACCAAGGAAGCAGCATCATTATCATTTTGATTCAAGCCTCTGCATTTCACCAAGCAATTTACACATTCATTTGAAATGGTCATAGTTGGGCATGTGACTGCTGGTGCTGGTGAAGTATCTTTATAATTACTAAATACATGTAGAGGCTACCGTGTACTTAGGGTCATGTTTGTGTGTGTGTGTGTGTGTGTGTGTGTGTGTGTGTGTGTGTGTGTGTGTGTGTGTGTGTGTGTGTGTGTGCACAGGTGCGCCTGCTACCTCTAAAGCAGAAGAAAGCCCACTTGATGGAGGTCCAGCTGAATGGAGGCACCATAGCGGAGAAGGTGGACTGGGCGAAAGAGAGGCTGGAGAAAACTGTTCCCGTTTCTGCTGTCTTCACTCAAGATGAGATGATTGACGTCATTGGGGTCACCAAGGGTCACGGCTTCAAGGGTAGGTGGGGATGGGGCATGGAGGGCATGGAATGTGTTCAGTCATAAGTAGCAAACCTATTCACATTCAATTCCATTACATTTACTTTGTGTACAGTGTCACTTTACAATAAAATTGTCTTGTGTCGCTAACATAACATCCCCTATTCGGGGGTAGCTGGGCAGCTGCAGCCTACTAGCTTAGGCATTGGACCTGTGATTAAAGGTACCAGTTTCAGAGATAGGAAAAGTGTGTCAACAGAAAGTTATACCCCATTCACTGTCTTTGTGCAAAATCCCTTATGAGAATGCTGCCTTGTACTGCAGTACCCCCTTTCAGCAATAAATTATTTGGTACAAAAATATTACAGTACTGTATGAAAAAAAAATCCTGGCACACATTTGCCATTTTTTCAGGAGGGATTTTGTTTACAAACTTGCTCTGTGTATGAATGAGAACTGTACAATGTGGTGGGTACCACCGTATAAAGTGGTGGACTTGCGTTCCTCCCTCGGCAGGTGTGACGAGCCGCTGGCACACCAAGAAGCTCCCCAGGAAGACCCACAAGGGTCTCCGTAAGGTGGCATGCATCGGGGCCTGGCATCCCGCCCGTGTGGGCTACACCATTGCCCGCGCTGGCCAGAAAGGCTACAACCACCGCACAGAACTCAATAAGAAGGTTGGCCTGACCACAGCTTTTTCAAATGTCTTTGAGTTTACATGATGGCTATGTTTGTGTAAGCAATCGAGTCAAATCAACTTGTTTTGTTTTGTTCCCCTGCTGTAGATTTACCGCATTGGTAAAGGGGTGCATGTCCAGGATGGTAAAGTGATCCGTAACAACGCCTCCACACATTATGACACCACTCAGAAGACCATCACCCCAATGGTACTGAAGCTGACTAAATACTAATACTAACACCGCATGGAAAACTGGTCAAAGCTTGCACTTTATTTATTTATATGTTTATTGAACAGGGACCATGTACAATATATAACTGAGCCTGATTGTAGCCATGGGCTAATTTACGTCAGTAGTCCCTGTTAACATAAAAAAGGATGAGCATAATTGTATTCAATAGACTAGGGAAGTAACTAGAAAAACATACACTTGGGAAAATGTATCCTTCTCCAGCTCACTCTCCCCTTGTCTCCCCTAGGGTGGATTCCCACACTACGGGGAAGTAAACAACGATTTCCTGATGGTGAAA
This sequence comes from Sardinella longiceps, assembly GCA_027497455.2. Classification (NCBI taxonomy): domain Eukaryota; kingdom Metazoa; phylum Chordata; class Actinopteri; order Clupeiformes; family Clupeidae; genus Sardinella; species Sardinella longiceps. The sequence continues at coordinate 18,461,915 of JAODXP020000015.1, read as the reverse complement.
GGCTGTGTGGTTGGCACCAAAAAACGTGTCCTTACTCTCAGAAAGGTAAGAGGTGCATGTTAAATTGTGGCAGCAAACAGTGTTGTTTTAACTGAGTCAGGCTTTGGAAACATACATGTTGCCCAGTGTTTTAAATCTCCCTGTCACTACATAAGAGTTGGATCGCTTTCTGAAACGATTTGCTGTAGTGGTTGAAAATATTTTTTTGGTTAAAAATATTTTCTTTGTGTTAGATTTGCTGATTAGGCACCTATTTACTGTGGATTGCATAGATTTGTCTCAGGTTAACAAATTTGAACCCCATTTTATGCAAACATCACCCTGTGTTAAATCCGCAAAAAAACAAAAAACAAATGTGATGTATTTTTATGATGTAGCCTAAACAATTAAATGAGTGATTAACTGAAATTTGTGAAGGATATGTGTATACTGCTATGCTTCCTCAATTTCTGAGACATTTTATTACTCAAATGTCCATATCAGTCCAATCCTATGAATGATCTTAGTGTTTACATACGTTGTTTGAGTTAAGGCAGTGGTTCTCAAACTTTTCTGTCATTCCCCACTTCACACCCCACCTGGAAGGCTCAATCTGCGCACAGTATCTCTGTGAGAAATACTTTGCTAGTATAGGATTTTTGTCAGTGTTAGAATTTTCATGTTACTAATTCAAAGCCAAATTTCTCTCAAACCCCTCATCACACTGGAAAGCTCAATTTACTGTCAAATGTGCATATCTGACGAATAACTGTGAATTCAGGGGGCAAAGAGATGTCTTGCGCCCCACCTGTCATGTGTCTGCGCCCCACTAGTGGGGCCCGCCCCACAGTTTGAGAACCACTGAGTTAAGGTGATTAGTAAGGCCTTTTCTCTGGCTGTAAAGCTCTCCCTGTGTTGTTGTTTGTTTCCTCAGTCCCTGCTTGTGCACACATCACGCAAGTCCAGGGAAACCATCGAGCTCAAGTTCATTGACACCACGTCTAAGTTTGGCCATGGACGCTTCCAGACTGCACAGGAGAAGAGGGCGTTCATGGTAAGAGACACACAGCACCGTCCGCCACTGACTGTTTTATTTCTCCATCCACTTTGACATTGCGAGTTCTTATCCCTCGTCTTTCTTGCCACTCTTTCCTCAGGGTCCACTGAAGAAAGATGCCAATAAGAAACACACTGAAACACTAACTGATGAGCTGGATTGAGAGCGCAGTACAATGGCAGCCTCCCACTAACAGGACAGAGTACATCCAGTACAACAATAAATATTCTGTTTACTAAACAGTTGATGTGAGTTGTGTCAGGGGAAGGGTGCTAAGTTACATCAATATCTTATAGATATTGATATTAAGCAGGACTTTAGTAACTAGTTTTATCTCATTTTGTTCTAATCCATTCAACAAGTTTTATTTCCCAATTAATTTTGATGTCATGTTGGTATAAGAGGGACAATTTGACTTGTCAGTGCAAGTCTGTTGCCTTTTAGCTAGCTACAGTATTGATAGTTTGGTAATTTTAGACAAAATCTCCTCCCTACTGCTATGCCCTGTCAAAACATCAATTGTCAAAAGGATACTATGTTGCTCTGAGCATAGTTTATGCCATAATAATGTAAACACTGAAAAGGAAAATAATTTATTGAATATAGTCATTGACAAGACGCATCTCAAATGTACATTTATACATGTCATTAACATGTTGCCTGTAACACCAATCTGACTAATCAGGCAATAGAAATTACATGCAGAGAGTACTGCAAGCTGCTTCTCATTGAAACCAAAGGGGCAAACAGGGGATGAGAGTGCTCTTGGCTGCCCCTACTGGACACAAGACAAGACAACATATCCTGACTGATTTCACTGAACCAGGCCATAGGAGGCCATGCTCGGCTGTCTTCAGTAACCAACCATTTCAGCCTCATTTTGGCTGCTATTGATTTCTTTCCAAAGTGCATTTCTTCTGTACAACATTGCACTGTCAATTCTTCACCGATGTGGTGTGTCTGCAGTCCACCACCAGTACCTGCTCATCAGAGTCCAAACCCTTCTGGCCTGCAGCAGGCTTCAAAGAAGCTTTCCCATGCACATGGTGCCTCAGTTAGAGGTGTTAGCTTCAGATGAGAACTCGTCTGTCTGGATGGATGGACGTCTGTCTCACTCAAAGCTGTCCTCCCAGCCGAAGCTGTCCTCCCTGCTGCCCTGCAGGTCTACTGATGACTTCTGGGAACACTGGGATGTGGAATCATGGGACGCTGGAGGATTGTCCACAGCAGGAGTCATTAGAGGGAAATAGAGGTCGTCCATGTTTGGCATGACAAAGAATTTCTGGATTGTGTGACAGAAAAGAAAAAAGGGAGGTGAGAAAGAGAGTGATAGTCAGAGGGAGATCCTTCCAAAGATATTTATGCAAACAATAATTTATCTTTAACTCTAAATACAGTATTTCTAATCAAAAAGGTGGAAATTTGCAGGTGAGCTGTGGTAGTATAAATAACTACAGATCTATAGATGCATTCTAACTGTATAAAATGAAAACAAGTGACAATGAAAATGATCTGTGCTGAGGCGGAGGCTTGTAACTCAGAGGGCCTGATGAGGAGATGAGGAGAGTCAGACTGACCTGAAATTCACACTGGAGCTTCCTCTCGATCCACTCAGTAACGTGTGTAAAAGTGACCTCTCTCTCCCCCAGCATTGGCCGGACACGTAGGTCTAGTCGGGGAGGCACACGGAAACTATACCTGCACACACACACACACACACACACACACACACACACACCAACATTTTAGGGCAAAAGTGAATAACTTGGAGAAAGTTTATTACAGACCTTAAAGTGGCTATTCAATGGAAAAAAAACAAAACATTTTACTTAGGCTTTGTTAAACTAGGAGAGCATTATTGTCGAACACAGTTGTGCCCCTCATGCAAACCCTGCACTACACTAACCACACTTACCACTAAAAAGTGGGTGGATTTGATCAAAGCCCAGAGGAAATCAACTCTAGTAAGTCTGTGGTGGCTAAAGAGGGAACCATTTCCCCAAAATGCTCAGTCTCAAACCCCAGCCTAATCATGACATTGTAATTGGGCTTGCAAAACTGCATTTGATGTTATTTTTGATAAATGTAAGTTGAATACATTGTAATTTAAAGGGGCACTGTACAATCTCTGCTGTAAAACTAGTGAACTAGGGAGTAACTTGGTGTCCTGGATGGCTGGTGGGGATAATAAATGATCTATCTTTCATATGACTACATGTCATCGGAATTAATTTAGAGATGGTACCAAAAACAAATTCTCTGATAAAAAGTATACATCAAACAGTGGCAAAAAGCTGCCTTTTGTCCCTTTAAAGGAGCTGTGTGTAAGAAATATATTCCAAATAATCCTAAAATGGCCTTGATAAGTCATCAGACATGAAGGAATCATGTTCATTTTAAACACTGATATCAATGACAGTTGTAGTCCAGCCAGGATATTTGCATTTGAAAAGATAAGTTGCAGCCCACAAATAGTGTTTATATTATCATTTCAAGTGGTGTTTGTGTTGTTTCATTGTCAAGGCCTCATTATTCTTCCGAAATACCTCATTACAAAGTCAGAAATAAAATAAGGAGATGTAGGAGATGCTTTTGAAAGATGGAGACAGCAAAATATTTAGAAAATGATTGTAATACCAATTTTGGCCACAATCCTACACACGGCTCCTTTACGTAAAAGAGAACAAGCACGATTAATTCCCCTCATCCATTCTATGTCTCCTGCAAGATACTCAAACATCTTTATATATGACACTATGACACCAGCACTGAGACTGTACCATATTCTGTCAGTAGGGGGAGGAGGAATGTTGACAGCCAGCGTCCCTGAAAGTTCCAGAACCTCCACGGTGAGAAGCAACGGTGTATTTGAGACCTCAGCAATCTTCTTTTTGATGTACTCATTTTCTGTGGCTCTCTGGAAGTATTTGGATTTGGCAATCTTGTCCACAAAGCGCAGGATCTTTCTGCCTGTGCTTCCCCCAGCATGGCTGTATGGTACAAACAACAGTGATGTAGACCTCATAACAAATTTATCAACTGCGCCAACATGTCTGTTCAAATTGTCCCATTCCTTTTCAGGAATTGGTCACTAGTTGTTCTACAAACAAGAGCTCCATAGCAGACTACTCCCTCTGCCTCTGGCATGCTCAGGAATCAACAGGAGGTCAAGTGGATAATTACCCATCTGCGCCTGGGGGGGTGCCCTTATCTCCCGAGGTTCCCTGGGGCTCGGCTGGCATGACTTCCTCCTCGTCAGACGAGCCAGCGCTCGAGGACTCCTCATCGCTGTCGGCTAACACAGACAGACGAGGCTTAGAGCTGGCAACAGGAGACAGAGACTGTTAGTGGGGCAGTACACACACACACACACACACACACACACACACACACACACACACACACACACACAAACACACACATGCAAACACAAACACACTCTCAAGTGTATGTGTGCACACACACCTACATACACATATACTGATACACACGCACTCGTCTTTCTTTATCAGGGACCTCTCACATTGTCCTGTCAATGATCACATCAGAAAAACAGGTACATGTGGGATCTAATTAATATACTTAAGTGAACTATAGAGCCTCACTGACACAAACTTTGTGACTTTTCAACAGCTAAAATATTTTGCTCCTCCTATTACAAATCTTGTTGTCTGACCTTACGTATGACATCAGGGGGATCCCTGGATATAGGGAATGTTGGGGATAGGATAAGAGCAGTTGTTTGGAAGAGGAGTTTGTCCCTGGTGTACAGTACACCCAAGAGGCACAAAGAAAAGGACTGAGTTGGGAGAAGTGGGAGAGCCAAAGGACTTTTCCTTCTTGGCCTTGGGCCTTGTCATTGATCACTGTCCTTGTGCATCTAGCGTGGCTGGCTAACCTCCAGCACTCACTGCAGGGGAGGAGACTACAAAAGCCTACTGTACGCGCGCCTGCTCCATTCCATGCATGTGCTGTGCACGCAAATACACAAACACACACACACACACACACACACACACACACACACACACACACACACACACACAGGGGTCGGGCATATTGCCATGCAGGAATGCACCTACAGTGCACTTAAGTAATCACTGCAGGAGTGATGCACTGCTGAAAGCAAATCCCAGTGCCCCACTTCAGGACCAATTAAGATGAAGGTTACTCGACAGAGAGGAAGGTACAAAGAAATGTCTTTGCTGTTCCCCTGCCATTTCATTACTTTCCCCAGCTTAAGTCTATAAACTTATTTTGTTCAGAGACAGAGAAAATGTATGATTCCTATTTCTATTCATAGCAAAAGTACGGTACTGTTCAAGTGTACTGTATTCTGTACCTTAAATGACTTGTCTCTGGAATGGCATCAGCATCGCTCACACTCTCTCTGCCCAACTTGCACAGGTCCATCTTGGTTTCTAAGGTCATCTGCAGGGAACCAGCATAAACTATCTCCATCTCAAGCCACAATCCTGAGAGAGAGAGAGAGAGAGAGAGAGAGAGAGAGAGAGAGAGAGAGAGAGAGAGAGAGATGAATTAATTACCATATTAATTATTTTATTACTGTGGACCCATATTGCAGTAGGTGATGTATTTGGGGGATTCTTTTACTGTAAACAACTTAGTTGAAGTTGTTATGAAGATTCACACTGGGCTAATCACACAGGTCTAAACTGACAATACATGTTGTATGTTCTGTGCAGCATTACCTTGGATTAGTTTAGGTCATTGACATATTTAATCTTTTTTGTTACAATTCAACTCAGCAAAAACACTTGGCAATACAGAAAATAAGTATGGGACACATCCAGCTCATTATGAGATTAAATGAGGAAGTGTAAGTAGATTACCAAGCCCTATTGTCAGGCAACAATAGGCCTGCGTTGCAGAGCCGTCTAATCCGTAAATGAGATTACAGAGGGGCTGTTGACGTGACATGAGTGACGGCGAGTGTGGCGGGTGGCTGAAGACTGGTGATGACTAGACTGGCCCTGACATTGACTGCCTAAAGCACCGCCATTGGTCAACAACAGAGAAGAGCTATTTACATAATGTAAATATTTTCCTTGCATTCAAATTTAAACTTGCCATGCTGCACATAATTACTCATTGTAGAGTTGAGAAATGATAAAATGTTGTACCCTACATTACTAGTCAGTAAGATAGATATATCTAGATAGATAGATATTTAGATAGATACTTAGATAGATAGATATTTAGATAGATACTTAGATAGATAGATGGATAGATAGATAGATAGATAGATAGATGGATGGATACATAAAGTATATACAGTATGATATATGACAAAGTTCATATTATACAAAATAAATATCCATTCACCTCTGTGGTCCACTGATGGTTTGGAGGTGCTCAATACTTGGGGCAGGCAGGTCCCCATATCCAGCTCTGCCAGTGTAAGCTCATTCATAAAATATGGCAACTGGAAAGGGACAAAAAGTGTTGCTGATTTTACAAAAAAGCATATGTGACAAAAGTGAACATAATTTATTGATATTAACATTCAGGTTACCAGAAAGAATGTGGATATTAGATGAAACCACAGTTGTACAGATGTTTGATGCACTTAACACACTTCAGCACCACAAATAAACATACCCCTCTAATAGACTTCAGTGTTAAAGGTGCACTATAAATTCCTGCATGGTTTAAATCCAATTTCCCTTTTGACATAAATCGTAGTCATCTCCCGTTGATCTGCTAGCTGCCTGCCCCCTGAATATACTGTGAAAAAATCTGGTCCAGGGGGCTGTAAATGCAAACAAATGAAACAAAATAAAAAAAAAAACATAAGGACATAATTGTGTTAACAAAAACAAAAACAAAACAAAACAAAACAAAAGAAAATAAATAATAAATTATCCACCCGCATTCCAGCAACCACTTACAAGACAGTTAGGAGTTGTGAACCTACTTCCATCCTTCCCGCAACTGTCTTTGGCTCGAACACTGTCTTTTTCTGGTGCACAACCTGTACCTATAGTATTTGACATTTACAGTCCCTGTGACTTTTTCTGGGGTATTCAGGGGGCAGATAGCTAGCAGATCAAGATGCCTATGATCATGCTGAAACAATGCAGGAACTGATGGTGCACATTCCTCTAAAGGCCGGGGAAACCTGAATACTCAGTGGTACTGAAACTGAGGCAACTGACTCGCTCAGAACACTGTGAAAGGAACAAAAGGAAAAGATAAAGAACCGATAGACCTTTCTCTCCTCTTCCTCTACCTCAAGGCTACAGTGGAATACCTGATCATAAAAACACAGTGTTGTGTGTTCCCCAGTAACAATGTACTCAGTGCCCTCACCTCAAACTGCTGATGATGACTGCCTTGGTGTGCGCCTGATGGAACAGAACTCTCTAGAGAGCTATTTGAGCACTGCACTGACCTTCAGCTCTGGCTGCTATACAAAAAACCTGCCTCTCTATGGCATGCTTGGGACTGTGCCCATGCACATAGTTTAACCTGGAGAATGGCAGGATGTGACCAAATAGTGATTTGCTGGGATGATTTTCATTCTCTCAATACTGTGAAACACTTGAAACACATAAATGAAGCGTAGCTCCATCATTAATAAAAGCAAGTCATTCAGATAAATGGAGGGATTTTGAACAACTGAACATGCTGCAGCAGCTACAGTAAGATGCTCAAGTGTTACTCTTGTAGTGGCTGTTACTGTAAGAGTCTCTCACCCGGATCTTGGTCAACTTCTTCTGGATCTTGTGAGCGACCAGGTCAGCCCAGTAGCGCTCTCTTAGAAAGTCCCAGAAAATTCTTCCCAGTATGGCGTTCACCCAGGCTGGTTCCACTTCGCCAGGGCCCAGACCAGGATCACTGGAGAACTGTTCAGGGATCAGCAGATACCAGCCACAAGGGTTACCAGCCACGCATGAGATACTGTATGTCTTAGGGTTGCAAATGTAAGATGCTTGTCTGTCCTGATCTGTGAAGGTTTAATTTTTTTTACTAATTTTGCTTCTCTTTATGTGTGAATGTGTACTGTGGTTACAACCCAGAGGACAGACACAAATCTTTAATACATAAATGTGGTCCGCCGATGCCTAAATATAGCACAGCAACTCAGCTCTCTAAGCAGGGTAGGCCGTGGAGAATTTTTTGCAAGTAACTGATGATTCAGCTAATGCTGCAGAAAGGATTTATTCATTTATTGTGATGGTTAATATTATATATCTTATATAATATAAGTCACACCCCTAATATAGTTGCCAGCAACTTCTACCATTATATAATAACAAGCTGTCCTGATTCATATATTTCAATATAAAAAAAATCCTATTTTTCATCACACCCTCATCCGATTAGTCATGGGGCTTCTATAAATGTGCTGACAGTTTCTGCTCACCCTCTTCCTGATCTGAGGGCTTCCCGAGTCGCTGTGACTGGGGCTGGGTGATGGGCTGCCACTCCTGCACACAAAGTGGGCCATGTACGAGTCGTAGTCCAGCAGAACCTTCTCACGGATGGCGCCTGAGGCCTCCTTCAAGCCCAACATGGAGGACAGCTCCTCAGTGCTGCCTTGGCTTGATGCCCCACCACTGCATACCTCTAAACAAGACCCAGAGATGGGAGAGAAAGAGATGTGGATGGGCTGGATAAGGCAGTGAGGGATAAACATGTAGGAAATACTGTATAGCAAGGTTGACTGACTACTTCTAACTACTTCTAACCATAACCCTTTTGTTCAAGGTCACCGTGTGCAGTTCATAAAAAGAACAAGAGAATTTGGCACAATATGGAGGATAGTGTATCAGCTTATAAAGGCTATACTAGGCCCACCCATACTTCCTGTCGCTGTATGAAATTTCACGATCAAGTCAGTATGGCCAAAGAGGCAATTTCCCTTGACTCTCGAGCCCAGAAAAATCAGGACCTACTGAGAAATGAGCAGGCTGAAGGAGCCGAGCTTACGACAACTCTGTCCAGCTCTGTCCCCATATAACATTGATAGAATTTTGATAGCATTTGATAGACATTTAAATGAATCCCGCCCAAAATTCCCAGACAATGGTAGCTTTGCCAGACCACAGTTAATTTCTGAACGTACAGTATATAAAGACATCTTAGGTTACATGAATGGAGCCCTCGGAAATTGTTACTGTCAGTTCCCCACTATGAGAAGGCATGAAAATGTACACGGCCCACCTGGAAGGCTCATGGATTGGACGCACACCATATCTCTAGAGGAAAATACCAGAGTGAATTCAGGCATAGTCTTGTCGAATATTTGAGCTTGTTACATGTCACTAATTCTAAGCCAGATTTGTCTCAAATCCCTCAGTCACACCACAGTAGCAAATAACACCATTGGAAAGCTAACAGGCACTTTACACTGAATCAAATGGGACGTGACTCTTGACGAACGAACAGTAAGATCTGAGGGCAATGAGATGTCTCGCACCTCACCTGTCAAGTGTTTCACGTTCCACTAGTGGGGTCCATGCCATAGTTTGAGAAACACTAGGTTACATGAATGGAGCCCTCGGAAATGAAAATGAAAGTTACTATGGGAAATGAAAATGAACAGGGCTATGGGGCTATGGACTCGGAAGTACACCAGACTTTAAGTGCCAGGACAACAAAAGTAGTCTTAACATACAGTAAGCAGTCTTTTTACTCTGCCTGTTCATAGACAGTCTTCTCATGCTCACCAGTCTGTGACTCATCCCGGCGAAGCTTGCTTTGGATGTCTCCTTTGGATGCTGACAGGAAGTGCTGAAACCACTCTTCCTTCTCTCTTCCTGTGCGCCCGAAGAGGTAGAGTGTGGTGGGGAGATCAGGCTCAGAGTCAGAAAGAAGACGATGCTTCTCTCCTCTCTCCTCTTCCTCCTCCTCCACCACGGTCTCTTCTTCCACAACCTCCTTCCTTCCCCCAGCTCCCTCTGCCAAGACGATGCAGATGGGATATTTCTTGTTCCATATTCGCTTGCGAGCCAAAGCAGAGGGCAACAAAAAGACCTGTAATGTGATTCCGTAAAGGAAAAAAAATAACAAAAAAATAAGAAGAAAGCAGAAAAACAAATAACGGCATAATATACTGGAGCTATTAAGCTAGAATTGCAGGCTAAACAGTTGGTTAAAGGGACACTGGGCAAGAGATATCCTTTTTATCAGAGACTTTGTTTTGGCACCATCTCCAAATTAATTTGAATAACCCCCAAATAAAACAAAACCCAGTTACAGCATGACATTGCTAATTTGTTGCTATCAGACATCATTAACACATAGTTGTCCCAGAAAGACTGCTGAATACTGAAATTAAAATGCTAATTCTGAAATTAGCTGATTGTAGACTGTCCGTCTCCTGAAATGAGTCCAATCCAGCCAGTTGTTACGAGAGTCATTAGCAAAATGAGTGGCCTCACCTTGCTGTTGGCCAGCTGGAAGGTGCGTGTGTGAGTGAACACTGCCTCATGAAGGGGCTCATTGAAGGTGGCTCTGCGGGGGATGTTGGTGCGGGGGTAGGACAAGCGCAGGCACGAGCCCTCCAGCACGGCGTACACAGAGTGAGTGAGTGAAGGATGATAGGTTTCTGGGTCGTAGGCATCCATTGCATTCATCCAAGCCTACAGCCACACACATCTCAGACTTACTTCAGAGTTCACATCAGGCAAATCACTACAATGACGCATTGGTGTCTATGGAACTAGCACAGACAATTCACAACAGTTTCCCCCCAATTTCCCCATAAACATTATCTTAAAGATGAGGGGCACAACACATACATTCAAATTTCATTTGCTTCTGATAGGCTATACAGTATGTGTGATGCAACAATACAACAATCTTTTGTCTGGAACTTTTGTCCAACTTGACATGTCTTTTGTGTGCTAACATATTGAGTACTCAGAGTTCAAAGACAATGTTGTGTCTGTCAGAAGGTCTTTATTGGAGCCTAAAGTCTCACAGTGTTCCATTCGATTCCCTGAGCTCATTGCTAACTAATTGACTTAAAGTCAATGAAAATCCCCAATTAAACTTGGGGAGGGAGGGTTAATCATTCCGTTTGTTTTCCTGCTCTAGTTTCAGAGGACACAGAGGACAACAAGTTTGTTTGTGTGCTAAATGTTGCTGCTAAATGTACTGCCATGCCCAGCAGACCTTTAGTAGACACCAGCATAATACATTTGTGAGCGACTCCTGGCAAGTAGGCACTAATCACTCTAAAAAGGCAGCCTCTGGCCTGCCAGCAGAGAGGAGGTAGAGGTTATTATTGTGAGGAATGCTGACAGAAAAATGCTAATGCAGCAACTCTGATCTGGGGCCAGCTATTTAAAGTTTTACATCAAGGGAAAAAAATGACTGCTAAACAGCATGAATAGAGACACGACTACTGCTTCTGAGCTTTGTCCTGTGACTCAGATACATAACAGCTCTACGGATAAAAAAGACTAAAGAAGATGTTTGTGAAAAGAGAACTCTACCAGTCGGGGAAATAAATTCCCTTCTCAGAGAGAGAGAGAGAGAGAGAGAGAGGGAGAGAATGCAAGATGAAACACACAAGCAATACCCAGGAGCCACTGTGCATTTAACTGGGGCTGATTTCAGCACTAATCAGCTTCTGACCCAATACTGACAGAATTATGTAGATGCATTGACTCATTACAAAACTGCTGCAGAAATGCAGACACTACTGTTCGGTGAGATTTCAGACATATTCATTTAAAATCACTTATAGGTATTTCTATGTGTTTTCCAACAACTCCTTCTATCAGCAGTCCTATTCATCATGTCTGACGCAAGCAAAAGGCATTGAGTATTTCAACATTATCATCATACACTAACCTGCAGCAGTCCTTGATCAGTGTGGGTTTTGCTGAGAGACTCTGTGGGCATGCTGTCATCGGGTGAAGGTGGGGCTCGCTGCGGTAGCGGTGCTCGCCTCTCTGGCCGTTTGGGGGCCAGCAGCATCACCGCCAGCAGGCCCATCATGAACCCGCAGGCAATCCCAAGGGACAGGCCTGTCAAGTAAGAGGGCAGAGGCACCACGAAGAAGGCGTAAACCAGGAATCCCACACAGAAGAGCCAGCGGAAAGGCTCGGTGGAAAACCGCCGTGGGGAGACTGGAGGCCGCTGAGGAGCTTGAGGCCGAGTATGGGACTGCAGTTTTCCGTGTCCGCCAGCTTTGGAACTCCCCTGGACTTCCACCACTTGCATTACATCTCCAAAGGTACGGATTTCATAGCGGCTGTCCTTGCCACCCAGTTGCTGCACGCTGCTACGGGGTCCCTCCGGGGACTGGCTGGGGTCCGTCTGCGCTGTCCTGGGCTTTCGACGTGGACTGTCCCAAACCCCCGCCAGTGGGCTCCCACTCCCTCTGTCCTCTTTCTGTCCTCCACCACCACCAGCCTCTTCACCCTTCGCTGGAATGTTTGTTCCCCCACCGCTGCCTTGGGAGCTCTGTGAGTCACTGCCTGCCTTCTGTTTGGGGCTCCCCTCGTCTCCCATCATCTTGCTGAACATGCTGAACGGCTCCTGCATGGCCTCCGAGAACTTGCGACGGGTGTCTTCCAGTTCGGCCATGATGGAATTGCTCTTGTTGCCGGCCTCGGTGGGGGAGAGGCTGCCAGGAGAACAGGGACCCTCCATCTGCGACAGGGTGTCCTCAGCCAAGGCTGTGTCTGGAGGGGCACCTCTGGGTGGAGGCTGGTTAAGGATAAGCTGCTTCCAGGGCTGGCCGTGGTGTAGCCTGGAGTCCGACTTTGACAGAGCGGCGGGCTCAGACTCACGATGGGAGATCTCGGAGGAGAGGGACTTAACCAGGCTGAGGAGTGGTTTGGAGCGGACGCTTCCTGGGGCCTCTCGGGATGTCTCGATGTCCGTGGAAGAGGACTTCACCAGGTTAGAGTGGAGGCCCGGGGTGGATGCCGAGAGATCGGCCAGGGAGCTGGGAGTGGAGGGGGAGAGTGGCACGCGAAAGCCATGGGCACGTTGGCCAGTGTCTGTAGAGGCACGCTGTCGCTCCTTAGAGAAAGACACAGAGGGGCCTTCTTCATGGCGATCCAGGGACAGAATAAGCTCACTGTCCTCCATACTGGTCCACCCCTTCCTGTCCGCCTCGAGATCTTAGCGGCTCCTGCCACTGGGTAGGCAGAGGTCCAAGGAGGAAAGCGACAGCATCTGATGACACATGACACTTGTTGGAGTCATGGACTGTTCCTTTAACATCATGTGGAGTCGGCTTCATTCTCCAGCATACTACAGACATCAGTCAGCCTGCACCTGCCAAACATGGAAAACACACAAATATTTCAAATGTTCAATGCGGTGGATCTGAAATAGTTCTCTCAAAACTCTCACAGCACAGAGGGTCAGTGTTTAGCCATGACGGATGTGACACTGACAACCACATGCTGACAGAAACAACCTCATTGCTATGATCTACGGATACTTTAGCTGCTCTGGAAGCAGATGTCTGCTTTACAATGTTTCATAATGCAATTTCAGCATCAAGCCAGAAAAAAAAAAATGCTAGTTACTGTTAAACATGTAATACTGTCACAATTTCACAAACAGCAACAGCAGCAAGAGCAATGACACCAATCAACCAATAACTGTTGAAGATTTTTACACAGCAATAACAAGTGCTTACATTGACATTACATGCTTACACAGATTCAACAGATTAAGATAGTACTTTGGATGATGTTATATTTCAAGCTATATGATAAGATCAAGGATTGCTTGCTTTTTGTGTATTTTCATGTTACTCTGTTGGAGGACACAACCCTGTGATGTTATTCTAGCTGACAGAATGCCCTGAAGAAATTCACATGCAAACCCTGATCTTTTGGTATTTTGTTTTCATCTAAAAATACAACCAATGCTTACATGATTACACAAAAGACAATAAAACAGGTAGAGGATTATGGAAGCATCATCCTTCCATTTCTGATCATCTTAGTAACAAATGCATCCCTCCCCACCCCCTCGTGTCTCTCTCTCTCTCTCTCTCTCTCTCTCTCTCTCTCTCTCTCTCTCTCCTGTGCAGCGTATTTTACATACTCATGCTACTCATGCTGCAGACAGTTATGTAGTACATACTGTACACAACACGTACAACCTGATAACTACAGCAGTGAGCACTACAGCCAACAAACCAGTTTTCTGGGCAAGTACGCACTTTTGCAAAAAGTCAAATAATATCAAGCAAACTTTTAGGGAAATCCGGTGTTTAAACAAACATACTGACTAATGTTGCTTATTCGAATTGCTTACCCGAACGAGCTGATGCTTGTCAGCATGTTTATGACACTGTTGCCTCAGACTGCACTGGCCCTGATTGGCTGGAGTTCTAAATGCAACCTGTCTCCGGGGGAGGGGTCAAGTAAATGGGCAGAGGGTTTATGTCAGGTAAGGTTAGGCTGAGTAGGACTGACTTTAATAGGCTTATTGTACACAGGGACAGAGTAACTAAGCAGGGACTATTGTAAGGCACCTGGTCTGGGCAGACAAATGCGTACGTTGCACTGTCCACTGTCACTAGGTCAGAAACCATCTCTAATCACTTGCCAAAGACTGATACTGTCAGAGGTCAATGTGGCGCAAGCTAGATGCATGCAGATAATATGGGGCAAAATCTCTGTGGCTTTGAGGTGACTGACAAATATATGCAGTTTTTGTAACTGGAGCTTAACTGGAGCCTCTGATGGCCCAATATGAGATTTGTGTATTGATAAAGACAACAATCAGCTTTGCTCACACTCAAAACAGGTTAACTGCTCTTCCTGGACATTCTCGTAGTCATATCTACATGGCTAGTCAGTGATCAGGCAGTCTGGACCCTTGCTTGCCAAGAAAAGATAGGCTATACTCTATTGACAATAATATATTGGACACATCACAGTTGGTTACCGTCATGACATAACACATTACTTGCGTTTATCATAGAACATAATGTCACTATGCACAAAAAGTATGCACAGTTATGCTTTGACTTACAAAACAAGCAAATATACAGATACCTTACAAAATAAACTGAGGCATATTACAACAGATGCAAAACACAATTACACACACACTCTCTCGGAGTTGCCATTAAAATATTAGTCCTCATGGTAACAATAATAGTAATGGCACTGACCAGTATAGCATAAATATACCGCCATTGCAGACACAGCTAATGATGGTCAGTGAACATCTTGCGCCTACTCACCGGAACTTTGCCATCTTTGCTTTTACAATAACATGTTGGGACGAATACACAAAAATACTGCAGAACTCTATTCCGTTCGCTTCGCCTACGTCTTCGAAACGCACGTCGACACAGGGTCGGGAGAGTAACGTTATGCAGCACTTCGACTCAGTGCTTTCAAGTCCCGCACTGGAATTTAGCTCCTCTGCAGTAAAGCAGCGAATCGGTGGCAAATTTAAACTTTTAAACGCGTTTACGATCTAAATGAACGTCAACATGCAACCAACAATCATGTTATGCCTTTTCGCAAAAGCGCAAATAATCCTTTCAGCAAAGTGTCGTGGGTGACGGATGTACACAGCGCAACACCGTGCTCCCTCTCTATTTGGCTCTCTTGACGGGACCGAGTCGATCTAATTGCCAGGGCTGCTGCATCGCTCACTAATCCGGATTAAATCGTCATCAGAATTACCTTCCTTTCTGGACACTTTCAGACCTGACAGTGTAGCGATTTGCGATCCGCTGATTGTTGGGTGATATCTCCATCTACACAGCCAATATTACAGACCGCATTTACAATGAACTAACTAAATTACTAAATTCGATAGGCTATCTGAAACAGGTCCTGAGACTGCCGTTTTCTGACAAATCTTTTTGGGAGAGAGATCTTTAAAAAAAAAAAAAAAAAAATCGACATTCATTCTTTACATGGAGATGGCCCTTAAGGCAATCAGTGCATCATTTGCACTGCAGATACCTGCATTGCCTCGTGCAGTTTCACAAAAGTTTATTAATTATTCTGACGCTCTATCGCCCACATAAACCCAGGCCTATATCGGGCATTTAACTATCTTTATTAGCAGACAGGAAACTCTGTTGATATATAGGCCTACAACGTTTACAATGCCTAGCCAGAGTGAACTTTGTCAACACAGGGCAATGATGACCTGACTGGATATCTCAGGCTTTCAAGGAACAGACCGGGTAGTAGCCTACCTTATTTACATTTATTTTGTAGCTTGTATTTTGTTTAGGTGACAGTTTGGCTATTTTGACTGATATGACTTATAGACTATGGCTGTTGTCATTACAAATTATTTTGGGAGAAAAACCTGAATAGGCCTATTTCTTAATGGTATGCCAGCAGTGCCATCTCGTGGGCAACGAATTCCACAGCCATGTTGGTCATGCGCGTCGGGTGAATTCCAAGCTAAACCAGAGATTATCGAGGCGCCGAGCTCGTTTTTCTTTCCTTCGGTGACAACTTTTAACATTGAAATTTGATCTGAGAATCTGTCTCATTATGTCTTTTTGCACATTTTCTGGAGGTGAGGTCTTTAAAGATCACTTTGAAAGTGGTAAGTTATATACTATTTCAGCAATATAAACAACTTAACTTGAGGGAACTCTGATGTTTGTTATGGAAGCGATTTGCGTAACGCTCTGAACTCAAGCCTGTTTAACACGTTACTAAACTTGAATCGGAAGTCACAGTGTATGGCTGTTTATTGTGCGTTAGTAAATATTATGCAGTCATTCAAGGCCTACTGAAATATGTTTCTAGAAAATACCTAACGTTAGTTTACTCTCCATTCTTAAATCTTGACATGCGTATAACTTTATTGGAATTCTAAGTGTTGCTATTTTTCGCTTTGCTTGCATAATGTGGCCTATATTATGCACATTTACGGCATAAAGCATATCTGTATCGCTTTACACCGTTCTTTTGGTTCCCTCAGGTATGTATGTGTGCTCGCAGTGTGGCCACGAACTCTTTTCTAGCAGGACCAAATACGAGCATTCGTCACCCTGGCCAGCATTCACTGAAACTATTCACGAGAATAGTGTCTCCAAGAAAGAAGAGAGGCGAGGGGCCTTCAAGGTAAGCTAGCCTATCTTTTTGACAACTTGGAGTCTAAACTATAATCTAAGTTTATGAATTTGTGAGGTTTCGTTGTGGAATTTGTATACAAAATCATATGTCATTTAGGTTCGTTGTGGAAAGTGTGGAAATGGACTGGGCCATGAATTTGTGAACGATGGACCTAGACATGGTCAGTCGCGCTTTTGAATATTCAGCAGCTCGCTGAAATTCGTCCCTAAAGGTGAGAGTTTGATCATTCTTGTTATAGTTTAATTTCAGAGATGGCATTTCAAACTGTGTAGTACATTGAAAAAAAAGAAAAGAAAGTATGTCAATGTTTGACCGGAATGATCTTGCACAGGATTTATCTTGCACATTCCGGTTACAGTCGTTCCCAGAAAGCAGCTTTTAATCAGTAGGAAAAAATACGACTAACACACTTGTAAAGGGTTATTTCTTTGTAAAATGGATTAGTCTTTAGGCATAACCTTCCCCTCTCATATTTCTATTAATGCACTCTTGAAAATTGAACTAGGTAGGCCTATCATTTGTATTAAATGACAATGTTAAATCTTGTCAAAAACGGTTTAGTGCCCTTTGTTTTGGATGTAGTCCAGCCAGAACGTCAGTACCCCAGTGTGCATGATGTGAACTCTGTCTACCTGGACTTTGTATATTTAAGGTGATTTTGACATTCCATCTTCCTGTCCACACAAATGTTCTCATTTCAGAAAAGGACGGACAGTAAGCGAACTGGATGAGAGGGAGGTGAAAGTGTGCTGGGAATGTAACAGAGATGGGAGGTTATGTTTGCAGTGAGGCCTGTTGATGACGTGTGCTGTTCAAAAGCCCTGAACGGGAAGGTCAGGACACAGATGTAACCATGGTCTCACTGCCTAACTAGACTTACCATGCTCAAAAACACCTGTTTTTTTTTTTGTTTTTTTTTTCACAGTTAATACGCACAAAGTGAACATGGTATTTTTATTGCACATATATAAGATTATCACAGATTTCTTAGATGACAATATTCTGTTGGGTCAAAGATTACTCAAAAGTTTTGGGCCCACACAATATCTTAATGTCCCAGGCTAAATCAGTGCAGATCTTGATGACAGTAGGCCTAGTGCCACCAAAAAGATGGTTGCTCCTTTTGTTTTAATCAATGAAAGTACATATTTTCTATGTTCACAATATTTATGTTGTAATAAAAGTCTGAATCATGAGATATCCAAAAGTGGATTTGAGAGAAAATCTTTTTTCTTTCTTTTTCTTTTTAAATAAAACCATCTTATGCATTTATCATGATAATTCACCTCTGAATATGAAAGTATGAAAAGATGCATAATATATACCAATACCAATATACCCGAATAACACTAGAACTTTGCCCAGGGACAATGAAAAAAAAAGAAAAATGACTTTTGTATTTAAAGTGTCATCATTATTCACAATCATTTGAGCTACAAATGCAATATTTTGAGTGGAATTTTATGAATTTTGAAGGCCTCGTTTCCTCCTGTTGGTGGTGCTATTGACCACAAAATCTATGGACGACCTATGAGTGTCGCAGACTTAAATGAAATTAAATATCTGGTGTTGCCTAGTCTGCCAATGCACCTCAGTAATTGTTGCTTTCCTTGTGTTCTGAACACAGCATCTAGTTTTAATGTGCAGTCACCAAATAGCAGGTATTCAACTCACTCCTGTTTATGACTAGATGCATCAGAAGCATGAGAATTTAAAAAGTCAACTGAAGAAATTACCTAATATTATGTATATGAAAAAAAATAGAATATATTGACCTGTCTTAATATCTCTAAACTTACTATTAAAGCTTATATTGACTGTATTGTTTATGCTATTCATTTGCATTTGCTATGCGATTGATACCTTCTGGAAAGATATTTCATTCAACCCTCTACAGCTGCAGAACAAAGCTTAGTCAAATTCGTATGACTTTTTACATCATTTATTCTATCCACTTGCAAACCCCTCAGCACAGACAGACACACACACACACACACACACACACACAAATACAGACCATGGGCCCATTGTGGGGATGCCGTGTTTGAGGTCTGTGATCCATGTGTGGAGGAGAGCTGACACAAGGTGCCTTTTTACTGGAGCCAAACATCTGTCTCTGCCTACTTGATGAATGGAACAGTAAACAGTTCATATAAACTGAGACAGAATGTGATTTCCCTCCAGCACAAAAACCTAGAAAGTAAAGCACACAGCTTGTTAGGGCCATCTCAGGATTCAGGGAATAAGAAGGCTCAGGTTAAATGTCTGAAGTATTATGCTGGTATTATACTTCTATGGTGCCCTTGAGAAACAGTTTGAAATGATGGGCACCACAACATTCAATTCCCAGCGGGTTTTCAGTGACTCAAAACCAGTATGCATGTCAGCAATGCATATGCAAACATCTCACATCTGGGAGACACATATGAAGGTGTACCTTCAGACCAGACCCCCAATTCTTAGCGAGCCTTCAAAAGCGATCAGAATCAGATTCATTTTTTACTGGCCAAGTATACTTACATAGACTAGGAATTTGACTTCTGAAGGTGTTATTTTACATGTAGACATGTGTATTTGTATACATTTAATAGACAATAATATATGCACAGGATAGAGACAACATATAGGCACATATCAACATAATGTACAAATAATTGAAAAAAAGGTCCATAGTAGTGGTAACAGGGTGTGAAGTGCAGTGTTCTAAAAACTAGAAATTCAAGTTGCCAACTAGGATTTTACTCAAGTAGAGGTCTAAAATTAAATTAAATAAAAGTACGCTTTGGCTAAAAAAATAAACAAAAACAGGAAATTGTGTACAAGATAACTAATAGCGAAGTAACTAAATGGGGCATCAGGAAATGAAACTCCTTTATCCTCCTTCCTCCTTTCTATGCCCCAATCGGTTAGTTTAGCTGCAAGGCCACTGGAAGCTGTTTCTGACATTGGTGTCGCGGTCATTGGGCTCATCCGGGATGGTGATGAGTCTCCATATCAATAAGAGGTTGATAGGTTGGTCCCCTGGTGCAGTCAACACCACCTACAGCTAAACAATAGACTAAAAGACTGGTAAGTACCCCGCGGCGCAGAAGAGGGTAGAGGACTTGATGAAGACTCTATATATCTTGCACACACATTCTTCAACCTCTTATTGATATGGAGACTCATCACCATCCCGGATGAGCCCAATGACAGCGACACCAATGTCAGGAGCTTGACAGCTGGGTCTTTAGAGGTCATTTATGCAGAGGGAGAAACTAGTGGGGAAAGGACACACCCTGTGGTACCAGTGCTGTACTTAAAGGTTATGGGGCAAAAGGGTGGTAATATCAAAGGAAAAGAGATACCATGATGGCTAGCTAAAGGAAGTGCTTCAAAATTTCTCTTTTGTGATGAATGTCTTACTCTTTAGTTCCACAGCAAATGATCCCACTGAAACAAGATTTTTATTTATTTATTATTGCTTTAATCTTCAGTGACTTCAGTCACTTAAGTGAAAACATCAGTATGCATTGATGTGTGTCAAGTTACTTTATCAATATGAAGTCACATTTATGCTTTTAACTTATGAAGTTACATTTCAAAAAAGAAAAACTCCCAATATACTTTTTTGTGAGAAATACACATTTAAACAATAATTTAAAAAAGAAAGAAAAACAGAAACAGTCAAAACGAGAAAAATCAAGATTGGTTGAAGAAAACGGCGTATTTATTCCTGAAATGTGGATTCAAGAACCAGGGAGGCTGATGACTAGGTGATGACTAAAGGTCCAACAGTTCCTGTATTAAATCTAAGACAAAAAAAATGGCATTATGAACACGTCCCTCCCTGCGTATTTAATGTGATCAAATGATCACCCTCACTCACCTGGATATTTCATGCTCCTCCTGAGTTGCCCGATGGCATCGTGCGAGAGCATTTGAATCTCGCTGCGATGACGCATGCGCCCATCAGGCGTCAAGTGCCAGAGACAGGACTTGCGCTCCCCTCCGCTGGACACCTGTTGAGGAGTCTTTTTGAAGCTGGTGCTGAAGCACAGGTTGTGACGGATGGTGTTTTTCCAGCCGTCAGGTGCAGTCTGAAAGAAGGGGAAGTGCTCCCTGAAGCAAAATATCTCATTTTAATGTAACCCGGCCTACTAAATGGGACAAAATACACAACATCCAAATTAAGAAGTCTGTTTTGGCTACTTAGATACCGGTATCTGTGAGGGATCATGTTACATTGTATGCTATATAAAACTACTTCTGTTGATTACCTGGTGAAACTATAGATTTGCTGAACATTTAGGCTTCCAGTACGACTGCTGCCGAGGGCCATTGCTATGAGAAGGCAGTAATTGACTGGAGGTCGAGGCCAAGCCCATGCTCTGAAAGCAAAACTGTCGAGGTCTTTATGAACGCGCCGTGGTGGTCTGCCTCGGCCTCTCCCCCGAGTCTGACCAGTCCGACGCGCCCTCACCCCGGTCTCCTTTGGCACTCGAGACTTCCGCGTGACCTTAACCTTCCGGCAGATCTCCAGCTCTGCAGAGGACTCATCATCAGACACCTGAGGGTAGTTTTGACTCTCCGTTTCTAATGCAATATCACACATGCAGGCTCAATTTCAAGACTTGTTTTACAATTGGAAAATAATAAAGAGCAATAAACCATAATAGGCCTAAATAAAAAAAACATAATTGCTCCTGTACACGATGCTACATTTACCATGTGTTTCCAAGTGACACTTTCTTGAGTAGAGTTATCCAGAGGGTCAGGTGAGACTGGAGTCAGAGGCTCGTGTGACAGGTGAGTATGAATGAACTGATGATCGATGTTTGGTGTGCCCACATAGGCCTTGGTCGGTGTCAGCCTACTTAGATGCATGGGGCATACCAAGTTGGGGTTTACAATAAGCCACAGATTTGGCTCGATTTCATTTTCTGCAATCAAAACATAAATATAATGCCAAATTGAGAAAATCTTACTGGCGTTTTGTGACAAAAACTTGTAATGCATTCGTCATTAGGCCTACACATCCCAAAACCTAGTCAATCAACTCACCATCTGATTGCTTGGAATATTGGCATGAAAGTTCAGCCGATGAAGTTCTCCGTGACATTCTTGCATAATGCCACTGCATCAAATACTCATTGCGTTGGCCATCTAATGCAGACATTTGTAAATTATTGTATCAGCCCCGGCATATGGTCAGTGCAACGCAGCATTTACATCTAACCTTACATTAGGATTCTGTTAACTTTACCTTGGTGATACTGGTCTGTTGTCGTGGTGAGATTTATTTCCTCATTAATGTCCCAGTCTGTCAAACCAGTTGTTAAATGAAGGTCAAGAAATCTTTCTGTATTTTCAAAGCGCAAGAACATTGTTCCCGGTTTCGCTGGAACATCGCGTTCTAACGTTATCACAGATTTCTAGGCTCTCAGTTTATTGTAAAATGCTGTAGAAGGCCTCCATGCGTTAAGGTGCATGCCAGGTGTGCATGATTGCGCAGAGTGGCGGCAATATGGACCACGTGTAATTGAATTGTCTGAATAATGCGCCAAGAAGCAAAAATTCAACTTGTGCACAGGTGTTAAAAAGCATTTGGCTAATTTTTCTTGCTTTGATTATTGTCATTCAAAAAAAGTGTGAGGCTAAGTTATTGAACTAATTATAGCCAAGAGGGTAGTTATCAAACGCATAGAAAAGATAACCAAATGCATTTAGGTTACGTACAATAAAACATAGATGTGACGGAACTGAGGGGCGTGCAGAGGGAAATGAAAGAATGTCCCGTAAGAATGAATTGGACAGGAGAACAACACTAAAGATGTTTGACGGAGAGGGCGCAACATTACGGGCTGTGGGGGGAAGAGCAGTAAGGTTCAATATGGTGAAAGCCATAAATCCTTTCCAAGGCCTGTTGCTGCTGTTCCTACCACCTCCTCTTGTATCTAAAGACTGCCCCCCCTCCTCTCCTCATGTATCTGATACAAAGAGTTTGCTCTCATCTGGACAAAGGAGGATATGCTGTGAGAATCATGTTTTTTTTTCACTGGCCAGGTGTTTTGGATCACAGATTACCTCACTGAACGGCCTCAGTTCGTTAAGCTAGGGATCAGAGACATCTGAGGCAGTGGTCAGTAGCACAGAGGAACAGCAGCAGGCTTATGGCTCCTCTCCCTATCCTGAAAAACAGACTGGATGCTGAGATATTTTGTACTTAGGGCCATCTAGCTCTTTAATGGTACAAGAGGGAGGACTGTCTTTGATTGTAGTGTATTTAAATGTTTTTGCATGCTGCTCTATTTCTACAGTTATTGAGTATGTTTGTACATTTCCATTTCAACACAATGCTTTTAAACGTGCCTTTTTCTACATGCATCATTTATTTTCATCTTTTTTTCTATTCTGTGTAGCAGGATGTGTGTGTCGATTTCTTTTTTGTTTGTGTGCCTTTGTGTGTGTTATGTGTATATACTGGGGACACCTCAGTTTCCCTCGGGATAATTAAAATCTTTCCATCCATCCATCTATCCATCCATCCATCCGTCCATCCGTTCTCATGTGCCAAGAGACCCACCCTGAGTTTAATTGTAGAACTATGCGTTGTCCTAGCTCCCTCATGTTTTTCATTCCATTTACTTCGTCTTGTATTACATCGTGCCAGGTCTCTCAGAAAGACTAATTTATGTCATCTTCTGTAGTGACAGCAATGATGTCAGAATGAAGATGAAGATGTTTAGAAATGTCCTCCCTTCAGCCACATCACTAAAGAGGGGGAAACACAGTCTTCTGTCTTCTTCTGTTTATTGTCTTCGCTTCCACCCACTTGCAAATTCACACTGTAGTTTGCAAGCCAGATGTTTGTGGCTAATGGGAAACTCTGAAGAGTGGCTGAATGAACGAGTCTGATTCATTCACAGAAATATAAATAAAATTGAAAATGATCATTAATGAGTCATAAGCCGCTGCTATGTTTCAGATGGCGGTGTAAGCCGGGAGTGAGTGAGCGCCATGAGGGATCGCTCCCAGATGTGCTCCGTGAAGAACGGTGCCTGTGGACCAGGTTGTGAACAGGCTCTGTTGCAGCTTGGTGTAGCCTATGAGGGTGCATACAGTATACTGTAGTATAAGTGATGAGAGAACTACTAAACAAGTAGGATCAAATTACATGTGCCCTGTAATTTTACAGGAAATGTTTTTTTTTTTTTTGGAATCAGTGACAGTGACACATGGGCTTGCACATATTGTGAAGTGAAAAGTTCTTTTGTAAAACAGACAATAATATATAACATGTCATAAACTGGGATTGAACCAAAGGAGAAGGCTAAGGATTTACTAAGGTTCAACGAGGTCTAACTGGAATGTACACAAAGGATTTCCTTGCAACAGATACTATCTGGTGCAATTCTATGATCTAAAAATAAATCAAGACATAGTTCATACAATATAATAGAGAACATCATGGAATGACTGGAATTTCAGCAAGCCTATATTTTCCTTGTCCCTTGACCTTGTCCATTCTGATGATGGCATGATCCTTGCTATAAACTGTCCAGACCTGTCACAGTGTGTCATATACAGTGTCCATGATTGTACCTGTGGCCATAGCCAGAAATTATGGGTACCTTCAACAAAAGTCTTCCATGTCTAGTCTATGAAAATGTGTATCTTACTTCATTCCCTTTTGAAAGGCATTTGTCCAGTTCTGGGTGTCTGGAATTTTACAGTTCTCTCTTCCTTTCAAAATCCCAATAATCCATTGTTCCTTTTTTCCAAATCATCACAGTAAAGCCAAATGAACCTGGAGGGGAGGGTGGACTTGGGTTTGGTTGAAGTTTTGAGTGGGAGTTGTTATCAAAACGCCAGTATCATTTCCTCTTGATTTTCTGTGCACATTACATTGCAGGTACACACTTGGGCATGTAAGCTTGTTGTTTTGAAGTAAGGTAGCCTAGCATTTGGCCAATATGCACACAGGTGTGTGTACCCGAAGCCCAGGGAAATGATAGGGCTCTGATGCAGCCCCTGACTGATGGCCTTAATACAAACAGGGCTTCAAGCTGCATGTTTTTGCTTCCCACACCATGCATGCCTACAGGCTCACAGCTCTCAGCACCTTTTGAGACCTGTGCTCACAAGCTATGTGATATTCTAGCTGGCTTGACTTCACCATGAAGTGTGTGTGTGTGTGTGTGTGTGTGTGCGCGTGCGTGTGTGTGTGAGGACCTTAAAGGGTATTAGAGTTGAATTGAATTTGTTGATGCAGGGATACCCGAGGCAAGACAAAATTGAAGTCCCTTGGATCCCTTTGTAATACTCTCACGTGACAATCCCTCATGAATCAATTGAATCATTTCCTCTATTACAACCAATAAGTAGCATGCTGTTCAATAAGTGCACACTCATTGGCAAACTGTCCTTCCTGTGCTGCTCACCCTATCGTACCCATATGATCATGTTATTTATTTTATAAAACTTCAATGGACTTAAGGATGTGATTTATAGCGTTTTGCACACTTTATCCATGTGAATCTCTGCTGCTTTTTCAGGCTATGTGTTCTTGTGTCAGGTTTTTTTTTCTGTAGGCAACTGCAGTGATTTACATTATGAGAGAAAAGGGAGTGCTTGTATGGTCATGGGCAGTGACACATAAAAGCTGTGGTTATATGTGGTTATTGTGTTGACGTCATGGCAATAGAGTTAAAGCGTTGAGAAAAAAAGATGAATGAAAAGCACCGCTCCCAAGAGAGAGAGAGAGAGAGAGAGAGAGAGACTGTTAACCAAAGCAGCATATTGAATGCACACTATGGCTTAATGCACACACACACACACACACACACACACACACACACACACACACACACACACACACACAAATACAAGGTATTTGCCTTTTTGACATCAGCAAGACAACTTTTTCTCTAGCCTGTCAACTTTGCAACCGCAAGCCCCTGTTAATCCTACAAGTGAGCTGCAAGGCATGAAACTATATACCAAAGTCATATTAACTGTCAGTCTCACCTGTCTTGTTCTTGTTCTTTCTTGTTTTGATACGCTCACACACACTCAAACACACACACACACACACACGCACAGTTACTGTGTCCACACCCGACTATCTATCTATGTGTTTAACATTAAACGGAGGCAGTGGTGCACCTTAATCCTTCCTGTGGCAGCTCTGATGACATGACTGTCATTCAAGGCCATTCTTTTATAAAGCCAGTTCCGCACACCATCTACTGGCTCCAACACATCCTCGCCCTGTACCAACATGTCCCTGGGCACAAAAGTCCCCCTCCTTTTCAAATGCCCATCTGATAAAGCGCTAATACTGTGCAACTGCTGCCTAACCCTGCTCTGCCACGACTTGTGCTGTGTGCACGGTGGACAAAGATACATGGGGGGGAATTTAATTATTTTGAGATGCAGCTGCACCTGATTCTTTCTGATTCTTTTTCTAGAATTCTACATAATGTAACATAAATACCTAACTATACGCCTACAGTATAAGGGATGACTGTGTGTGTGTGTGTGTGTGTGTGTGTGTGTGTGTGTGTGTGTGAGAGAGAGAGAGAGAGAGAGAGAGAGAGAGAAAAGAGAGAGAGAGTGATACAACAAGTTTTGAGTGATAATAGCCGTGTCTTAACTGACAGGTCTGAGCTTCCCTGATGGACATCCGGAACATTTCTGTACTGAACATGAGCCAGGAAGGAAATGGAGTCTTATGCGGCATAACTAAACAGCTTTTCAGCTGATTGAAAATGATATCCATCTCTCTTCAGTCTACACTCTTTAAGAATTATTATGCAGGATATCTGGTGCTGGTTTCAAGCCAGCAATAAATTCATGTTCACTCTTTTGATATTGTACAAGTTCTAGATGGTCAGTCTCTGAGCTTAGCTGAACCATAGCTTAAGTGGACACGTCATTATGTTCACTGACAGGCTAAACTATTGCTCGATCCATTTGAACTTAGTGAAGTCCAGTCAAAGTTGAAACTTGGGCAGTGTCTGTCAATCATAGTCCCCTGATCGCGTTTAACCCCTTTGTGTCTGGCTTTTTTTTTCATGTGGTTTGCAGATGAAAGGCGTCAGAGGTTAAGAACGGGGACTGGGATGCGGCTGATCTGCTCTTTCTCCGGCTTTGTTCTCCTTCATATCCTCTGATCCCCTCTGACAGTGGCCCTAACCCCGTGGCCAGGTGAGGCAGCGGTTGCAAGAGGAACTCCCTGCCCCGCGGCACAGGGGCATTTCATGCTCCTTTGGTGCTGCCGGAGCCAGCTTTGGACACGTCCCTTTTGGAGCTTCAGAGGGATTGTGCTGTTTTCAATTCCCAAAGCGAGTGTCTGCATGGCTTTTGCCTGTGTGTATAGTCTTTCATAAGGGAATAGGCCCTATGCATCACACACACAACACACATCCACTATTACATTCAGCAAGTATACACTCAGTGATATATATGCAAACATACTCACATACAAACAGGTTAAGTGAGCTACATACAGTTTTCAATGGTGTACAGTTCCTCAGTGGTATTATACTCAACGGCCCTCAAGTTACACATAGCTTAGTGGTTACATATCTTACCGCCATTGTAAGTACAAAGCGACTCTGTTGTGCCCTTTTTGAAAGATTGTGGTTTCAGAAACCCTCTGGAGGAGACATAGCTGGTGGGCATCCTTTGTGGGTATTGCAAATGACTGAGAGCTTCTTTTGGGCATGGAAATGACAAAATGAGGGTGGAACATTCTCTTTCGGCGGAGGAGACTTGTAATTTGCCGTAATGGGTGACACATGGTCAGACCATCTGAAGGCCCGGAGCAGAAGCAATCTGTCAGTGGGAATGGCAGACGGAACGCACATCCACCATGCATATGTTTAAGGCATCATCCACAACTGTTTGTTTCTGAGTTTCAGGGCATGTATTTTCTGTTTTTTTTTTTTGGAAAGAGTCTGCCATGCTGGTCCTAAATAGAGCAATTAACACAGACCCAAGCAAATAAAAGTTGTTGATAAAGTGTAAAAGAGCTGCATTTGGGTCTCTATCTCACACTTTAAATGTCCATTTACTGCTGCTCACGTCATGCAGTCACTTCATGGCTTGCAACTGTGTGCATAAATCCTCTCACTCCCAAGGAGCAGCTGTTGAGGGCTTTTAAAAAAGAAATATAAATGTCCTTCTTTATTTCAATAAACATATAGCTGTACTTATGACATTGTACATTACAACATTTCCCACTAATTTGCATACGTTTCATATCTCGCATGGCCTTTGCAAACAAACAAAATAAAAAAAATAGAAAGAAAATGTGGATGGGCCTTCTATGCCTCTCCCAAGCCTCATACAGGACAGGAAATCTGTGTGAGCACTGCTTCCATGTGTTTCCTCGCCGACCGCAGACTTCTCTGTGCCTCTCCCTCCCATTTATCCGAGCGAGCGAGCGAGCGAGCGAGCGGGTAAACCCTCATCCCCTCTTATCCCGCTGGAAGCCACACATTTTCCCAGCACGTGGAAATATTAACAGATGTGTGCCTGTTTCCATAGTCGTTGCGCTCTCAGAAGACGTGCATAAGCGGCTCCAGCAGCCAGTCAAAGTGGCAGGAAAAGTTACAAGTTGATGAGGGAGACATGTCACATTACAGATGATCTTGTTCTCCCTGTCAACACTGTCCGGGCACATATAGCATATGCCATTCAATAAGTTCCTGCCCACTCTTGTCTTGTCTCTCCCCCCTCCCACTCGGTTTTGAGTGTTGCAATCCCCCCCTTCCATCCTTTTTTTTTTTTTTTTTTTTTTACTGTGTGTGTCTCTGCGCGCGGTGTCATAGCTGCATCCCTCGGGGCACCTCCATGCATGTGTTTCCCAGACGACTGGCCTTCTCCATTACCTCTCCTATTCACTCTTGAGACACTGGTATTAGCGCAGTTCAAAGGAGCCAACAGTCCTGCCAGCGGGAAATGTGATATGCCTCCGCAGCTTTACAGTGATGAGCAAATCCTCAAACAAAAAAAAGAAAGAAAGAAAAAAAAACTTTCCCCAGAACTGTTCACACACCTCAGTGTCTCTCAGATGAGCTTGTCTTCATATTCCCCCTATATCGTGGTAAGGAGGTTTCAGATAAGGTTCTGCTTTGTGGAGTTTATAGATGGCATGATCAATCAGCCTGTGACATATCTGAAAAACCGACCCTTTATCCCATCATAAATGATGGCCTCTTACATTACAAATTGCATCGGAATATGTCACAGTGCAGCCACTTGAGTACTACTATATACTTCAACTACTAAAATGTTTAGAATTGATGATGATGTTATGTAGCCTACAGCTAGCTAGACCACTCATGGCAGTTCGTATGCCAGTGTAGGCTAATTAAGTTAATTTTTTTTTTTATTCTTGACATAAGAAACATAACAAATTCGCACATATGTTATTGACCTCTTTAAATTCTACTCCTCAGACTTCGAGGACATGCCTTTTCTGTGTACAGGGGTTTATTTGTGAAGGGTGGAGACTTGGGGAGTGGGCGTGGATTCCAGTTTTTGAATGGCATGCCAGTGATGAAAGATGAATCCTTTCATGCAAGATCACGGGTATTGCCACACTTGATTTGAGAGCTTAACAACTCAGATACGCAACAGTTTCATTTGGCACTCTGGTGTTACTTATCTTTAATAAAAAAAAAAAGAAAAGAAATGAACCACACATCCAAATTACAAACTCACAGGAATAACAATTAGGAAACGTTTTCTTTTCTTGGATGAAGACCGGAACATTGCTTCTTGATACAGATAGTAACAGCATGACAACTTTCTGCTGTATATACGCTGACGAGGAGAACGACCCATGGGATGTCGTGTATGCAGCATTAGGTTGAACTTCGGCCAGGCGCTGTCCAAAGTGTCTGTCTTCTCTATCATGCTTTTGCTCTTTATGTATTTATTCTACAGCCTCGTCGGATTTTCTGACACCTTCCCGAAAGGCACACTTCAGCAGAAGAACTCAGTCAGCGAATATGATGCTCGGAACGGCTTTCAAGATACTGTCAGACTGTCAGAATATTCACGTGTGGCGCATCCAGTACGCAACCGAACGGACTTCACCGGCCTGTCCAGCGATTCACCTAAATTTGCTTGGCAAGTCATCAGTCACCCACAGCAACAGATGCTGGAGAGAGCAGGTACCGGCGAGACTGTTTCAAAGAGCGCGTTGCCCGTTTCTAACTCCTTTGGGTCTAAGAAATTTCCTCAAGCCATTATAATAGGTGTCAAGAAAGGTGGAACTAGAGCGCTTTTGGAGTTTCTGCGCGTCCATCCAGATGTTAGAGCTGTTGGTGCGGAACCTCATTTTTTCGACAGATTTTATGACAAGGGACTTGAATGGTACAGGTGAGTACACAACTCACTATACAGACACAGTTTAATTCAAATAGCCTATTGGTCGCGTTAACGCGTTCACTGTTTAAAAAGGTGTTGGTACAGAGCTGCAGTTGGTTAAAAGGGAGCGTATATCAATTGAGTTGGTCCAGTACACCAACAGTTTACCAACTCTTGACTTGGTCTTGGTATTTCTCAACATCATTCTTCTCAAGCCTACATATCACCTGCTAATGCATGACAAAAGGTAAAATGGTTACAGTAACCATAAGATTTCAGTTTGTACCATTCAGAGATATAACCCCCTGTGCCCATCTCACAAGCACCATCCATGAACTTGGACTAACTCTTAAAGAAAAGAAAAGTGGTGGAATTATTCCATTTAATAGTTAATAACTTGGAATAATAATTCAGGAAGAAGTGTTACAAGAAAAGGAAAATATAGTCCCTGAAGTCTAACATCAGTTTGATTTCAGATTAAAATTTCACAATCTCAAAAACATGCAGCAAATCATACATTTTCAGTACTCCTGGATGGGTTATATACTGTTTCATTAAAGAAAACATTTTTTTCTCATCCCCAATTCAGATGTATGCAACCTTTGCCACACCTTGTCCCCTTATCAGATGTACAGATCATGTAGAGCCTTGCATCAGTGAATGCATGCATAATATATTCCAATGATTCTGCCTGTCAGTGCATCTCAGTTCTCCATAAATCACACGTCCTTAAGCGACAGGTCAATACAAACAGACAATCAGATTAATTTCTTTTTAGTTACGCAGAAAAACTCATACATCATCCAGGACAGAACATGCTCCGACTGGTTTAGTTTTGACTGGAAACGCAAGTGGACCAGTTGTTGTGTGTTTTGCTCGCATAGGGATTTTTTTTTTTTATGGTGAAGGCTTAACTACTGTAAGTGATAACTGTTAATGGAAACGTTGACCTAGATGACCAAAGCTGTAATTTGGGCATGGTTCTACTCCAGTGAATAGAATCACCTCTGATGATCTCCAGATGTCTGGATGATCTCTGCAACAGAGACTGCTGCTGCTGCTTCTGCTGCTGTAGTTCAGAGGTCTGACTTTTTTTTTTCCTCCAGCAGCATCCAGTCTCACAGTTGAGAGAGAGAGAGAGAGAGAGAGAGAGAGAGAGAGAGAGAGAGAGAGAGAGAGAGAGAGAGTTCAAAACTCAAGAGTGGCAGTTTCATCTTTTTTTTTTAACTCCTATACTTCTTGCATATGTTTGAGCAGCCGTTCACATAAAACAGGAGAACAGATGGAAGTACTTTACCGCTGATCATTTTAAGTGTTCCACCCCCGCACCCCCCCTCCAACCCCACCATACACCCCCCCCCCCCACCACCACCACCACCCACTCACCCACTCTCCCCTCCACCTATGCTCCCATGCCCAAGCCTGTGAACCCAGCCAGTGGCACTGAAGGCCAGGATGAAGTGTTTGTCTGGAAATGCCTGTGGCGGACCTCTCTTCCAGGAAGCAGCACAGGGCACTGCTTGTCTTTTAATTGCCCAGACCAGCAGAGCTGCTGGAGGCAGGCATGGAGCCGCTGCTGCTGCTGCTGGTGGTGGTGATGGTGGTGGTGGTGGTACTGTAGTAGTGGTGGAGCTTTGAGGCTCAGCACTCCCCAAATCCTCCAGCTTGTGGCTTTGCTGCTACATACAGATGTGGCCACAAAAAAGCTCCCCCCATGAGTGCACAGTATCACTCATCACAATGATATCTTGCATTGGACTCTTGTAGTCTCTTACCAAGATGGCCCTATGGGGTGTATGTGCTTATATCACAACAATCTCTGTTATGCTCCCTCCATGCAACACTAGCCGCCCTGTAAAAGCAAAGCAAGAAAAGAGTGTAAACGAGAGCGTGAAATAATGTTATGACACTCAACAGAATAGACAGTAACACTGATGGTATAAGCCTCACCATTGCAACTTCAAAAAAAAGAGGGGAGAGAGCTGTCAGCCAAGATGACACCTAACACGGGGTAACCTGCGCCATCAGTTTGGCATTTACTGGTGCAGGTTTCAGGCGCAAGGAGAGCGATTGCACAGAGATTTTTCCTCATTGCATGTGCCAGTTGTCAGGGTCAAGACACCTGCCTTTGGACCTGTCTGGCCAGCTGCATGTGGGTGTGTTTTTTTCTTTTTCTTTTTCTTTTTATTATTTGCATTCTCCTTTTCAAAGAGAGCGCCAGTGACAGCTGAGGAATAATGATTCACTGAAGAGGAAACTGTAGCTAGCCTCTCCCAGAGAGAGTCACAGTTGACAGGACAAGACTGGTTGCAGAGCGTTAGTGTGTAGGGGGCCAGACGATGCCACCTCTTCCTGTTAGCACGCGGAGAGGCGAGGGGGGGGGGTCACCTGACTCGACTGTCACGCCTCAGTAAACATGCTCTGTTTGTCTACATTCATTAAAATTCGGCAGCAGCCTTACATGTCAGCATCTCTCTCAAACCTACCTGATCCCTGACATCTGATTTTGAGGGGATGCTGCTTTATTCTTCTCCTTGTTTTGATGCTGACAGCTTGCATAATTGTGATGCCTGCAGTGGAGACCGTGAGGGGCAAAGCTTCAGAGTTTACCAGACACCTCTTTGCCCATGTTGACAAAAAGAGTCTGTATCTGGCTCGCGAGCGTGCTTTAACCGTATTTGACAAAACAAACATGAGCTCCATCAGCTGTAATGCCCCTATCCTTTGTTTACTTTTCTCCCCAAATCACTCACGCTGTAATGATAACTATCTTGGAGATATATAGATCTGTTTACCAGTTTATTTGTTTTGCAAAAAATCCATCCGAATCTTTTAAAGGCTTTAACAAATAATTAACTGAAAAAATAAACCTTTTCTGGTTGAATACGGAAAAGATAAGTTGAGGCAATGCTATGTCCTCATTTTAATCATGGAAAAGTTTCAAAGGATAGACAGGGTTTTGCCGAAGCGTTGTTTCAGTGGCCCATCCACATAGTGCATGCCTTCCTATAATGGAGGAAATGTGAAAATAAATGCATGAATGGATACTACACACTTTTCTACATTCTTTAATGAACGTCTTCTAATTGTGATTGATCATGTCACAGGGCATGTGCAATCCATGTCCTTGCCGGGTGTTCTGTTTCACCAAGTCCATGCAAACGGTCCGTTCATCCATTGCTGCATGCATGGGGCATCTTGAGATCATCAAGGAGTGGATGCCTGAATGTGCTTCTCTGACATACACTACCTCTCTGCCAGACCACATTTTCCTTTTTTGGCCAAACCTTTCATTCTGCCCTTTTGGAAATTTGTTTGCAGTTTCTGTCCATCTGTGCTCATTATGCAAAAAACCACAAAACTACCCCCATCAAACAAAAACAGTGTAAAAAAAATCCCAAATGCAATGCTTTTATTGTTTCTGTTATATGTTTGCTTTCGGTTGTTTTGTGTGTGCTTCAACTAGAGAAAATGGTGGCATTGAACAGAGGCTCTATGATTATATTATGCAAATGTATGAAACTAGCCTGCATTTTAAATGACTGGGTCAGTGGTTTCTGACATCTAACATGTTTGTTTTACATGTTCTTTTTACAGTATCTCACTCAGTTAATTTCATCTTAAAAATACAACAGTCACATCTTCACATCAACCATGTCAATCAAGTATGAATTAACATTCTGAAACAGTGATTTTCTGTGTCTAATTAATTAAGTTTATTTATTTATCTTTAGGTATTTCATTTCACCCCATTTAACAACTAGAAAAGCGCTCAGAGAGCGCAGACCTCCGCCAAGGCAATGTGGTCACAGACAGAATATAAATTCCAGATCATGTTCTGGATCACTGATCGCCACCAAAAGCGAATCAGTTCTTGCTTGTCCCAATATACACATCGTCCGATAAACAGACAAACAGACAAACAAACAAACAGACAGACAAACCAACGCGACCAAAAACATAACCTCCTTGGCGGAGGTAAAAACCAACGCGACCGAAAACATAACCTCCTTGGCGGAGATAATAATAATTTGGTATAGGCTGTGTTGACTATTATGTATACAGTATATTGGATGAAGTCAAGTCAAACCAAAACAAACAAACAGCCATGAAATTAAATTTAAATAAATGATTAAACAGGAAATAGATTTTTAGAACTTTAGAGAAATAAACTTGGGCGCACCACTTGCAAAACAATTATTTTCTTCCAGTAGAGAATCCTAACAGTAGGGGATGGTAATATTTTGAGCATGGACATATATATCGATCACGTATGAGAAATGGGGATTGTGATTTATGAGACCATCTCTGGAGAGTTTTAGCCATGCAGTTGAATGGGGAAAGTCTAGTACAATCCACAAGTTCTGGTATCAATATGTTGACAGTCTGTCAATTGGCTGACCTTTCCCCTCTGACAAAAGGCCCCTTTCTATTGGATTGCAATTAAAATATGGAAATACCCGGCAAGGGGGCAGGAACCATCTGGAACAACAATTTTTGTAGCCTTGACATTCCATGATCATGGCAGAAATATTTGAATAAGAATGATGAGCACTAAAATACCCCAGGGTTTTGCACTTTGTAGAGATTTTTGAACATTACTTACTTAGACACCATGTGCTGTAGCCTGGCCTTTGACCCATGGGACAAGGATTTTGAAGCCATGAAACAACATGGGATGAGCAAGCATCAGAAAATCAGTTGTGTTTGACATAGAGGGTTCTGAAAGGGCTGAAGTTCATAGGGCTCAACATTCCCATCTAAGTCAGTGTGCTGGAGATTCATGGAAATATACATTTAATGAGGGCCATTGTGGATGTGCTTTTTATATTTTATACACATAGTCCATGTTGTACATAACACAGAACACAATTAAGCCTGCACATAAACAGATTCTTTCATAACAGGTTCTATACCGGATATTCAATCATTTTAATACATTCATCCAGCATGTCAGAGAAATTGATTAGTTGTGATTCATTTCCAAGGAATTGCATAAACCATACATTGATGGATGCAGTTCAAAATGCTTGAAATTAATTTGTCTTTGCCTTCCATATGATCTCTTTTACGTCAGGCACTATAATGAGATATTACTAAATCGTCAGGATATTTTGTGTTAACATTGCCTCAACTACGTAAGGTTGTTTTTATGTGTTATCTTTTGTAACATGCCCATATTGGATCATTTCACTTTTGTCACTCACAGTACGTCAGCATCAGTCATCAATTCTTGGCAGCTGTTGATCTTATACCCCATTCCAGTCTAATCTTTGGCAGTTAATTGTTTTTATTGGCTGAAATACATCCTGAGAGATAAGGAAGTGGTTTCCTGTGTGCTTGTTTTGAATATCACAAGAATTGCCATAGCTGAGCTCTGATGGACTCGATGGCTCCAGAGAGGTCACTTAGATGAGATGTGATGGTGGTGGTTGAAATATCTAACAGGAAACAGCCATTGGAAAATATTCACATTATGCATCCATTGCCACCCTGACAAATATTGATCTTATGCGACAATATTTTGAAAAAAAGAAGAAAAAAATAAATTCTGAGCTCTTTCTCCTTCTGGGTAAAACATCAAGTTCTGTTAATATAGATGCTTTAGTTGTTTCGTAGGATTGCAATAGACGGGCAATAGATTTCTCAGTGTGACATGAAATAACATTGACTCCATAAACCACAAAAGAACCTCAAGTTTTTTTAATGTGACGTACAACATTTAATATAAAGTGGTAGTAAACTCGCATATGGACCAAAAATTGATGGCAGACCACAACCACAGAGAGTGAAAAGTCAATGTTTACTCTACCCAATATTCCCTTGACTGTTCATTACAGTACAGACTTTCTGAGACATGAGGGTTCATTTTAATTTATGCACCTTCCTTTTGTTCATTGCCACCAGACAGTTTGGAGAATATTGTCAAGGTTATTGTTGAACTTGTGTCTGTTTTATTGACAATAAGAATAATCTGGTGCAGCAGTTCATTTTGGTCTGATGTGGTATGTAGGATGTTTTGGAAGCAGCAGTTTTTTTTTTCTGTTGTTGGTATGTAGAATGTGTTTGGGACGTTTAGCTTTGCGTGCAATGTTGTTATTGCAAGTGGAGGAAGAGGAGTTGTGACTTGTTAATGCCCTTGCATGCCATCAAAGTCCCCTCGGGGGGTGTTTACATGTTCAAGTTTTAGATATAAATGTTCAGCTGTGAAAAAGGGTAGATATGGTGTGCGCCTTTATATCGGTGCCAGTGTTTATTCTACTTTTCTGCATAGACCTCTTTGTATATACCATGTCTGTGTATCATCAGTGGTGTTGTTGTACAGATTTGTACACAGGGGGAGGGTTTGATTATCGGCGTTTATCTGAGAGTGCAACGGCCAAGACTGCAGTTCTCTATGGCCTTTGTTTTGTATTGTTGTTTATTTATTTCCGAGATGTTTCTATCAGGCCTTGATTGAGTTATACAATTAAAATCAAGGATGTTGATGGCAGCTCTGATGCTCATATTACAGAATAAGTGATTGTGAAGGGAGTGACAAAGTAATTCTTTAAAAGAGTTTGATGCAAGTAAATGCAAAGAAGTGGAACTGATCTGAGTCTTCCGTCGTTTCAAAAGATTTTAAACTGGCC
The DNA here is from genome assembly GCA_027497455.2 of Sardinella longiceps. Classification (NCBI taxonomy): domain Eukaryota; kingdom Metazoa; phylum Chordata; class Actinopteri; order Clupeiformes; family Clupeidae; genus Sardinella; species Sardinella longiceps. The sequence goes on along the minus strand of JAODXP020000015.1, from coordinate 18,424,809 downwards.
TACAGGGACATGTGCACCTAAATACATATAGTTATACACATTCTCAGTCCCTCTGAAACACATTGATCCACAGGCATCAGCACAGACACTGATACGTATGCCAGTCACACACACACACACACACACACACACACACACACACACACACACACACACACACACACACACACACACACACACACACACACACACACACACACACACACACACACACCTGTGTGTGCTCATACGTGCAGACACTAATACCAATGTATGTCTGTAGCCCCTACTCTGGAATTAGGATGGCAGAAAGACGTGTAGATCTCAGAGCCTCCATCCCACATTAAGCATTTATGAGTTGACAACAGCAGCAGAGAGGAGACTTAACAGGACCGAGAAACAAAAACAAGCCCGGAGCAGACAGGAGCACTGGTAGAGGGGCTTGATCCTCATTTAAAGAGTACCTCTTCTGGAGCCACCAAGACAGACAGATTGATCTGGTGGATAACAATATTTGCGAGACAGAAGGCCAGACAATGACACATAGCACTTTTTTTTATTATTATTAGTGTTCATTATCGAATGCTGTAATTATTTCTTGAGGGAAAGAGCCAATAGGTCCAGGAGGACAGACAGGTACTCAGACAGAAGAGATGACTAGACAACCCAATGGCAGAGCTACCAGATTTTTGCAGCAGATGTTAGCAACAAAAATATCACCTCAGGGTGTCTGCTTTGACTTCAACTCCTCTGTTTATGTTCCCTGGATAACAACATTTTAAAGAGGCTGTAAGGGAAATTTGAGGCATCCTTTATATACAGGCCATTGAAAATAGGCTACATTTTCTTTCTTGTTTCACAAATATGAGATGCATATTTTGTGCTCAGTAACAGTAATTAATTAGCTAATCTGCCAGGCTTGGGAGTGCTAATTAAAATCAGCTGATTTAGAACAAATGAAACAAATGTGACTGAAGAGTTGAAAGGAGTGGCTGATTGAAGTTAACCAGTAGGACAGAGAGCAGATCTGCCCACTGCATTTCAGACTGCAATTGGAATGAACAGATTTTTTTTTTCTTTTTTCTTTTTTTTTTGTTGTTTTGGTCATATTTACACATATAGTGAGCTATAACAAACATGGCTTTCACACAGAGTGACAACTTGGACACTTGAGGAGACTTGACACTGATATATCTGATGTAATTTAAAAACATATAACATACACACAATGTTTGTCTTGTACTGAGCTAAAAACATCCTCAGCATAGCACACAGTTAGGTTCTCCTGTGCCTATAGGGCTGGGCTCTGTGCTTTTAACAGAGAAAAGGAAAAAAAAAGTTTTTATTTTTTGAAGTCTACTTTTTTGTTTGGGTTGTTTTCTTTTTCAGTTTGAGTATTCCCTGCAAGTTTTCTAGGTCAGAAAAAATAATGGTGGGTCTAGTGTAGCTGTAGCCTACTGTAGAGTTTGATATATTCTTTTAAAATGCTCTGCAAAAGAACAATCAAACAAAACAAGAACACTATGTTAGGTTTGAATCAAATTTACAAATGAATAGAAAGCCATCAAGAATATTTTAGTCCACCTAAAACCACAGGGTATGCAAAGTATACAGGCCGACTGGCTTACGGCAAACATTACAGAAAGTAACAAATGACAGAAATGAGCTATTGACAGCTATTACTTCAATAAAAATCCATCAAAGCAGGTTTTATGAAAACTCGAAAACTTGCACTTGTCAGCGGCAAAGTTTTGTCATGGACTTCTGGTGCACATATTTATGTTGTTGCGCTCTTAATGGTGTTTATTTTCTCGGAGCACATTGCTACAATTTGTCTTCAAAATCCACATGCCGACCACAAACCATGTGAGCCGGCTTAGGCACTGAATAATAGATGGGCTAGTGATTGAGGCTTGTCCCCTCTTTGATGGCCCTCCTAACCACAACCAGACTAGAGAGGGGAGATGGAAAAATGACATGTGGTCAAAATAATGCTCACCATTCTTTTTGAGGAGCATTTACAATGAATCAAATTAGTTTTTTCTTTTTTTTTGTCCTCTATCGGAAAATGTAAATTATTTTTGGTAAGTTAGAGAAAAATATACCATAAAAATAAGCCATACAAAATGACTGATGAAGTAAATTAAGCAGGATGTGATTTGGCTTTCTATTCTGGTTTTGTGAAAATATGGGGTGTGTGTGTTCATCCCACTGAAATCAAGTTAATGTAAACTGATTTTCAGATGAAGTCTCTTCTTTCTTGGGCTTGCACTAAAATTTTGTGGCAAAGTTAACTATATGGTTATGGTTGCTCTAATCTAGACAGATGTTGTTCCAGATGCAACACTTAAATTCATGCACATTCCACAACAGTGTGCATGCTCTGTAGAACCCCCCAATGTCAGATTGAAAAACATCCCTTTTTGATCTTTTTTGGACCAGTGCTAATTGCAATTAATGGAATTTTTGCAAATTACAAATCACCTCACTCTGGCAACTCACTTGATGATGAGATCACTAATGAAAACACTTCCCTGCCTCCCCCTTCATTTCTCTCCCTCTACAGAAATCTGATGCCTCGCACGCTGGAAGGACAGGTGACCATGGAAAAGACACCGAGCTACTTTGTGACCAAAGAGGCGCCGCTGAGAGTCTGCGCCATGAACTGTGACACCAAACTCATTGTGGTTGTCCGGGACCCGGTGACCAGAGTCGTCTCTGACTACACCCAAACTCTCTCCAAGAACCCCGGCCTGCCATCCTTCCAGAGTTTGGCCTTCCGCAACGCCTCCTCCTCCTCTTCCGGCCAGGACACCATCGACACGTCCTGGAGCGCCGTGCGGATTGGCCTGTACGCCCAGCATTTGGAAAGCTGGCTGCAGCACTTCCCTCTTTCTCGTTTCCTGTTTGTCAGTGGCGAGCGGCTGGTGGCAGACCCAGCAGGGGAGATGGCCCGTGTCCAGGACTTCCTGGGCCTCAAGCGCATTGTCGGGGACAAGCACTTTTACTTCAACCAGACCAAGGGCTTCCCCTGTCTGAAAAAGCCAGAGGGGAGCGGACGGCCTCGCTGCCTGGGGAAGTCCAAGGGTCGCCCGCACCCCCTCATACCTCCAGAAGCACTTCAGAAACTCAGGGACTTCTACAGGCCATTTAACCTGAAATTCTACCACATGAGTGGTCAAGACTTTGGCTGGGACTGATCAGCTGTGGAAACAGTGTCATCACTTGCGGCATTAAAAAAAAAAAAATGAAAAAATTTGTTAATATGCTGTCAATGATGAATTCTTCATTAACTGAAATATCATCATAACATGGATCACTTGATTATCACTTACACTGGAGGGGCCTAAGATGATCTTTATTCCCGTATCCCCGTATCCGTGGAAGGCAGAGGCCAAAGGAACGTTAGCGGGAGCTGTCAGGAGAGAAGGATGGCACCGCTTTAAAGACACTTTGATCAGTTGTTTGACTGACGATGGCATGGCAGGGTATCATGGAATTTCCAGTGTAGAGATCAGAGCGAGTGCAGCCTCACCACATTTCATTGTAAGCTAATTCACTCGTCTGACAGGATGCTCTCCAAATCAGTGCGAGGGACTGGAAGCAAACAGGCTGAAATGAATTCTGTGCTCAGCACGGGACAGCTCCATGAGCTGGGTGTCAGTGTTGTCAGAAAAGAAAAAAAAGTCACTTGCTTCAAATGATTAATGTCCTTCTCGAAAGCTTTTTTTCCCCTCTCCATGGGAAATACTTTGTGAAAGTTGTTCTTTCCAGTGTTCAGGTATGTACTGTGTATATTGTAAGTCTGTAGCTGTTGCCTTTTTCGCTGTCAAAGACAAGTTTATCTTTTTTGAGAATATGTATTAATATGTATTATAAACTCTGTAAAGAAGCGTACAAAGTCCCTGTTCAATGGTATTAATCTCTATTATTCGTGTATGAATGATGTAAAGAGACTGAGACATCCCGTTCAGCTGTGCATGAGTAAAATTGCCTGCTATGGAGATTACTGTTGCTCTTGCTGCTTGAATTAAAAACAGATACCAAACCGCACAGCTTCCTTCTCAAGATTACACAGATTGCATCCAGGATTTGCTTGCACCTCATTCCAAAAGCAAACAATAATGAAATTAATCAAACAATAACGAACAAAAAAGAACACAAAAACTCTTTTAAAACACACATGAAAATTCTACAAAGCTGTAGGACATCTTCAGGAAGAGCAGTTTTGGTCATTAGAACACAACCGAACCCTGTTGCTCTTTTAGCACAGCAAAGCTTACAAATGCATGTTCTTAAGGAGCATTCTCTAGTCTTTCATTATGAATCATGGCAGGAATCTTAAGAGAGAATCAGCCATCAGTCTCTCAACACATTGCTTCATTTTCAGTCACAGTTGTCCATCATGGGTTGCAGTTCATTTGATTTGGTTATAGAGCTTTAATAACCCACTGGTGTTTGGGGGAAACAGGAATCTGATGCTGAAGTGTACAGTGTTCACTGACAACAGCAACTCAGGCCAAATCTTCCTCTTGACATAATAGTAGAAGACCCAGGGCCTGTGTTGGAGAGAGAATTTTGGACTCTGTTCATAAAGATGCAGCATCATCCATCTTTAATTTAATCAAGTTCAAAATCATAACTCAGCTGTAGCACTAAATCGACTGTGTAGTTTTCCAGTAGACTTAAACTAGTGCAAAGCACATGAACTTGGTGAGGTGCAGCTCAAGATATACAGTGAGATGCTCTGGTGGTATGGCTGCCTCTGCCTCATACAGACATAAAAAGCATCTCTGGATCCTGCTACAAATGGACTTCAGATTTCATACTACATTCAAGTACAGCATAAACTCACTTATAAGCATGTTGTTGGATTTGCCATTTGTTATTTGTATCCTTTCAACTGCATTTTTTTTGTCAATACATTTTTTTGTTAATACATTTGTTAATATTGTTGTATATCTGAATTTTATATCTGGAACTGAATGATCAAATTTGTAAGAAAAATATAACAGCAGTCACTGGCTTAACCAAGTAGTTTTTAACTGTGGCTCAGTCCCATGTTGGTTCTCTGATAGGATGAATACCAAAGACATGACAGGATGCGCAGCAGCAGCAGACAGATTTGATTCTTAATATCTATTCATTAGTGCCAGAGCTTACGTTTTGCACTGGCAGTGAAGGATTACAATTACAGGCCTGTGAGTTATTTAAGCTTACAGTTCCAAATGAGTTGATCTGCTGACTTGACCGTAGCTATATTATTCACCTATAATTTCATGCATACTAGTCCTGAGACTGCAGTCTCATCAGCCTCTATATAATGACCCGGTCTGTGTCCAGTTACGGCTCTGTAACTCGTAGAGATTAGCAGTGATGAGGGGGTCAATGTATTTTTAGTCATGCTTTTCATTAGGACATGTGGCAACCTAATGAAAAACATACAGCTGAAAATGGCTCTTGAGCTGGAAAGACGAGAGGAAAAAGACAATTTGTAGACACCAGATAATGGTAGGATTACAGCATATAAAGTCAGAGATTCCCGCCATTCTCAACTTTAGTCATGCACGATTTTAACCCCTTAAATGCCCCAACATGCCAGTCATTTTGCTTTAAGGAATTTGTAAGGATTTTTTTTTCCCTCCTAGTCGTCAATTTTATGTTGGAGGAAATACAACAAAATGACTTAGAGGTAATGCTACACCACAGCTCTACACTGACATGATGGGGAACTTAGCCATCCAAACCAAATTATATCCTGGATCTACAGTGGAAGTCTCTGGCCGTATGAAAGAGCCAGACTGTTGGTAGGATCATCAGAAGACAAGCTAAAGTCATAATAACACAGAGACATCAGAAGACAAGCTAAAGTCATGACATGCAGAAATCAGATCATCAGAGGACAAGCCTCTGATGTCATGACACACAGCCTCCTCTGGACCCATATGTGTGGATGCTGATCATGGATAGAGAGAGAAACTGAAATTTACCAAGCAATGTAGGAGATATGGAACAGCATGAAAAGTCAAAACACGGAGGAACAGAAAAAGACAAGAAGCCTGTACTTCTCCGGGTTTCAACCTGAAGAATTCATCGAATAGCCTAAGTGACCTGATTGCTTTTGACACAAGAAAATAAATGTTTAGAGAAATCCAAACCGTTAAGGAATAATATTGTCAGTCCATCCATTTTTCTTGGATGTACATAGCGTGGCAGTAGCTGGCCTCAACAGCTGGGAAACCAATTCTGTGTTCCACATAGTTACCAAAACATAAAATGCATGGATGAATTTTGGCTTTTCCCATAAAGTTCTAATGCATTCCACAACTTTATTTAACACTAACCTCCATGTTGTTAATGCTTTTCTGAAGGATTTACTTGAACATAAACTAATTACTTCCATGTGGAGAATAACTTTTGTCTGGACTGACTATTCCATTACATTTGCACAATTTGAGAACAGAGGGTGCTCTATAAATACTGTAAATTTGCTTAGCCTCACTTCACCAACCTGATCTGAGTGAAGAAATGGCTATTATAGATTAAACTCTTGTCCAAACCATTCCAAGTCATTTCATCAACAAACAAAGCCAACCTGCCACACTTTTACAAATGTTTCAAAACTCTGTTCTGGCGCATGTATGTTGTAATTTGACAGATATCAGACCCACAATTTTACAAAAAGTCTTAAAGTAGAGTTTAGGTCAATTTGATTTTTCATGCTGGTGAAATATAGTATTTTTCATATATTCTTGTGAAGTCTAATGTACTGTGCTGGTGCATGTAAGCATTCTTTGATTGCTGATTAAGAGTTTGGATATCACTTTTAAAAGGTAATGTTGGTTAGCTTGGTTGGCTAGGCTGAAGTGAATGGGCCTTGCAAAAGTGTGGGAAGATGTTGCATACTGAATCTCATGTTACACTCACCACTCACTCATACTTCACAAAAGTATGATGATGGGTCTGAAGGATGATGGGTCTTGAAAACAGAGAAGGTAAGAAGAAGTTTTGTAATCGAATATGGAACAGATGTTACACACCTGGGAGAATAAGGTCATGGGGAGGTCATACTCTTGTGGGCCATACTTTATGAAAGCCTGACGAGAGGAGCAGTGGGCAAATATGCAGCCCCTGCACAAGACAATATCAGCCTACTTCATTATGCATTAAAGCATGACACATCATTAAGCTAAATAACACTTATATAGAGGGTGATAAATATTTCAAGAATGTTTAGATGAAGTGTAGTCATTAAAAAAAAAAAAAAAAAAAAAAACCTTGCAATTACATGGTAGAGTACATACAATATAAGAGTGGATATGATGGAATAGGCCATCAGACCCAATATAGTGTAAAATTCTCTATTTTATCATCAAAAAAAAAAAGAACAAGGCTCTCTTCCTACACCTCACCAGCATCTCCATTTGTTAACTGCTGAGTGCTCTACTGCCCTCTTCTGGCTAACTGTGTACTGTTCTCATTCAGCTCCTAGGTACAGACCCCCTCCTCATATTTTGCCTAAAAATAAACTATAATAATAAATAAATAAATAACAAATTGAACCACTCCACGTATATATCCAGTTTTATGCCTACAAGTATTCTGTTGCAGTGGTGTGTGTCAAAGGATGCAGTCTTGAACAAGGGTGTATTAAAATGTTGTATTTGGTAGATTATTTTACATAAAGGATATTGGCAACTTACTGGCCTACACATTGTTTAAGCTCCCTTGCTGTTGGTGCCAAAAAGCTGTAGGCTAACTGGAGACATACAAACACTGAAGATAAGCAGGCCTACTTTTTCATCCATAGGCTGATTTGAAGAAAATACATGGTCATTTATTTCAGTGTCTTAATCTGTCCACTCGGAAAGACATGGTGACAACACCATCTATCCCTGCCTCTATCTCATCGTGCTCCTGGACGCTTGACACCCCCTTGGGTGTTCCGGTGAGGATGAGATCTCCTTCCTCCAGGGATATAATGTCACTGATGTAGTTAATGAGATAGGGTATTGAAAAAATCATTTGCGACGTGCTGCCATTCTGCCTCATCTGGTCATTCACCTTAAGCCACAGTTTGACGTTTCCTGGGTCAGGGATCTTGTCTTTGGGGATGAACTCACTGACAGGGCAGGATGTGTTGAAGGCTTTAGCCAGGGTCCAAGGGAGACCTTTGGACTTGCACTCTTCTTGCGCGTCCCGCGCAGTCATGTCCAAGCAAAGGGCATAGCCAGCAACGTGGTCCATTGCAGACTCTCGGGGGATTGCTGTCCCCGATTTTCCGATGACCACCCCCAGTTCAACTTCATGATGCAGATTGCTGGAGTATGCAGGCACGATTATTGGGCTACCTTCTTTCAGATATGCCGACGGTGGCTTCAGGAACAGCACGGGTTCGGTTGGAATCGCGTTTTTAAGTTCTTTCGCGTGGTCTGCATAATTCCTCCCAACACAGACAATCTTTCGTCCCCATTCCCAAAAACGTGTGACATTTTTCGTCGTCATCTTACGTCTGTTGATGTGAGGGCAGTTTGAGCTAGCCCGTTTGTCTACTCTGGTTTGCTGTGAACAGGTTATGTATGAATGACCTTTGAACGATGACAGTTCCGCAGCCGCAACAACGCAAAAACACTACGGCATGCCAAAGTAGCCAAAATTCATTGTAAATAAACAAGATTTGTTGGGTTTATAGCTGAAAATGTGAATTTGTGTGACAAAATGTTAAAAAATAATGCAGAAGTATAAAACAGTTTCCATTTATTAACCAGCCATATTCTTATAACTTACTAATTATTTTAGCAACCATATTACGTATGCCGCGCCCCCACACTCGATTGGTTATAGATAGGGTCAAAGTTGAAAGAGGGCTGGACTGTACTTTAAACGAAACTTTCTGCTTCCTCCTACTGTTCACGTAAATTCGAAGACAGCTGTCATATTGCTATGTTTTACAGGTCACTCTTGGCGAGTGCATGCACTCTGGGTGTTTTTGGAGCTGCTACATATAAATTTGGTATGTTGCTTAATAATGACCAACACTTTCTTTTAGCCTCTCACTGTGGACGTCTCCCCTTCTTCCTGTTATCTCTTGCTTACTTAACGCCGTCTTCTTATTTACTGTTCTGGAAATATAACTAGTTTATGCCAGAATGAACCAGTTAGCACCAGAGTAACTGATACGTCGTCACCCCCCTACTCTTATTTGTCAAATAAACATAGACAATAGTCAGTATAGTAACAACAACACAGGATAACGCTTCTTTGGCTGTTAACCGTTTTGCCACAGTAGCTGACAAGCTAATCCAACAGGACTACATGTATGTCTGGGATTTTAATGGGCCAGCGCCAGATAGATACAGTAGATGACATATGGCAAAACAATTACAGAAAAAATGCTTTGACATGAGACAGCTTGTTTTGAGTGAAACACTCTACATCTTTAATTTAGCTATTAGTTTCTAGATTAGGATCATTAGGTAATACCTGTCAGATGCCGGATGTCTTTCAAACAGCTGACTGGTCACTCGAATGTCATTTTTGCGTTAAAATAATGCAAAGCAAATTCATTTAGTTAATAGATTTGCTTTGTTGTTTAATCTCCCACCAGACGTCACGTCTTTCACTATGAAACAAAAGCTAATCAAGATGTGTATTAACCTGTCTCACGATGACTTGTCAAAAGTTGTAGATAAAATGAACAAGGGTCAAATAAGGCCATAGAGTCATTCACTCTTTTTAGGCAGAACTGGGATTCACCAAAGGGGGAGACAAATACCTACTGTAGTTAAGTTACCTGTAGCATGAAGTCTGAAGGCACATCCATCTCATGGTAACAACATTCATAGACTTACTTTACATAGCCTACATGCTATTGTTTCAAGATTCAAGAGATATTATTTATCACATATATAAATACTGTTGTTAAACGCTGTTTCAGTGCATTTTGTACCCACAAAATGTAAACAGTTATCCTTATATAGGTTTCATAATTCATGTAAAGCATGTGTTTTTGGTTTGGTCTAAAATCAACAATGGCACATTCATGCAGAGTATCTTATAACAAATGGAATCTAGAGGAATGTATTTAGTGTGTGTGTGTGTGTGTGTGTGTGTGTGTGTGTGTGTTTTATTCACTCCCTATCAGCTCCTCCTAAGGTACAAGCAGCCTTCTTCAGTTCAGTTGTGAGAAAGTCCGCCATTGTGGAACAAGCAAACATGAAGATTGAACTACTTCCAGCACTCTCAGATAATTATATGTATCTTCTCATTGATGAAGATACTAAAGAAGCAGCCATTGTTGATCCTGTGGAGCCAGTAAAGGTACATTGTGTTCATAATATAAAGACAAACGGAAACCAACTGTCCAAATGAATCAGGTCTGAACCAGACGGTCTAGTATGAATGTGCCTATAGACTCGATGATCAATATCCTTAGATTAACTACACATTGGGTATTGATTAATTATTGATGCTTAACTCACTAATTTCATTGTTATTAGGTTGTGGATGCAGTGAAAAAGCATGGCGTGAAACTTAAAACTGTCTTGACTACACATCATCACTGGTAAGTAAAATGAAGTGCCTGATTAAAATGCATTGACAAAAATACTTTGTATACAAAAAGCAAACGCATTTCCAAAACATGAAGTGGAGATTAAACAGCTCTTTAGCAATATTAATTTTGATTAACAATACTAATTTTAATACAGTATTAATACCTCAGAGCATCCCCACATTATGCACCAAATTCTTCAATGTGACTGTTCCAAGTCAGCGACAGAAGTGGTGCTGTTTTTTGCACTTATTGAGAGAAGAAATTAACATTAACGTAACTGAGTCTACCCTTTGATTGGATCGTTCCTTATTTTTATAGAGCATGAAATGATAAGAGCTGGCAAAAGTAGGTATGCGATTATTATTTCTTTATTTATTTCTTTATTTTTTTATTTTAAACATAGGGACCATGCAGGTGGGAATGAAAAAATGGTCAAATTGTGTCCTGGGCTGACTGTCTATGGAGGGGATGACCGAGTAGGTGCGCTGACCAACAAAGTGAAACATGACAACACATTCAAGGTACATCTCTGCCAATCCAACCGAAAGTTAATGTATACTGTATGCACAGAGCCATGGCTTTGCAATCCCAAGGTTTATGTGTCAAATGTTTTTTTTATTTGTTCGTTTATTCCCTTCTTGGTAGATTGGCTCACTTAATGTTAGATGCTTATTCACTCCATGCCACACTACTGGACACATCTGTTACTATGTGACCAAGGACAACAGCTCAGAACCCCCAGCTGTTTTCACAGGTTTGTTTTCTTACTTTGTAGAGTTAGTCTTGACTGAAGGATGTGCCACCTCTTGAGTTGCCTGGCAGTAAAATAACTACATAAATAAAGGCTCCTATTTTTTTATTTTCTTTCTACTGGCGTCTTGTGACTGATCAGGAGACACTCTGTTTGTTGCCGGCTGTGGGAAGTTCTTTGAGGGCACTGCGGAGCAGATGTACAAAGCCCTGATTGAGATTCTTGGTCAGCTCCCTCCTGAAACGGTAAACACACTCATCGTTGATCTGTCAATTGGAAATTGGAGTAGGCTGAAACAATCAGTAACATCTGCATGGCTAAAAGCATTTTCTTCACAAGTATTTTTTCGTAAACACTTTATAAGTAGACTATCATATAAGTTAATGTCTAGTAGTAGTAGCTTTCATCAGAATAGGGAACCAAAGTCATGCTAACTTCCGGTTAGCATATGGGACCTATGGAGCTGAGAGTGAATGGACAGATAAACGTGACTTTTGATTTATAACTTGAGCTACACATATGTTGCATGTGAATTTAAATGATAACCATTCATGCCAATCAAGACTATGTTTGTTGTTTTATGTAACGTAACTTTTGAAGTTTGTCTACAATCAATTTATGTTTTACGTTTGTGAAGCTCAAAATGTAAGTTTAAACATTATAAACATTATATGTGAAACCCACAACGCATACCAAAGCGGACCAGAAGCTGTTTGTATCTGTTCATTCATTTTGATAGGCTCGATAGGACTGTAGGCTAATGCGGAAGAGGGCGTGACTTCGGCTCCCCATGAATCTAGTCTGATCATGCACCTGGTCATTCTATGCACTTCCACTCTGTTATCATCTCCCTAAAGTGCTCGTCTGGATTTGATCCTGTTGAGCTTGTTGAGCTAGAATGGTATCAGATAAGGCAGTGTATCAGTAAAGGGCTCTTCCAATCTTTTTAAACTTAAACACCTCTAGGGCAGTTTCAAGGTACTTACAGTAGGGGGCCCAGGAAAACAGGAATTAGGGGCCCTATACTGACACTGGGGTCCCAGGCAATTGCCTGGTTTGTCTATCCTGTTGCAACTTCCCTGAATACCTCTAACAAGCAATCATTTCTCACTACTGAATGGTCAGACCCTCTGTCTAACACAAAGTGTAGAATGAGTGATTGATTATATTACCAGGCTAGAGTGGATTTGAATTGATTAGTAATATTTTATAAAGTAGCTAACAGGATGAAATAAGTTTGTATAATGTGTATTGATAACTTTAGAATAATTCAACTTTTCAGCGTGTATTCTGTGGTCATGAATACACTGTGAACAACCTGAAGTTTGCCCGTCATGTTGAACCAGATAATGAGGTCATTCGGAAAAAGCTTGCATGGGCTAAGGTAATTAACTCTATTTGACATTAATTAATTTATATCGTGAAAATGTTAAAGTGGAATTTAACTTGACTCTTTTTTTTTTTTCCCCCTCAGGAAAAATGTTCAAATGGAGAACCAACCATCCCATCAACAGTGGCTGATGAATTCTCATTTAACCCATTTATGAGAGTCCGGTAAGGAGTAGATCATCTGGCATTACTTTACAAAAAGTGCTTTTTTTTGTTTTGTTTTCTTTTGCCTATGCTTATCTTGCTTGGCTTTCTGGATCAGGGAGAAGACAGTCCAAGATCATGCAAAGACAAGCGACCCCATTAACACGATGCAAAGCATTCGAAAGGAGAAAGACAACTTCCGTGTCCCCAAAGACTAAAAGGAAACCAATGACAACGCTCCAAAAGCCTTCTATGTTACAGCCCACGCTGTTTTTACCACACTACATGCCAACAGTATCAAGAGCTACTTATGACAGTAACGAAGCCATTTTAGCTTTCTTTTTAAGTATTTTTCTTTGTGGCTGGTCACTGGTATTTGAAACATGATTTGGTTCATGTGTACAGAATGTTACCTGTAAATGTATAACATTAAAAGAAATATTTTAATAATGCAGAAGTCTTATAGTTGGAAACCCAATGGGTTGCCATGTAAAATCTGAAATTATATGAAAAGCAGGGAATTCTCATTGAGCAAGGTAGGTTATTGGCCTAACTTCTGCTATTGTAAAGCAATAGTTTTTGGTACTATTTTGTTAATGTAAATCAATTATTATAGGATATGCACAGTTTTAATGTGGATCATCCAACATGTATGTTTCATCAATTGCTCTAAAGATTAGATTTAAATAGTTATGGCTGTTTTGGGGAAACGGCATGCATTTAGAGTTTTTTTTTTTTTTTTTTTTTTAATGTTATCCAGCAGGTTTTGCACTTCTTTGTTTTCCTAAATGTTGTTTGTCAACTTTAAATTATGTAAAATGTTTAACAACGCGTAGCCTATATAAAAGGGTTCAGCTCAAAGATGTCAATTCATTCTTGCCTCTGGCTTTTCTCTTTAACAACAAAAAGATGTACATGTAGCCTATGACTAGGTGAATTGCGTCAAGATGATTTTCCACGCCTAGCAGACTCTGGGATCTGCTTATTGGACTGGTGTATACAGTAATGCGTATTTCGTATTGAATTGGGTGGGCAATTATTTTGGCCGAAGGGCCACATTGGCTTTTAGATTTTGACTAACGGGCCGGGTGTTAACCGTAAACCGGTTGATGCCTATAAATTGGCAAGTCTTAAACCAGTATCCCCACTATTTTCAGAGGACATGTTAACATGCAGGGTGAAAAGGGGGATTTGTGTTTCGTGAATACAACATATTTGATAATTTAGGCCTAGGTCTCCTTGGCTAAAAGATAAACTACTATTCTATTTTGGGAAGGCTCCACGGGCCGGTTTAAATAGCTCAGCGGGCCACATGTGGCCCCCGGGCCTTAGTTTGCCCAGGCCTGACTGTAGTTGAACCAGTTGTAGTCTACTGCGCCGTAAACAGCAGTGATTTTAGCAGAAAACACTACATGATGTAGCTGTGCATGTGTTAAATACTGTTTTATTAACATTAATAGCAGCGTTACAACGTATAAATGTGAGCTCGAATAGTTGCCTGCAGATTCTGCATCCAAGACGAGGAAAGCCGAGTCGGTATGACAACTTCACAGATTTCAGAAATAAGTTCAGAAAAAAAAAATATTCGTCTTGGTCGCGAGCACGCATCTATTCGCATAATACTATGTTGACATCCCACGCCATGATTTTCTGAATCACATTCTAGACATTGCATTTTAACTGCAAGTAATCACGTCAATAGGCCTTTCGTAAAATATTTAAACTGACCCGTCTGGCTACCTCTTGCTCTTAGAACGACCTTATCCAAGCCCCTAACCTCAATTGAACCTTGGTCCGTATTGGACATGTCTGTTGGACTGTAGCGATGAAGGTAAAGGTGATTTCAATCTTGGAGGATAACTACCGGTATGTATCTTGTCATTAACGAGCAAAGCAAAGAGGCAATTACAGCGGGTAAGCTCAAATTTCCTGTCAAATATGTCAGTGCAGTGTTGTGCCAATATTGCAACTATGTTTCTTTGTCCAAAGCTTTTAGCTACAGATATGTAAACGAGAAGGCGTGTCTCTCATAGCGTTACTCACTTCACAACCCATCATCACTGGTAAATGTAATGCTATGTTTTTGGATAGCTGCTCCAGTGACATTACAGAAAGAACAATAAGCCAAAAAGTCCACTGTATCTGTTAGGGACCATGCAAGAGGTAATGAAGATTTGTTGAAAGAAGTTCCAGGACTTAGGGTGTATGGTGGAGATGATCGCATCAAAGGACTGACCCATAAAGTGACCAACTATCAAGAACTAAAGGTACAACAAGCTGAGACATTTTCACATAGGCCTAATATGCAGACAGTATTATGAGGTCTGCAAAGGCATCCCCTAGGCAGATGTTGTTGATGAGTGAGTTCACAAGTGTAAGAAATGAGTTTTGTTTTACAGTTTAACTCCATCAATGTGAGGTGCTTGTTCACCCCCTGCCACACCACAGGACACATGTGCTACTTTGTTTGGGAAGATGACTGCACTGACCCCCCTGCTGTTTTTACAGGTCAGCTTCTACTGTCTCTCCACCTTACCCATGAACTCTGTACCCGCAGCTTTCTTAACACATCAAATGATGTTTTGATTTTCAGGGGATACACTCTTCATCGGCAGCTGTGGGAAATTCTTTGAAGGAACAGTAGAACAAATGTGTCATAATTTGACTGAGGTGTTGGGCACTTTACCTAGACACAGTAAGTCTCCAGTGACAAAGAGCTATCAGCTAGAATAAAATAAGATGCACTGTATATATTGGATATATTCATATATTTATTTTCTGTTGCAGAAGGTGTTTTGTGGCCATGAATACACAAAGAGAAACCTCAAGTTTGCCTTAATGGTCGAGCCAGAGAATGAGAAACTGAGGGAGATGCTGAGTTGGGCAAAGGTATGAAGCACTAATACAGTGTACAGTGCATAAAAAAATAGCCTGATAAACCAGCCTAAATTAGCCTGGCGATCGCCAAACTAAAATCACAGGTGATATTTAGTCTGGAGACCCACCTATTGCTTTTCTCGTAGCGGAAGCGTCCTTTACGATTGTCCAGAGCCGATTATTGGGTGCTACGAATGTCTATCATAGCGTCTGTACATACATGTAGCTCAGAGCCAATATCAGAGCCACCACGTGACGTAAAATGCAATCGAGGGCCGTGCTAGTCCCTTTTTGTTCTGTGATTGGATACCGAAAGCAGGCGAGAAAATCGGCCATGGTCACCATGCTGCTTTGCAGAGTGAAAAGAAATTGAGCGTGCAAAGGAGCATGGGAACTCCCAGGCTAAGCCTAAATGTGAGATTGGATGTCTAATATAGTCTGGCCCCGATGAATGGATACAACGGGAGATTGTTGATGAGCACAACCAGTTGTCTTTCAAACCATGTCTGTGCCTATAGGCCAACGCTCTGTCGTCACTCCCTCAAAACCCCTCCCGCTTTGATTCAAAACACATCTCTGCGTTATGATTGGTTTTAAACCCCGCCCGCTTTGATTCAAAACACATCTCTGCGTTATGATTGGTTTTGCCAGACTCCTGGCATTCTGGCAGAATTGGAGAATGATGCGAGGCTAGACCCACTCGCAGACAAAATATTTTGGCATCCAGCGGGTGGCGCTGGTTTACTAGGCTACATAAAAATGAGCTTCTGATATATTTTTGGTAAGGTTCAGGATCATTTAATATTGATAGGAGATTAAAAAAAATGACTTGACCATTAAAGATCATCAATATTTATGTAATGAGGCCAGAGATGACGATGACAAACCCACAGTCCCTTCAACCCTACTGGAGGAATTTAAGTACAACTCTTTCCTGCGACTGACGGGAGTTTATTCACCTTCCAATTATAGAGGAAATTAGTGATCTGGCGTCCGTTTTCCCAAAAGCATAGTTGTAACCAGTTAGCAACTTAGTTGGCAATGGAAAATTGCAGTGCAACCAACAACAGAGCAACAACTTAGTTAGAAACTATGCTTTTGGAAAACGGACGCCTGGACTGAAGGTAATAACACTGCACTTGATAGTAAATTTAATGTAAATTGTAATATTTTATATACATGTAGTAAATGTAATGTAAAATTCAGAAAATTTTCACTCCATTATTTTGAAAATGTATTAATTTTTTTTTCAGGTTAATGCATAATGTTGTAACACTGTTTTTTTATCCAGTTATCCAGTTAATGTCTCCCACGACAGGAACAAGGCTGTGCAGAAGTTCACGGGCAAGACAGACCCAGTGGAGGTGCTGTGTGTGCTCCGCAGGGAGAAGGACAACTTCAAGAAGCCCAAAGAGCGTGCCCCCCCCATGCCATGATGGCCCTGGAGTGGGGGCTGCTGCGGCCCTGACCTTTCCTTTCCCTTTCTCTCCTCTCACTAGCAGGTTCTGACGGACATTAAAAAGTGGTGCATAAAGAATAGACAACCGAACCTTCGCCCTGGGGGATACCAGGTTTCATGCACCACCACCACCACCACCACCGCCCTTGAGCAGTCGTCTTACCTTAATGTTGTTTTATTTATTGCTTCAGTTCTTTGCCCTTGATGGATGCATTTAACTGCCTGACACGGGACAGAAGGTTCTTGGCTTCTTTGCTACTGTACTGGTCTGGCTGGGCCAACAGTTTGTGTTGCACATGAACTTGAGTGTCTATTAATGAGGCCTACATAGCAGAGTACGGTAGTTGGTATTCAATGTTTCATTATATAAATGTTGCAACAAAGACACACAGATCAGATGGTACACATAAAATGCATAGTATGATGTAAATGCAAACATTTCCTCTTTAAGTGGAAATATGAATCTTTTACGATTTATACTGGTATGTCAATATTTTATTCCATATAGGTCACTTTACAAGACTTATTCAGGCTGCAAAAAGGGCAAATAGAAATATTTTGGGGATTCAAATGGTAATATTTCAAAAGTTACAGTAGGTTACCATAACTCCTGTAGTAGTCGTCTTATGCCTGTTCAGCTCATATAGCAGATAGAGTGCACATTATCATGTAGCAACTTCTCAAGGCTTCCGCCTTTTTGTTTTGAGCTTAATCTTATTTAAAGTTCAAGGTTCAGCAAGATAAATATCCAGGACTGCCATGTTTATCTAGCAAACAAAACACAGATCGGCTGCCTCGGAATGCACTTTAAAAAGGTGGAGTCTGAGTTTGGATTGCTGTGATTAGGTCAGGTACTGTAAATACAACTTTTATTCCTGTATTTTCATTTGGCTTTCGCCAATAAAGCAGAAATCTCTGAAGACATTTATAGACCCACTTCTGTGTTTCATTCATAAGTTCAATCAACACCAGAATTTTGAGTCATAGACATTTTATTGAGTAAAATAGTTATCATTAATATAACATAAAATGAAAATAATCTTTTAGCATTTTATAAATAGGCCAGGAATGAGTATATACATGCTATGCTAGATTCATAAACATGTCAAATACTGTATGAATTACTAAACAAACATACATACACAGTGTACACTACTTATGAATCAGCTGAGAATCATAATATTACATTTTCAGAAATAAGGCTCTGAAAATTATTTGGACATAATTTAAACAGAAGGCCACAGTTTTATTTAACTGCTTCTTAGTGCAAGATAAATACATGTTGGCATGATACTTCACATCTTGAAGAGCTCCTCTTCAAATAAGCTATTGCCATAAATGAATGAACCAGTCTGAAAGTGTATACCTTCAGTGGCTTACATATGAAGCAGCAATGGACACCCTGCTCTCTGGCTACATTGCTGGCAAGTCTCCAAAGGAAAAAAAAAAAGGTAATTGCTGCGATCATCTCAGTGTACCATGAGATATTACCTAGCCATTACAATCACCATCATATGCTCCTTGCAGTGCTTGGCATGTTATGTTTTTTGTGCGCTTTGTAACCTTGCGGCTTGTGGTCATAACCCGGAGATTCAGAATCCCCGAGCGTTGGGTCCCTTGCTCACCACTTAATGGTGAGTCCGTTAGTGGCCTTCTCCACGGCGTGGTACTGTGTGTGGAGCAGCTGGCGCGCCCGCTCCTCGCCAACGCTCTGCAGCCAGGTGTGGTACAGCTGGCTGATGCGGGCGTCTCCCTCGGGTGCTGTGCTTCGCTCAGCCTGGTACAGCTCCTCCACTTTCTGCAGCAGCTCCTTATTGGACTGGTCTCCTTCGGGCTTCAACTGCCCTCCTCCATTCAGGCAACCTGAGGGAGAGAGAGAGAGAGAGAGGGTCAGGCTTCACTACAAAGCTTATTAAAGCTTCTGCTTCTAAGTGCTTAGAATAAAAATTAAGTTATTTGTCAATGTTTTGCCTGTTAAACGCCTATTTTTTTTTTTTTTTAACCTTTTTTTAACTTTTGAGGTCCATATTCACAAAGAGTTTCATTTTATGATAAGAGAACTCCTACAGTAAATAATGCCAAAAGCTAGGAAGAGTTATCTGTCAAAAAGATGCTGAGACTTACAGTTAGAATCTTCTACTTTCAGTTAAAATAAATGCATAAATAAAATAAATAAAAATCATCTATGATTAGTTGATGAGTGATAGGTCTGTGTAGGTAGTTGTGGGCTGGACCACGGGCCTTTCTCACACCTTTGCCAGAGCTTTTCTGAGTCCAACTCTCACCTGATGGACATGCCATGACCTCCACAAAATGATATGGTGACTTTCCCCTTTTCAGTTTCTGAACCAGGTTTTGAATGTTGCGGAAGCCATAAGTGGCTGCAAAGCGCAGCAGGACAACGCCATCTTTCTCAAGGGTAACTTCTTGGAAGTCCTTGTTCCTGTTGAATAGGGAGGCCTTTTGTAGTTGTGACCGGGCAGTCAAAACAAATAATACTATGACAATCAGTGTCTAAAGACAAGACTATGTTGTGGTCAGCACGGGGCAATCTGTGCCATAGCAAGGTCTATATAAAAGAAGGGCGCTCCGCATTAGACCACATATTTGAACTTCAGACAAACAAGCTGATCATTGAGCAGTAAAGAAAGGCAGTCATTTTTCACTACTAAAAACAACATTTCAGGAGACCACTCCCAAATCAGACCTTGTACACACCATAGGTACACACCCTCCAACTGTACTGAGTAATGTCATTTCTTACATTCTTCATTAACTCTAAAATTGAAAAGGTCAATGACATTGATTGATGATTTGTAACCGACAGATTTTGCCCATGTCCTGCACTTCTAAATATGTGTTAAATGTCCTGATCTCTCACTAAAAACTGTTTCAGTTACCTACATTTACAGCATAGTCTTTCCTGTACTTGTACTTGTGAGAGTGAAAATATAATCTGCTCGGCTCACTCACTTGAGAGTTTTATAGGTGAGCTCCTTCACGTCATCCCCAAAAAGCTCTTTGGCAGCGTGAGTGTAGATATGGTGCAGATATCCCCCCGAGCCACTGCCAGCATGAGCCAAAAACTCATCTCCACACACATGGCTGAACCTAGCAACAAATACAGACACAGACACACACACACACACACACACACACTATATTTACTTTAAATACCAGTTAAATGACATGTTAAGTCCTTGCTATCCATATCTACATACATGTCGTCTAAAGGTGCCGATTCTACATCAGTCAAAGAGACACCCTCTTCCTCCAGCATCTTCAGAACTTCACCTACAAGTACCAAGACAATGCATAATACATTATACCACACTGAAGAAATGTTTGGAGGAATGTTTTCATGTCAAAAAGCAAAGTCTCTGAACATGGTGCTACTACAACAGCACTGTTGCACCTGAAGTGATGACACAGTCCACTTCTCTGGTCTCGGACTCATCGAGGTAGAAATCTGGTCGGGACGCCTCCAGTTTTTTGTCGTAACAGGGCATCACAGTCACATGGTAGATCTTCTGAGGGGACAAGCCCTGTGCAGAGAGTTATACAATACCCAATTAATTAAAGGAGAGTACCGGAGTGAATTCAAACATAGCCCTGTTGAAAGAGCTTGCTAAATGCGCTAGTTAGCGAGTGGAACAAAATAATTTGGTACAGCACAGACCGAACGCGAACGCAGAAGTGAACAGGCACTTTACACTGAATCAATGGGACCTGACTGTTGGAAACCGAAAGTAAGATCTGAGGTTACATTGACTGAATGTAAAATGTTTCGCGTTCGCGTTAGGTCTGTGCTGTTCGAAAATCTTTCATTTCATTCGAAATATATTGCTTTTAGAAGGCTCGTGGAGCAGGGCTATGCTTAGACTTATTCCGGTATATTGCTTTAAGAGCTATACTGAGAATTGCATGGTGCAAATTTCAAATTCATAGTATTAACTAACTTTTTGAATCTGTTCAGTGCTTTGATGAAAATTCAGATCATGAAAGAAGCAACTATCTGAATCTGAACTCTAAATTCATGCTTTGTAATTTGTGAACTAGTTACCTAAAAGCACACAGAACCTTCCAAACATTACATTACATTAAACATTGCATTAAACATTAGTCTCTAATTGGTGTTTGATGACAACACAGCCAGCAAGGTTTTCTACTAGATTCAACTAGTTTTTCTTTTATTTTGTGATTGGTCCTAGCCTCCAGTGATAACTACACTGTGCATATCCTGTCTCTGCCGGGGGTTAGACGTGTGCTTATCCACCCAAATGGTACCAAAATTAATTTTCTGATCAAATGGGTTGTTCAAATACTGGATAAAATTACATAATGTTACTTTAAACAAGGGAGGGATTGAGAACACTCTTAGAAATGAAATTGTTAGAAATTGTTAAATTTGGAGGATTTTATGCAACTCTGATGTGTCTGCACAGAGACTTTTCTATTGAAATGGTCACCATAATTGTATTGAAACCAGCTACCCCTGGACCTGGAGGGGGCTTGTAGAATAGAAAAGCTCGACACAGACACAATAAGAGTTTCTGTTCAAGGATCATGTTAAACCTGTTTGTGGTCACTATCAATACCTGTTGCTCAGCAAAGTAGTTCTTCACCAGGGAGCCCATCATTTGCTGGGGGGAGCGAGTTGTGCTAATGTAGGGTAGGATGAACTCACCATGTGTCTTTTCAGCATAACAAATCCAACCTATTCACACAACATTGTGGAAAAATAAGACAAATGATCACAACATGATGGACATACAATAACCTAGAAAAGTAGAGTACACAAAGAGTATTGAATAGGATTGTCATCTTGATCTTCTTGCCATCTAGGTCACTGCCATGACTTGACTGTCAAACTGGTTTGCCAGGTTCCTGGCTGTCAAATTTATTAAAGGAGACTTCTAAAACTGATAGTTCTGGATTGTCCTTGATTGTGAAACTCCTGTGCCAAGGTGGTAGCTGTGCCTGTGCATTACTAGGCAACCATTCAGTAGAGGAAATATATTTTTGATGGAGCAATTGCTACCTATGAATAATTTGCAGCATTTCTAGTTGTTGTGACTTACAACCGAATTCCAAAATAAAAACAGAATGCAGTGATGTGGAAGTTTCAAATTTCAATATTTTACTCAGAATACAACATCGATGATATGACATATCAAATGTTGAAACTGAGGAAGTGTATCATTTTAAGGGGAAAATAAGTTGATTTTCAATTTCATGGCATCTACACATTCCAAAATAGTTGGGACAAGGCCACATTTACCACTGTGTGGCATCCACTCTTCCTTTTAAAACAGTCTGCAAACGTCTGGGGACTGTGGAGAGAATGTTGTCCCATTCTTGTCTAATACAGGCTTCTAGTTGCTCAACTGTCTTAGGTCTTCTTTGTCATGTATAGATAATATGCACCAAAAGTTTTCTATGGGTGAAAGATCTGGACTGCAGACTTGATGGTGCCTTTCCAGATGCGTAAGCTGGTCATGCCACACACACTCATGCATCTCCATACCATCAGAGATGCAAGTGAAAGGATTTTGCATAACTTTTAATAAAATTGAAAACATTTTGAGTGTTTTTTTAAAACCACGTTTTACTGCCGATGCTAATGTTAATATCATAAAAACAACATCCGACATGTCTTTCTACAAGTCAGGGATCCTTTGAAGGAACTGAACGGATATACGACTACTCTCTGACGTGTTGTGCTCCTTAATGCCAAATCCGATGGGTTAAGGGGAAAAGCAGTTGCCTTACCAGGGCAGGCAGAGGCTAGCATGGGCAATGCCTTCTTGTCCTCCTCCTTCCTCTTGTATCGCTGGATAAACTCTCTTTGGCTCTCCAACAGGCTGAAGTTACGGCTGAAGCTAGTGTCAAACACATAGTGGACACCTGAAAAAAGATACAATGTACATTATGCAATGTTTATATAACAAAATAATCAACATTTCAATGATTGAAGCCACAAAACATGTATTAAGTTAGTCAATGTGTTTAAACCTAATGTTGCCATGTAAATAATTGCATGTCGGGAGAGGAGCAAATGGTGAATTTTCAGCCAACAGTTTTCTTTTTCTAAGTCATAAAAATTTTCACTGAAAAGATGGTCATGGACCAACATTTCTGCACAGTCTGGTCTGATGGAAGTGTGTGTGTGTGTGTGTGTGTGTGTGTGTGTGTGTTTCCACATCATGGAAATTAAAGCTTTCATCCTAGCGCATTGCCCTGAAGTGTGTCCCAACCTTGTGTTGAACTCACCACGGCTTTTAAAGAAAGACGTGAGTCTCCGTCCTGCATCGCTGCTGCTCAGGCCAAAGCGGGCAGCCAGAGAAGCTCTTGACTGAGGCGAGACAGACACCACCACCACCTGCTGCTCACTGACACTCCGTTGCTGCTCAGCACATGCACACACACAAACACCATAGTAATCTGTCAGATGATTTCTTATCAGATAAATTCCCATCATTAAAAAATATAACCCATACAGCCAGAACATCCAAAAAACTGTGACGTAAAAGGTCTTTGGTATTTTTTGCCCTCAATGGTGCCTTCCAGGCAGTGTTGCCTTCAAGGCACTACTCCACTCAGTTTAGGGTTAGGATGAGGGTTGAGGTGGTTAGGGTTAGGAATAGGGTAAGGTTAGTGCCTTTTAGGCTGTGCTGCCTGGAAGGTGCCGTTAGGGGCAAAAAACACCATTGAGTGACGTGAAACTTCTCGAAAGATAAATATTATGGGTCACCTTGTTCTGGCGAAGCACTCTGAACAGTTCTTCATGACTCTGCTGCGTGATCAAGACACTCTCAGCAGAGGTGATGCACCCACTGCATGCCAAGCAGTCGTTCAGGGTGATCTTAGCCTTCTCCAGCTTCTGCATTCTGCCATCCTAGTATTAAGACAAACCACTCTTGAGCGTTAATATTTTGGAGCACTGTTGAAGCTTGTACACATGTGTGGCCAACACTGATCTTATTCTAACTCAGTAAAAAAGTGTTTCTCAAACTGTGGGGCGGGCCCACAAGTGGTGCAAGATATCTTGCTGTCCTCTGATTTCAGATTACAGAAATTATTTCAGTACTTTACCATAGTGCTCATGCTTAATAATGAAAGACTAATTAACCTGTCAGATTATTCGCAAAGTATTCCTCACAGAGATATGGTTGGGGATGCCTTGGATGCATCAGGTGGGTTGTGAAAATTCTCTGCCATCCACAGTGGGGAATGACAGAAAAAGTTTGAGGACCACTGCAGTAAAACAACCTTACCTGATTAACTTGGAAATAACTTCCGTCATCTTCTATTTGGATTTTGGCCAGTGATCGACCCTGTTTCTTCTCAACTTTGATAGGCTTCACACATTCCTAGACAACAAAAAAATATTTCTTCAGAATGAAAAAAGATAAACACCACTGCACACCATATGACGCAATCGGTGTTGCTGGGAAGATAACATTGTGGCAGTTATGCCACCCGACAATCTCCCTTTACCGAACTCTAGTAGGTTTATGATATTAAAATTATATTATGTAAAGTCAAAGAGAATGTGAAGTTGTCCTTCTTGGTCTACCTGACGACTGTTTTACTTTTGTTTTTGCTGCTAAAGTTAGCTGGTAGCATGTAAATTACAATCTTACGTCTTGTGTTTAGATCAGTGCCATCAACATGAAAACCATTGCAGAACAAAGCACGTTAACAGTAAACAACATGATTATTTCTTAGTCTTTCAGTGTACCTGCGACGGAGTTATAAAATCATCCAGATCTGTCAGCTGTAAAACGCCGCTGAAGTGTGACGCCATGTTGGATAAAATGAGCCGTAAAGCTACAGATGCGGGACACTCAAAAACTGTCGCGGCATGTCGCGAAACGGTCAGT
>JAODXP020000015.1:18316704-18399669 GCA_027497455.2 Sardinella longiceps | reverse complement strand
TCTCTCGTGCCGGTTAGATTCGTGCGCTTGTGGCTTATATATTAACTTGACAGTCCAAATAAGAGATACCGTTCATTTCTTAATCAAAAGAAAGATAAATCAAAGTGGGTACATGACCACAATTGTATGTAAAACATTTATACAAAGACAGTCAAAATTATATAGTCTAAAATGTAGGCTATATTAATATTTTCAATAAAACAAAATAACACTGTCAATCACTATCGTGTTCCGTGGGCGTGTGAAAGGACCTCAAAACACGCTTAGCTGCCTAGCCAAAGTGCCAAACTGTCACCGCCCACTAACCGAGGAAGAAAGTAGACTTTCAGGCAGTGCGGTGAAGCTGCAGGTGTTGAGCAAAGCGTTGCCTAGTCCACAAACGGGGTTACGCCTGTATAATTGGCTTTTTGGACAGAACTTAAACTTTGATGAGTCGGTATTTCCAACTGGATTTTAGGAGATGATTACAAACATCTCCTGACAGACATAGCGACTAATGACCTAACAACGACAGTAAGCGACTGACGTACTGTAGGCAAGTAGGCTATCATTCTTCGCGCGGTTGTATTTGCATGCATAACTGTCAAATGACATAGCTGAAAAGGCTATCAGGCTATTTTTCTACACCTTTTATTAGTAGAAAAATAAGTTTTCTGTGGTTCGGTCTTAGTTTTGCATTCAGCAAAACATGACACAGCCTATAAACTATAATATTCTGCTTTATTTCAGAGGAGTTCAAACATGCTGAAGCATCTGAAACAAAATGCACTGAGGGTGTTTGTGTTTGGTTTGTTTCTCTGGATTGCAATGAGGTATCTCCTTCATGGAAGGTGCGTGATTTTATTTGGCACCATAGTGTGCCATATCTTGCCCGACTTTCTAGAGTAGGCTATTCACACTAGAAATCTTTGCCTCACTGTTAGCTAAATACAGTATAATCTAATCTGTCATAATCAAAGTTTTTTTTATCATCTTCTCTTGTATGCTCAGGCTACTAATCATTATTATGGAATGAATGTGACATCCTGATCTTTTATTGATTTCTCACAGGTCATGGTAATATTAAACAAAATATCTCAGACATCTCAGCAATGAATTGAAATCTGCCTTTTCATTTCCAGTGACAGAAGAGAATATGTGGAAAGGAGTATTATTAAAAGCTTCTGGGGAAAGGAGGACCAGGCTGAGAAGAGTGCAATACAGAATGTACACAAACCAGAAGAACCACATGGAGTAAAAGAATTGCCACTGCCATTAGAAGATCACAAAAAGGAGGTAGAGGTGATGCAACAGGATTCCAAATTACAAATTGGGGTGCCAGTTAATCCAAAAAGACTGACCAAGATTCCACCCAGTGTAGTGCACTTAGATTTAAAAGGTGCTGCACCAAGAGTGAAATACCTTGAACAGGTAGGCCACTGCAAACGCTTTGCAAGTGAACAATTTTATGTCAGTTATGTAGCCTACAGTATTCACTCACTAATTTCTCATGGTGTGGCCGCCTAGATCTTCCCTCTGTTCGCTTCTCTTGGAGCAAGCGCTATTCTAATGGAGTATGAAGATATGTTTCCATACAATGGGAGTCTCAGCCTTTTAAGATCCTTGTTTGCATACAGGTCAGTGGTTGTGTCCACAGGCACATTGTTTTTTACACCAGTTTATTAGCAATAGCTATTGACAACTCATTCCTTTTTATCTTTTTTTTTTTAACAGTGTCGAAGACATTATGGAAATAAAGAGACTAGCAACAATCAGTAAACTTGAGATTATTCCACTTGTGCAAACATTTGGACACCTAGAGGTACATGTCACTATATTAATTTGAATAATATATTAATTAACATTTATGATTCATAAACCTAAGGTAAATGTATTTTCACCTGTCTGTATATCTATGCTTTTTCATAAGGACACAAATAGTGTTTGGTGTTGTTAATCGTCTTTTGCCTTATTTGATTCTTATTTACAGTTTGTTCTGAAGCATGACAAATATTTTGAGTTAAGGGAGGTGGCAGAGTTCCCCAACAGCTTGAATCCACGCGTTCCCGGCTCCCTTGCACTGTTGAAAGAAATGCTGGCTCAGGTCATGAGATTGCATCCGGAGGCCAAGCACTTCCACATTGGATGTGATGAGGTTAGCTGGGATCTTGATTCTTGAAAGTTTACATTGGTCATCCTAATGGTTTTAAAAAATGTTTTCTTAAGTGTCCATTTTGGATGCTGCTGGGTCCTATCTCCTACTATTAGTTAATGTATGTGAGATCTTTACTATTACTTGATAATAACTCTCTGTAGTGTGACTAGGATTGACAGACATGACTACGCTGACCTCCTGTGAAACACAGTAATTATTATTGATAAACTGATATCCTAGAAATAACAGTATATTTCTAAGAACTGATGTTAGGTAGTGCTATCATAGCCTGACATAGCCCGACCATAATACTGCTGTTCATCCGTATTCATGGTCTGGAGGTTCTTTAACCTGACACGATTATATTGCGGGGGGGAGGGCATTCACTTCTGGTTTGAAACGATTGGACAGCTCGTCTAATCAGCTTCGCTTATTGGCCGGTAGACACTCTACCGATGTAAACACGCCCAAGAAGACCGTTCCCAGACCATGGATACGGATGAACATTCGTATTGTGGGCGGGCTATGTCAGGCTAGTGCTATCATTAACAACTCACAAAATGGTCTGAAGATGCATGGGTCTCCTCAAAAAGAAGAGAGGGCTCCAGCCTTTGGATTAGTCTTAGGGGTCACTCCAGGGTTTATGATTTCTTCCTGTTGTTCTGCAGGTGTATGGCCTTGGAAAGGGCCAGGACCCTAAGGGACAAAATGATTTGAATGTCGGGCAACTCTATCTCAATCACGTTACTGCTGTGGCAGAGTTCATGACCAAGACATGGCCCAGTGTAAAACTACTTATGTGGGACGACATGATGAGAAAGATCAGTGTGGATAAATTGAAAGGTGTGTTGGCTACTTCATTATTTGGGTTTTTCCCACTTTGAAGTAATGTGGTCTCTGGCTAACATCTCTAAAAGCTTCAGGCCAGTCATTAATCTTTGCTCAGTCATTGTTCTATTCCTCCTCCTGCTTGACAAACCTGCCGTTTTTTTTTTAACCCTGGTATTGACATGATGCAAAATTCCGGATCAGTCACATGTAATCCAAGGTAAACAATAGTAGTTGCGGTGTTCAGTCAGAGGCTAATGTGTGTTTGGGTGACATATTTGATTCTATTCATTGCTGACTAGATTATGACTGAGCCAGACTGAATCAAGTATGTTGGATAATATCTTTATGAGTCCATTTCATGGTTGCTAAAATACCAATTTTACATGTTTGTTCCTTAGTTTTATTTGTTGTTTATTTGTGTTTTCATGAAAATATATAAATATGTTTTTTATTGGACCTGAGATCTACTCACGAACATCGATAATGTTTAAAAGTTAGGGAAACAATTAATTCTTTATTTGACCAGTCAATGAAAACAGCAGTGGACTGTAATGTAAACTGTTTTGTCTATTAACATCAAATAAACCCATAAAAGCTATTTAGGAATTCAATGGCAATCAATTGCCCTTCCTTATAGATAAACTTGCTGCAGCCTTCACAATGGCTATACTGTATGTGTGTGTGTGTGTGTGTGTGTGTGCGCGCGTGTGTGCGTTCAACAGTATGTAAGCCCATTGTCCCATGTCGGCCCATGTATTTGGTCACAAAATGTCATATGATCTTCATGTCATTTGAGTTTTATAAGACAAAAAATAGTCCACAATGCTGAACTGCACAATGTGCTGCAAGCAGTACGACATTACATGTCGTGACTTCCATATAAATAGAGCAAAAGTATCGGAACCTTTGAGATGAATCATTGTGTGAAATTACCCATGGGTGAACTCAAACCAAGCCTTCTTATAATTGTGACTGGATCTGGTGGTAGTTCAGGAGGTACTTTCAGTTCTGTCTTTATGGGTTGAATTGATAGAGTGTTGATAAACCTATGTTGATGTTTATTTTTTCTCCCACAGATACTGTAGGTTTTGAGATATCAAAGCAGCTTTAAATCACAATGCCCTCCTTTTTAGAATAGAGATGATGTTTTAATAGTTCTCTGTTTCTTAGTCCTGAGTGTGCTTATGTTCAGGTTCTGTGCCCCCCCAAAATTGCCCAGCCTTTACATTACGTACACAGTGCTACAACAGCAAGAGTGATTTGTGAATAAGTGAAACACAAAGGTGACAAAAATTCTATTCTGAACACTAAACATAGGATTACAGGGCAGGCCTAAATATTTTTATATGATTTTGGGAAGGCCAAATATATTGGCAATGCCAGCGTTATGGACGTGACATTTTCATGCATTATTGATGAACACACACACACTCATGAGGGGCATGGTCGTTGAATGTTGAATATACAATGTAAATGTTGAATTCATAACCACTAAAATATGATTGAATTAGCTTACATGTCACGTACAGTAAAAAAACACAAAGCAATAGTTCAGTTGAATATTGTATTTTAACATCAGACATCAAGGTACAACACATTCATCCATTCTTCATGTGTTTTTAACCTAACTAACTAGTCCTACTGTATAACAACAACAAAACAATTGTTCCCATCAGAGTCGGGTCTGCCAAATCTTGCAGCTCCAGTGGTTTGGCAATATAGACCAAGTCTGGACATAAAAGTGATAAGTATGTCTTTGTTCTTTGTTTGTTTGCAAAACAACAAAGTATTTACATATAAATTATTTATGAACATGCTGAGGTCTCTTTTAAAAATGATGATGTGCATCCACAAGGCAATATTTATTGTAAAAAATATATATGATAAATAAAGAAAAAAGACGATAGTACTAGTGATTATTATTACTATTATTATTATCATTATTATATATTGTTGTTGTTATTATTACATTTATTTTTTAAGGTGCCTGGATATCGAAATACGCAGAAGCAGGATTTAAGCATGTTTGGTTTGCAAGTGCATTTAAAGGGGCAACAGGGCCTGACCAGATGTGGACACCATTTGGGACTCACCTACATAACCACTTGTCATGGCTGGACATTTTACATTCCATGGATTTCAATCCCAACATAACTCCAGAGGGCATTATACTAACGGGCTGGCAGAGGTGAGAAAACAATTTAAAGGAATATTTCACCTACTCACCCCCTTACCTGGAGTTGCATATGTGGGTAGAGGCATTTTGATCTCAGTATTCCTAGTATGGCATCTCCAATTTCCCCCATTTTTTAGCTTTAGCTTAGCATAGGCGCTGGAATGTAATGTTGCCAGATAGCAACTCTTTGGCAACTTTACTTTCCAGCACCTATGCTAAGCTAAAAGTAAAATTGGGGTTGCCAGACTAGGACAACGCATGCACTGAGACCAAAATGCTCTTACCCACATATGTAACTCCAGGTAAGGGGGCGAATAACCAATGTTCCAAAGACGTGAACTATTCCTTTAATTGCATATTCCTAAGCAGTTCCTAAAAAAACATGTGATGACTAAAGACCTTCCATTTTATCACTGTCTAACTGTCTCTGTCTTGTTTCATATCAGACTCAGTGTTTGCTTCAGCAATAGTAGTATGAAGCACCATTTCACTAGGGCATACGAGGATAGCTGAGTCTTTAAATGTGTTGCAGGTATGAACACTTCTCTGTCCTGTGTGAGCTTCTCCCAGTAGGGATCCCCTCCTTGGCAGTGTGTCTCCAGACGCTAAAGCATGGTAGGTGTCATGGTGAGAGAAGGAGTGGTAGATAGAGGCAGGGAGAACACAGTGTTCAGAAAGGCTTACAGTGTTGCTTTGCTTGTGCTCAGGTTCTTTCAATGATGAGGCAGCAGCTGAGGTTCATCATTACTTGGGTTGTGAAGTCAAACTGGAAAAAGACCTATGGTATTCATAGACAGTAACACGTACAGTGCACTCTAAATGTCTGTTGTTAAACATTTGGCCATTAAAATAACCTTTGATATTCTCTAGTTATGGCAGTGGTGCCTTTGCTGGAGTTGAGCTTTACCACCTGATGCACCGTATCTACGTAGATTTTAAATCATCTGTGGATAACCTCTTGGAGGACAGGTAATCCTCATCATGTACATCAGGAAGATAACGAATACTGGATGTGATATATTTTTGTAGGCATGCAGTTACACTGTTAATGTGTAATCCTTCATTTATTAACATCTCAATTTATTTTTTTATTTCTGTGACACAGACATCTGAGAGGGGCGTTTAACCGCTATCATCGCAAGCATACCTTTGGAAATCCACGAAATCTAGGCTTATTCCAACATAAACTGACAAGGTTAGTAGTAACAATATGCACATAACATAATACATATAACATAAAATTTATCATTTTTATAAAATATAAGAATATGATCACATGGAGATGCTTGGGTGCATTTACCACAGATCCACTGTTTTGTTTTTATAGGGTACTGAGTGAATGGGAGACTGTGATAGGCAACCTTCGCACCCAAATGGGAGCCATCTTTTTTCCAGACACAGTTGAGGAGTGGCTGGAGGAGAATGTGAATGAACGTATGGACATGCTTCGTGAGATGGTGCAAGATTTGCAGAGAATCAATCAGCGCCAAGGTCGTCCTAAATCTAAAAAGGCTTGATTAGGATGTAAACCACGACATAAGCGGAGCATGTGGGAGTTTTGAACTAGGCCTACATGGCATTGTTTAAAAAACTCAGTCATAGTTTCAGAGGGTATATCAATGGATAGAAGATGTCTTTTGGGAAGACAGACAACAATGGCATATTGTGGTCTCAATGGAATGTTGCACAGAGTTGATAATACTGTTGTTTTAAAGGGCAACTTCAGTCAAATCTCAACAAGAGCTTTATTGCTCAAGCTACTTGAGACTTGCAAGTAATGAAGACGTGAGAAATTTTGGTCACACCACAGTAGTGTTTTGATGTTTCATAGCTTTTGTGGTGACATTTGGAGCATGCTATGTTAAGAACACAATTCAAAATTCTGCCCCCATGAGTTTGTTGTTAGTGCTAATCTTCTGTTCAAGGAAGCTTAGCACATGGTCTTCTTCAGTAGGCCTACTGGCTAGTAGCTTGAGCATAGAGCTTGTTGAAATGGACTGAAGTTGCCCTTTAAACTTTGTACCGCTTTGTACAGTATAATCTTTTTTTAAAGGGTGTGGTAGACCTGTGGTTTGAAGTAGCCATTTTTTTTTTGAGGTAGTCTAATTTTTTTTATTTGTAGGCTACTAGTTTTGTAGGTTGTTGTTTCCTTTTGACACTGTTGTGCCAGGCTGAATTAAAAGTGCAAATAATTTGATCTCCTACCACATATGACAAACACAAAGGCAGTGTACAGTGTGTTGTATGTAAGTGTAGTTTATTCTATTCTCGACAGTGAATTTGTAAACACAGGTGTTTCTGATATATTTTTTGTTCTTTAATCAGGACTATTAGGTTTATGGGCCTTCAGATGTAATAAGCCTATTTCTTACTGTTGTGCCATTGAGTTTTGTTTGTTTGTTTTTTCATGAAAAATAAACAATATTTTTTATATTAAAAATTTCCTTGATTTTGCACTTTTTTCTTTCTACTGATGAACCCTTTGCCAGGGTTGCTTTTTTAGTTGTTATGACTACGAGGTCGTAAATCCGCCATGTTTTCACTGGTCTAGCGTTGCGACAGAGACGGAGAACTCGAACGACATGAAACTAGAAAATAATAATACGGCAGAAACAGTGAACGGGCAAACGGATCACGGCAACATCATCACTATTGAAACCACGCTGGGAGATGAGGGTTTGTACCATTATTTGTGCCGAAATTTTGTCAATATATACGAAACCTACAGACAGTTCGTTCACATCATGGGCCTTGATTCTGAAATTGGAGACAAGCTAAAATTATGGCTAGCTTGCTAACATTACCAGGCACTAGCTTTTTTCTGATGGAACTGTGGCCTGTTATACTTTTGCTAACGATTTATTGCTCAATATAACAGTATTGATCTAGTTTAATACATTCAGTTTGATGTTGGAATGTTTACCATTCCCAACCCTTTTAGCGCTGTTTAACGTTTTAGCTGTTTAGCTTTCTATTTAACGTGTTGGGAGGTTGGGACTTGGGCTAATGGCAAGCTAGCTATCGATAGCATGGTTTATGTTAACGTTAACATTACTTGTACAGAAAGCAGGCAGGCAGGCAGGCAGGCAACCACATCACCAGATTGAGTTTTGGGTATGTTTACTGAAATTGCTTAACTGATTTTGCCTGAGGACTTCGACTACTAGAACCAACGGACAGCTTAAAGCATTCTTGGCTAGACTGCAACCTAAGCTACTGTACATCACAGAGCCACAGAGCTGCTGTGTCAATGAAAATGCTGGCTAGGTGATTAACGTTAGGTCTGACTTAAGGATTTGGTTCTTTTGTAAAGCTGTCATAGTATTGAAATGTTATGGTTCATAACCAGCTGCAGTTCTTGTATTGGTGTGCAATGTGACGTTATTGCTTCTGACTTCCAGATGAAGATGTGCACAAATGTGGACGCTGTCAGGAGGAATTCTCCTTGTTGGAGGCATTCATACAGCACAAGCTGCGTCGGAGCTGTCAACCGAAAAAGGAGAATCAGGTAATACCTGTTTGTGGTCCAGACGGTCCTCTAACAATCCTGGATCCATGGCTTTGAGGATGTTCTGTAATGTAGTTTGTTTTGTAAGCAGTATTGGTGTGTGTCATGACAGGCTACCGATGACGGAACTCTTACAGCCACACTAGGGGGAGAGGACAGTGGTATATTGTCTCCAGTTGAGCCAGACCAACTTGAGAATCCAGGTTAGTGAATCTATGAAGTATTTGTATGAGCATTTTAATTCAACATGTGACACAACCTACTGTAGTCTTATCAAACACCAAGGAGGGATGCATAAAGCTCCAGGCTTCCTCATACATGAAATGTGTAACTATTTATGCAGACAAAGCCATTGCTGAAGCTTCAGAAGAAACGGCATCTCAACATGTGGAGTCCAGCAGACAAGAGGCCCAGATCTCTGAAGGCTCTGAGAGCTCCAAGATTGTGTTAAGGGTTAACGATGATGGACGCTACGTCTGTCAGCTCTGTGACAAAACCTTCAAGACGGTGAGTTGCTTATACCAAAACAGCAAACCATTTTATGTAGAACTCTTAATTTTTTGACAGTGGAATGTAAAGTGTGAAAACAGATCAACTTAATTTAAAGGAGAAATCCAGTGTAAATCAATCCATAGTTCTGTTGTTCAAACTCACCAAGTTTTGCAGGTAGGAAAACGAATAAAAAAATTGATACCACATAGACCGAGCAGTGAACTGGCAACTACATTAAGTGAATGAGGCATAACAACTTACTTGCAGCTTAATTTCATTATGCCCCATTCAGTCAGCATTGGTAATTGGTTTGTTATTCTGTCTATGTAGCATCAGATTTTCTCGTTCTTTTTCTTAAAGACAGCACTCAGGTGCCTGGAACAACAGGCTGATTCATACTGGATGTGTCCTTTAAAGCAAACATTTACAGCTTTGTTTGCTCTCTGCATGACTAAAAAGCAAGTTCTTCTCCTCTTCCTTCCAGCCCAACATTTTGAGAACGCATATGTCAACCCACAGTGAGAAGAAAGATTTCCATTGTGACCAGTGTGGCACTTCTTTCAGAACCAAGGGCTCACTGATACGCCACAACCGTCGGCACACAGGTGAGACCCAACAACACCTTATTGCTCCAGCATCCACTCTTCTCTCCAGCACTAGGATGATATTTTATTCCATTCCTCTCACCCCCTCAACCTTCCAGATGAGCGGCCCTATCGATGCAATCTCTGCGGCCTATCCTTCAGAGAGTCGGGGGCCTTGACTCGTCATATGAAATCCATTACCCCCTGCACAGAGAAGATCCGCTTCAGCCAGTGCAAGGAGATCCTTGTTGGCAAGGATGGCGTTCGCAAAGGTAAAGAATACCTTCTGAAACTGCACATTCACCCAATTATAATGTTTTGGAAGCGCAGGATACTCAAATGGATGCATGTTTTGCCAGTAGGCATAATGATACTCAACTCATTAGGGTCGCGATGTGATACAATACAATATGATAATACAAACAAATTATTCATGAAAAGAAAATATTTTGCCCTTTTTAAATTAAATGTTCCACTACTATATCAGGTAATTTTCTAAAAAAACAAAACAAAACACACATTTAGACAACCGACAAGGATCAAACCTGTTTTCAATTTGTTATTCTCAATACAAGTGCTGTCTATATACATTTAGTTTACATTTGGTACTTAGTATATTCTTTGGCCTGTGTGGTTGTAGATCCCGTGGCAGAGCAGCAGCCATCCAGCTCTTCCATCCTGTCCCAGCCAGAGGGGCAGCTGGTGCCGGAGGTGAGCGTGGTGGAGGAGGACACCCAGGAGCTCATCCACATCCAGATGGTGCAAGACCCAGAGCAGGCCCAGCAGGTGGGGGATCCTTGTCCAAACACTGCACACTTACTGGTGCTGTTGTCACCCTACTCTGGCACTGAGAGATTTTCTGTAAAAGCATATTTTGTTAACCTGATAAAATATGGAGAGGATCTGTCATTTAAAGTTGGTTAGTAAGTCTGCTAAAAAAAACAAAACAAAAAAAACATTTTGCACTCCTTTTACAGGAGGTTGTGCAGCCTCAGGCCGAGTCCATAGAAGATAGCAACAATTTGATCTGCCAGGCCATCATCAACTCCGGCATCGCCCTGGAGGCAGACACCGGGCCAGAGGCGGGGCCTGGGCACGGGGCTGGGGCAAGCAGAACTGCTGGGTTGGCTCTGCAGACCCCTGAGACCGAGAGCAGAGCCCCTGACATCCAGCTGTCTGAGGAGTGTGTGGAGATGGAGGATGACGCTGAACTGAGCTCTGGGGTAAGAGAACTGATCAGGCCACAGCTTCTGACTGGCCACAAACACACATCAGTCAGTTGGGGTGTTATTTATCAGGGTCTATCCTTTATTTAGCTGTGGGATGAGGTTGATGAATCCAAATGCCACTGAAAAAAAAAATCTTAAAAACTAAAAAAATAGCTAAGATGATGAAAAGAAAGTTGTATTGTAATATATGGTATGTACTTTTTCTCTGTAGGAAACCTCTGAGAAGGAAGGGGAGTCGACAACTGCAAAGCTCCACAAATGTCCTCATTGCAGTCGGGTCTTCAAAGCTTTGAATTATTTACGTTTCCATGTCAAAGGTCACCTAGGTGAGCACCTATCCCAAGTCTTACCTCTCTTCACCTCCATGAAGCAGCGGAAGCAATGCGTTTTTTTATTAGTGTTATTAATGCGAACATTAGTAAAAGTTTGAAAAAGTTGAATGCTCCAAAGTGACTGCTGCAAAATTATCCTCTGTTAAATTGATGTTAAGAGCATTTCTGTCTAGTCCGCATTGCATGTTTAGTATAAAAGTTGATTGGGATGACAGCGTGGCTGTGAGGTTAATTCTGCCACAGGCAAGCCGTTATGACTGCTGAACTTGGCTCTGTATCCTCTCTGGCAGGCTACAAGCCCTTCAAGTGCATGGTATGCCAGAAGGAGTTCCTGACGGGCTACCTGCTGAAGAAGCACATGGAGGTGCACCTGAGCGAGAGACGCTACAAGTGCGGCGAGTGCGGCAAGCTGTACAAGACCATCGGCCACGTGCGCGAGCACATGCGCGCCCACTCCAACGAGCGGCCCTACCACTGCAACCGCTGCGACAAGGCTTACAAGACCAAGGTCAGAGAAATTTTTATTTTTATTTTTTATTTAACCTTTATTTTACCAGGAAATAATCCCATTGAGATTCACAATCTCTTTTCCAAGGGAGTCCTGGCCAAGACAGCAGCTATAATGGTTTCATATTAAAATAAGACTAAAAAACAACAACAAAACAGAACAAGACAGTATACACAGTATACACAATAGAACAGACCAAACAACAAAACAGCAAAACAGAACAAGACAGTATACTCAGTATACACACTAGAACAGAACAAAACAGTATGCGTTTTTAACATCAATCCAAGAATTCTCACAGGCGGCGCTCAGATACTGTACATGTGCATTCTGTACCCAAAAAGTCCTTTATCTTAGTTTTAAACTGTGTCATTGTTGGTAGGCAGTCTAATTCAAGACCCACAACCATGAGTGTGTCTTCTCATGAGCAGATGTGTGTTGCGTGTGTTGCGTCCTTCACTCTTCTTTGCCACTTTGGCATATCTCTGTGTCAGGGTTGTTTATGATTCATCTTAAGAGTCTGTAGGCTTTTCAGCAATCGGTTGAAGAATGTAAATATGGAGTGGATTGTCATTTGCAGTCTTTTTCCTATCGTGTTGTCCCAGAATGCCTTGCAAGTCCACCAGAGGACCCACGGGCAGGAGAAGCCTTACGTGTGCCCCCACTGCGCGCGGGGCTTCCGGGAGAAGGGCTCGCTTGTGCGCCACATCCGACATCATACCGGCGAGAAGCCCTTCAAGTGCCCCAAGTGTGGCCGAGGGTTTGCAGAGCACGGCACACTCAATCGTCATCTGCGCTCTAAAGGTGTGTGTGTGTGTGTGTGTGTGTGTGTGTGTGTGTGTGTGTTGCGTGAAAGAGAGATAGAAGTTTGCTCTGTTTATTTCTAGCCTGGCGAATGCCAAACTAAAAATCACTAGTGATATTTAGTCTGGAGACCTACCTATTGCATCTCTCGTAGCGGGAGCCGTTTATTGGGTGCTACGAATGTCTATCATAGCGTCTGTACATAGCTCAGAGCCAATACCAGAGCCACCACATGACGTAAAATGCAATCGAGGGTCGTACTAGTCCCTTTTTGTTCTGTGATTGGATACCGAAAGCAGGCGAGAAAATCGTCCATGGTCACCATGCTGCTGTGCATGAAGTGAAATGAAATAAGCGCGCAAAGGAGCATGGGAACTCCCTGGCTAGTTTATTTCTTTAATGTGTCTAACATTTGCTCAGTAGACTAATGCATGATTTTCTTGTAATATTTGATAGAAACATCTTTTGCATGACTTTGTGTGTGTTTGTTATTCAGGGGGCTGTCATGCCGGCTCGAGGGAATCGGAGCAGGGAGTTGCAGTAGCGGTGAAGGATCAGCAGGGGTCAGCAGAGAGCGTGGCTGCCATCATCACTGACGACCCCCATGCTGTGCTGGTGGAGTTCTCCTCTGTGGTAGCTGACACACAGGAGTACATCATCGGGGTGAGCCATATTAGGGGTCATGTCTAGGGTTCAGGGGCATACTAGGGGTCATGTCTAGGGGTCAGGGGCTGAACTGTAGGGATGTCTGTTCTGTGGGGTATGTGTCTGCCTCCTGTAAGTGTGCTGGTCTCGTGGTATGTGTGCAGGCAGCCGAGGAGTCTCTGCAGACTGACGAGGTGGCCCTGCTGCAGGACAGTCAGAGTCAGGTCAGTATACTCATCTCCACTACAGTATACTCAGTATATATTTATAAGCACTCCATACATCTTATAGTGTAATAAAACAAGTGTATACCTACTTTTGGAATTTGGAAGCAGGTGGAATATCGCAATGCTAATACATTTTAAGCACATTTGTAGTATGTCTTTATTGCTTTTTCTCCAGATGGGCAGCCAGATCATGAAGGTCGTGCAGCAGATCGTGAGCCAGTCGCAGCAACGGGGTGGCGGCGGGCGGCAGATCATAGTGCGTAACGTAGTCGCCGGCGAGGACGACACGGGAGCCGCCACAGCCACCATCTCCGACTCGGGAGACACGATCACCATTGCCACACCCGAGAGCCTGACGGAACAGGTGGCCCTGACGCTAGCCTCCGCCATCGGCGACGGCACAATCCTAACCGAGGCTGCGCCAGAGACCACGGTCACCATGGTGACGGAGGGCGAGGCCCAAGAGGTGGAGGTGATGGAGCAGGAGCAGTTTGTCATCGCCGCCATCCCCGATGAGATGGAGGTCCAGACCGTGGTGGTGTGACGACACGGAATCAGACCTAGAGAGACAAACCCCAGCTTCAGACCCTAACTGTGACTGTGCAACCAGATACAGGGAGTTGAATGAATGACAAAAGCAATGCAGTGCACAAATAAGAGACAAAGTGAAAGAGGAAAAAAAAGCTACTCTGCCTTCTGCTGCCTGATGAACTACTCTTTTATGTGGGGGGTTTTAACCAAGCTTTTCACATATTAGATTAGTCCCCTTATTGAAGGAATAGAATAGGAGTATATGTGAACACACACACACACACACACACACACACACACACACACACACACACACACACACACACACACACACACACACACACACACACACACACCGAGCTGTATATTTATTGGTTTCATGCTTCATGAACAACTCTGATGTCTTAATCTGTTTTTTTAGATCATTGACTATCCAGCCCTGCCTAGAATGAAAGCCCAGACTTCACAGGTGACAAATGAGAGGTGATCAGCAGCACCCTGAGTGAACAGTGCTTGCTGTAGTAATGGCTGGGCCTTCTTCTGAGTTTAGTCTTTACGTTTGTTAGCATACACGCTAATGAAACAGGCGTCCGTTTCCCAAAAGCATAGTTGCTAACCAGTTAGCAGCTTTGTTAGTTGGCAATAGGAAATTGCATCGCCACCAACAAAGTTACTAAGTTAGCAACTATGCTTTTGGGAAACAGACCCAAGGCCACTGTTGCCTCTGTCATTTGTTGCCGACTCTACAAATATTTGTACACAAGTACACAATGACTTCTGATTAAGGCAGGTTCAATTTTAAGAGAGGACATGTTACATGGATGGTAACATAGCAACATGCCAATTTGCCGTACAAATCCCAGTGCAGCTAAAGCTAGTTAGTTGGATTCTCTCCATCTACCTGGACATGAATGACAGACAGGGACTTTTCAAGTGAAACTAGTGTCCATATGGGTTTTGCCATGTTAATGCCAGGTTTAGTGTCTGCAAGTGCGGAGTTATTAGTAATATTTACTTACAACTGTCCAATTTCAGTTTGCTTTAACGCTTTAAAGTTGTAGGACCTATCTGGGTAACGTTGGTGCATGTTTGAAATGGAAAGATGACTGGTGAGCGCTCGTTTTCTGTTATTAGCTGTCAACAAACTTGTGTGTTCATACCAAGAGTAAAGCTGTGAAATCGCTGGAAGCCATTGACTTTCTGTTGAAAGGGGTGATTAACGACTAAGTCTGGGCAACTAGAGTGACAAATTGTGTGTGTGTTTTTTTTTTGTTGTTGTTGTTTTGTTTTCTTTTTGCTTAACAATGCTTTATGAGCGACAAAAGTGATATTTGCAGCACAAGTAACTGGTATAAACGCACAGCGGATAAATTTCTCTGTATGTATACTGCGTTTACATGTACTTCAGTATCCCAAATATGATGCTTATCCCGAATGTGATCAAAAATGGGATATTATGTTTACATGAACCCAAGAAAACAGGTTATTATTTTTTCATTATGAATACTAGTATTCTGATTGCTGATTACAGCATTCTATTGTTGTTGTTCTCACAACTCGATGGTCTTTGGTTGTAATCAGTAATCCATCTCCCCTGTCACACACTAGTATACTTGCAACTGTCAGAAACCAGTTTACACACGTCATTCTGGTTTATTTTTGAATGCACCAGATGGCATATCTGGATTTCTAAAGCCAGGATGAGGGATTATTTGGTGTAATATTTTGGTATAATTCAATTGAGAAAAGGTGTTTACATGTGCAAGCAAAAACCTGGGATCCATCAATATCTCATTCCTGTCTCAAATATGTGGTCTTTGGGATACTTCAGTGCATGTAAACATGGTCATTGTAGCTACGACACAAAGTCTCTGTGAGAGGCATGCCAAAGTAGTCTCATAGATCTTTTTCCCCATCAAAATACTACTACCAAATATTCCACTGTCTGTTACAAACCCTTTGACATGTCTTTACTGCCTCATCAGGCATCTGCTGAAATCCTTGTTTAGAGGATATCATTAAACTTTTTTTTCCTAACAAAAGGAGTTGTGTAATGTGTGATTTTGCAACTAATATTTTTGAAGTGTTTAGAAATTTTTTGGTTCAAATATATTGGTGGTCAACTGGTCAATTCAGCTACAACTCTTGTCTCTATCAGAAATGTGTCTATATTTCTTTAACTGCTTATAATTGACCTGTGTCTTGAGACACCATTTTAGCCATGCAGCAGGGATGTGGTTGCAGTGTGAGACTGTAGTATACTACACAGTATAGATGGGGGTTTAAACATGTCGCTGCATGAAGACAATAACTAGTTCTGTGATGTCTGTGAACAATATTTATTTCTTTCTCCCCCCTTCTTTTTGAAGAAATGTGTCCTGCTGCCCTCATGAAGTATTTGAGTTGGTGAGAGAGCGACAGAGCGTGAGGGAGAGAGAGAGAGAGAGAACAAGAGAGTGTGAGGACATACAGAGACCACAGGTGTTCTCAGCAGGTAGTGTGTTATGGAGTGCCATCATCAGTGAGTGACAAAAGAAATCTAGGACAGGCTAGACAGTGCTGCCCACTTTCCTGCTTCTCTCTTTACATTTTCTTCTCCACTATCACCTCTCTCTCTCGCTCTCTCTCTCTCTCTCTCACACTCACACCCACACACACACACACACACACGTATGGGCCTCAGATGGCATTTTGAATGGCAGTTAATGTACGGTAAATTATAGATCTGTGAGGATTAAATTCTTGAATGAATGATAAAATTGCCAAAAACTGTAGTCTTCAGAGCAAGCTATTTGGACATGAAAAGGATTGCATTAATCTCAATGTCTGTTCAATAACCAGGCTGAGGTGCGATAATTTTGTAAAACATTGGATTGCAACGTTGAAGAGATGCTACTCCAACCCAGGGGGTCTGGCTGGTGTTGGCCAAGGGGACATTTCTACTGGTGGACAGAACTTAAAAACTTTTGCCCAATAAATCAATATTCCTGCTGGCCGACAAGGAGAAGCATGTCCCATGAAAGTTGAAGGTGTAGGCCTGAACGTGTTATACGTCTTTAATTCTAAGAAATAGCCTATATTGTCCAAATTACTTCATGTAAAGTATTTACTTGTGCCTTGTTAGACAACATTAAGGAGAGTAACACGTTGGACATGGCAGAGGAAGAGGAAATCTGGAACTTGGCAGACCTGTGAGTACAGTCACTGAAAATCTTGTCAGTCAATGAAAAATGTGAACACCCAGTAAAACCCAAACTCCTACCAAAACTGAAATCCCTGAAACATAAGGGACAGAGAGTGGATTTGAGCCATGCCATTGATGTGGCAATCAAGTCACAGCAGGCACAGTTCAGGGTATTTGATTGGATGATGTGTATATAAATCACAGGGCAAGTGTTGGTCTTCAGTGTTATTTCATTTGACCATAGACAGATCAGTGTGTGATTGTCACATTACCTGGTAGGCTACTGCATGTACAATATGTGCTGTAAATTGCAGAGACAAACAAACCAAGGGCAATTGCTTTCCTTACCTCTCACATGCACTCTTTGTGTGCTTCAGAGCAGTTTCCTTGTTTTGAATGAGCTTTTTTTTTTTTCAAAAGTGGATGTGGATACAGATGGTATGCCTGACTACTAATGTGTTGACGTTTCATCTGGTGTGTCATTAGATATCAATCCAATTAGTTTATTTATTTATTTATTTATTTATTTATTTAATTTTTAAAAAATAAATATAGCATCACTTCCTTTTCTTTTAGTGTCATAAAAGCGGTGATCTAATGTGATCTGTGAATGAAAATATCAATGAGTGGACAGTGGTTTGTCTCACAAGTGTCATGGCAAAGCTTTGCTACTTATTTCATACTGTCTGTGTATATTGTCATTCAGGAGATGTTCTGGCAAACAACAGATTAAAAATAGAAGTGCTCACTTAGGACTTTGGGTCCCAGTGTCCTGATGATCCACCGCTATCAGTCCGGAGCCTCGGGGGTAAACATAAGCTCCCGTTGCAAATATTCTGCTGCTCAGGTGAACGAACGGCTGGGGAAAAATAAACACGATCCTGCCCCTCTTTGCCGCTTTCTGTTGACGAGTGCTCCTTTTGAGAGAGTGAAGCCTAAGCAGAATATTTGATCTGGCAGTGTGGTTTGGCCCAAGGTTGGAACAGCAGTGGCCGAGACAGATGCGGAATTAGAGAGTCTTAGAACTTCGCAAGCTGTAAGGATGAAGGATGGATCGACTGAAGAGACGTTTGTGTTAAGCTGTTGGCCTGCTGTTAACTGCGCTCCTGACGTGTGTGGTACCAGATCTGTCCAACCTTGGCCCAAAGACGAGGTCCCCAGTGTCCCAGCGTTGCGTAGCGACACAGCCTCTGTTCCTTTATACATGCTGTCCTCGCTCTCTCTCTCTTTCTCTGTCCCTCTCTGTCTCTCTCTCTCTCTCTCTCTCTCTCTCTCT
Organism: Sardinella longiceps; assembly: GCA_027497455.2. Classification (NCBI taxonomy): domain Eukaryota; kingdom Metazoa; phylum Chordata; class Actinopteri; order Clupeiformes; family Clupeidae; genus Sardinella; species Sardinella longiceps. The sequence goes on along the minus strand of JAODXP020000015.1, from coordinate 18,381,208 downwards.
CTCTCTTTCTTGCTCTCTCTCTCTCTCTCCTTCTTGCTCTCTCTTTCACTCTCTTCGGCAAGCCAGACTCTTTCTGGGTCAGTCCCCAGCCCTTAGAGAGACCCTGATCCAGAAGAAGAAGAGAGAAATAGAGAAAAAGGAGAGAGAGAGAGAAAGAGAGAGAGAGAGTGAGAGTGTTGAAGGGTTGGGGAGGGGAGGTATTTATAGAAAAATGGGGCTTCGCAGCACCTTTCCTCGAGAAAGAATCATTAGAGGACCCAGCTAGTGGTGTCCCAGTTTTGTTCTTTCCCACATTAGTCCTGCGCACAGAGGGCCGGGGCTGGACCAACTTAGCAGAGCGTCAGAGCGCCACCGCTCCACTTGACTCTCTCCGCCACAGTTAGTCCTCTTTCACCAACCTGATCCTGATCTCTCTCTCTCTCTCTCTGTCTGTCTGTCTTCCTCTCTTCCCTTGACCCCCTCCTTTCTCTCCACCTCCCCCTGATCTCTCTCTCTATCACTCACTCTTGATCTTTGACTGTTGATCTTATGGCTGACCCAGGGATCAGAGCCATGCATCCACCTGCTGCCTGTTCCGAGACCCAGGGCTGGAGCCCAAGAACCAGGCTCCTCTGAACCCAGCGGAGGAGCACCCAAACTTGGGGAGGTTGGAGGGCCTCCGCTGGTGGTGGTGGTTTCTTTTTCCCCCTAATCCGAAGAGGACGGAGGCGGACGGCCGAGGCGGCTGTCTCCTCTCCCTCTGGCCCGGAGCACCGGCACACTGAGGCGATCACTGAGCCTGAACATGCGGCGCTTCCTGAGGAGTCAGAAGGGCCGCTTCTCTCTCCGACAGAGCCGCTCGGGCTCCTCCAGGGGCTACCGCAGCGCCTCCAAAGACTTCTGTGAGTAACTTCTGCACGCCATCAGGCCACCTCCGCCATTACACTCTATTCAACTTCTGCTTTTTAGCCATAAAGTTGTGAGTAGCTATTCATGTTTTGACTCTAAGGCTTATTAGGTAATAGCTAGTGGTTTAAGTGACTTTGATATTGGTGAGTCAGGTTGGTAGTTGCAAGGTTTGTTGTGTGTGGGAAGTGAGGTGTACTGTGCAGTAGAGGGCTGTAAGTAAGTTGCGTTTTGATTTTAAAATTCATTCTCATTCAACTGAGTCTGATTCTGAGGTTCCCACATAGATAGGAGAGACAGTCCAGCAAGCACAGAGTTAAACTGTGGCATTTGTGGCTTTTATTTTTATAGCATGACCTGATTTTGATTCAAATGAGGAAACTGTGCCGCGATGAAACATTTTGGTTACTCAGAAAAAGAACCCTTTCATGAGTAGTGAGATCAAGGTGTAAAGTGATGCTTCTTGTTTTGAGTTCTTCTTGAATAGTCTGCCTTCAAAGTGGTCTGCAATTTGTCTTTGACTTTGACTGTCCTTTATGCAATATAGGCTGTATGACAGAGGATACATGAATTTCACCATAGGGACACATCATTCTTTATCATCATAAGCTCGTATGGATTACATAGTATGTGTATGGAGCTTATCACTCATTGCAGTGAGAGTCAGTAGGCGGGAAGTGTTTGATGTGTGTGAGTGTGTGTGAGTGTGTGAGTGTTGGTGTGAGGCAGGTGGAGCGAAAGGGACTCAAGGTGTGCACAAGGGCTTTGACAGAATGAGGGGAGAGGCGCCTGCAGTGCGAGGAGAACAGGGCCAACAGATCTGGAATCAGCCTCTAACTGTTCTCACTGTTACTAAGGAGATTGCACACACACACCCACACACACCCACACCACAGGACCCTTGTCTTCATGCTATCTAAATTACTGCAATGGTTGCTCCATTGAAGAGACACACCTTGTAAAGTTAGTCCTGTTGCACCATGTGTGAGTTTGGTCTTTTTCAAAAGTACTTTATCATGGATATCCAGAGGTGACATTAAACTTTATAGATATTACTGTACTGTAGATTTTTAGTTATTTTTTTATGTTTTTGATATATTTGTATATACTGTGTGTGTGTGTGTGTGTGTGTGTGTGTGTGTGTGTGTGTGTGTGTGTGTGCACGCGCATCATCAGCTCTGAGCATGATGCCGCCATCTAACCAGGGCTGGCCTGAGGACTTTGGCTTCCGTCTGGGCGGCGACGGTCCGAGCTACATCCTGTCTGTGGTGGAGGGCAGCAGTGCCCACATGGCCGGGCTGCAGCCGGGTGACCAGGTGCTGGAGGTGGATGGACAGAATGTGTCCACACTCAGCCCCCAGGCTCTGGTCGCCTTGGCCAAGACCATCAAGACTGTGCCCCCCAGCATAGGGGTGGTGTCCCGCATAGAACAGGTGCCACACACACACACACACACACACACACACACACACACACACACACACACACACACACACACACACACACACACACACACACACACACACACACACACACACACACACACACACACACACACCACTAGGACCATCACAACCATCAGTGTTTTTCAACTTCAATTCTGCTTTGACTGCTTTATTCTGTTTCCAAAAAAGATTCTGGGACTGAATTCAATTATCAAATATATTGACATATACAAGTAACAATACATAGTTTTAAAAGGGATATTATTAGCATGCTGCTCTTCTGAATGTCTTCTATAAATGATACTTGCTAGTAAGTTAAGATTAGTAAGTGTTTTAGAAGCATAGTGAAAGACCTCACTTACAGTCAAGAGCCCACACTGATTTCCTAAAGTTAAAGATTATTTTAGCTCCTCCTAATCCTAACTCTTTGTCGGAATAATCCTGAGTTCCTCTACTTTTGGAGTTGTTTGGTGGAGAACTATTTAAGAATTGAATAGTTCTTTTAAGTTATATGAAAATCCTCGTTAGAAGAGCATTACTCAAGTGAGAAGGACCCACCTCAGGGGTTTTGATCTTGGACTATTCATATGAATAATGTCCCCTAATGGCCCAGAATAGAATGCTAGCCTAATCATTTGAAGACATCCAGCTGTCTCAAAGGCCATCTGCTAGTATACCGCTTCATTTGGAATGAAATCAGATTATTGATAGATTATTATTATCCTGTTCTGTATTTCTACTGTATGTATTCAAATGCCTTCTTTGAATCGAGAAACTTCTTTACAGACATTCAAACATAACCACAGGCCTTTTGACAGTGAAAGAAAAGACAATACCTGTCCCAGACCCTGAGTGACATTCTTCTCAACTTGAGGATGATGTTATGGAGTTGTATAAACTGGATAAACTGGATATAACAATATAGTATAACAACATGCAGCACATACTGTACTCACCTGCTCACAAGCGTCCTCTTCTGCCAGTTGACTTTCACCATCGGACCAATGTTATTCCTTATGTTGTTTAATATTTATCTTGTCTTATTTATCTTATCTTTTAATATGACTTTTAATATAACCTTTGCCCTCTCTTCACAGATTGACATCATCCCAGGCCCTGATGGCCGTTTTGGGTTCACCATTGTGGGTGACAGCCCCCTTCTGGTGGAGGACTGTATGCCCAGCTCACCGGCAGGCCGCTGCGGCCTACGAGCGGGCGACTACGTGATGGAGGTCAATGGGCTACCGGTCAAGCAGCACGAGATGGCTGCAGCTATGATCAAGGCATCGCAGGGCCGCACCCTGCGTCTAGGCGTGCTCAGCATCAACCGCTGGCAGCGGCGCTCCGCTAGCGCCAGTATGAAGGAAGCTGCGGCCAATGCAGCCGCCAATGCTGCAGCCAATGCAGCAGCCGCAGCAGCAGGCAAGACCACCCCAGTAAACGTCAGCGCCCCGGGCAGTGCTGTGGCGGCTGCTTCACCTGTCAGCCCTCCACACCTGAGTGGGGAGAGCGTGCGCCAGGACCGCAAGCACAAAGCTCAGGAGTTTAATAAAAAGGTTTGTTACAGCATATTGGTATACAGCATACCGTTTGGGGTTGACGGACGATTCGTTCAATCGACGTTCAATAAACGTCTGCTCAGTTACACGAAACATCTGCATGGGTTGAACTAAACGTCTTTGGTAGTGAACGGAACGTCCTCTACGAAATGTCCATAGGTCTTCTACGAAATGTCTTAAGTTTGAATGAAATGTAGTTTTGGAAAAGTCGATTGAACGAATCGTCCGTCCCCTCCATTTGGTATGGTAGGATAGAAGCCCTATCTGTGTTTAAAATGTCTCTTCTGTACCTAGTTTGAACCTAGTGTCTCCAAAGTTATTCTGCCAAGTCCGTAGGGATTCAGGCTGAAAATATCTACTCATCATTATGCTCATACAATATTATATGTGTTACATGTGTATATTAAGCCACTGTCTGCAGGGGTGATTTACATCTCAGATATCAATGCCCTTGGCAGATATCTAGACGACGGAGAGCAAAAAGTGTTTGCCTCGTATGGCAGTGACTCAATCTACCTGATCGAAATCAGATGATAAATCCAGTCTGTTCTCCAAGGAGAACAAAGTAGAGAAGCAACTTTTTTAACCCAACCTTCAGGCATGTATAATACCATCAAAGGCCAAACGAAACTTGCCTGTCAGATGTGACAGCTGTCTGACGAAAGCCCTGTCTCCCTCTACAGGTGGAGGAGATCCTAGGGGATGAGCCTGAGGTGAAGGAGCGTCTGTTTGATGTGCTGAAGCAGTACGCCACCGAGAGGGACGTGGAGAACCTGGCCTGCATCCTCCCTGAGATCCTCATCACCGAGGAGCATCAGCAGCTCATCGAGAGTGTCAGGTATGAAGGCATGTCTCTCCACAAACTACCAGTCCATATTAGAGGAGAGAGAGAGAGAGAGAGAGAGAGAGAGAGAGAGAGAGAGAGAGAGGCACATAAAGAATCACAAACACAGATACTTGCCACCATACTTAACCACACGTACATCTGTATACATGCATCTCATTCACACTCACACATACACACACGCATACACACACACAAGCATAGACACACACACACACACAGTGTTGTATGATTAATTGTGTTATGTTTTTGTTAATTTCATGTACTATACACTACTTGTACATGGTACAACTGGAAATGCTTTAGCAATGCAATGTATATTTTTGTCATGTCAATAAAGCCAAATTGAATTGAATTGAATAGAGAGAGAGAGAGAGAGAGAGAGAGAGAGAGAGAGAGAGAGAGAGAGAGAGAGAGAGAGAGAGAGAGATTTTATTCATCTTGAGGAAAATTGAGGCATGAGGTGGAAAGTGCTTTTTTTGTGGGTTTGTGACTTGAAGGTGAGATGTTTGACAAGAGTAAGTTACATGTTCAAGTCTTTTTAAGATCCCTCAGGTGAGCACACAAACTTTTGCAAAAAAGTAAAATAAATAATACACATGATATGAAGGAGCATAACAGATTCTGCTGCAACCATTATTTAGTGATATGCCCTTGACAATGGCTGTCCAATGTCAGAAGAAAAAGACAACCGCTGTTGACAGTTTTGTCATAATCAGGACAGTTATACAGTAGCTGAGTTATATTTTAAGGTAGCTCCAGACCAAAGATCCACGACGAGACGGGCTGCGACGTTCTATAAACCTGGACGTTCTAAAACTCTGAAACTGCGATTTGACATGTTAAATCTTTTGCGACGGCTTGCAACTGCCTGCAACAACCTGCGACGATTCATTCACACCACCGCAAGCAACTCCATTCTAAAACCGTTTCGTCTCGTCGCGGATCTTTAGTCTGAATTGCCCTTTACTGAGGAGGTACAAGGAAGGGTGTTGGACAGATGAATGAAAAAAGGGGGATTTGCTAGAGAGCCCACTCTAAGCTCATGTTGTGGATGAGTGCTTACATACTTGAGGGACTGTGTGGTTGGTTTGTGTCTTTGTTTCATATGTTTGTTTGGAGGCCTTCAGTAAGAGATGAAGCAGATTCATGATTCCCAAGAAGAACCTGGAGAACCTTAAACACTGAATACTGATTGCTGTCAGAGAATATTAAGATGCTATTAATAATAATAGTGTTGAATGAATGTTGATTGGCATGTTTTTTTATAGTTTCTATAGTAGCCATTGGTCATCTCCTTCCAGCTGACTAAGCAAATTGTGCTGGAAACAGGGAGAATTGATTTTTCAGGCCTGGACAATACAATAAGTATTGTTCTAAATGAGCCGGCTTGGCAGGCAATGACTCTCACTTACCCCTGCTGAGTGCAACATCTTGGTTGTGTGCTTAAAAAAACTGCTGAAACAACAATGAAGAAAGACTCTGAATCTAAATGGGAAAAGAAAAAAAATCAATCATTCACACCACACCAAAGGGGGGAAAAAGATCTGTATTTTTTTTTATTCATTGTGCAAATGTGGATAGAGCATCCCTAAAGAAAGAAGACTAGCTGTCTTTGATCACTCTGAGTAGCTATCCTGTCACAGATGAGTCTGCCTTGAGTAGGAGAGGGAGCCTCTGCCTAGTTTGAAGCCGCCCTGTTCAGATATCATCTTTTTTTGCACACTCCACGCAGAGCTCCCATCCAAATGAGGGTGTGTTTTGGACCCCAGGGAATAGCCAGATGCTTTATTCTTGGCGCTGATTGGAAAAGTACAAAAAAAACAAACACTTCTGTTCACACATCTAGCGCCGCCACCACCACCGCCCCTCTTCCGCTTGTTCTCTCTCATCTGCCCAATATTCTTTTCCTCTTCCTCCCCCCTTCCACATTTTCCCCCTCTTCCTCCTCCTCCTCCCTCTCTCATAGGCATACAGTATGTGCAGTATTAGTACACAATCATAGAGTTTAGTCGGAAGCCCCCACCTCCCTTTCTCTGCTGTTGGGCTTGGTTGTGCAGATTGCTGCTGCTATGTCCAAACCTGTTATTCAAGTGATACATCCTATGCTGCATATCTGCTCTCTCTCTCTCTCTCTCTCTCTCTCTCTCTCTCTCTCTCTCTCTCTCTCTCTCTCTCTCTCTTTCTTTCTTTTGCTTTCTATTTCCCCCCCAATTCTGTGCCCCCAATTTCTTGCTCTCTCCTCTTCATTGCAAATCCATAAGCAGTATGCAGCATAAAACAAAATCTCCTCTGTATAAAGGGCTATGAGGGACACCAGCAATGAGTTGTTTGAGGTGAGTTGTGCTTCTTTATGCTTATGCTCTTTTTTCCTGACAGTTCCTTTCCCTGTGTTCCTGGCTACCTGTGAGCTGGAGCTGCTCCTGTAGTCTCATAGCTGTGTGGCTGTGCTTGGCTCTGGGCTTGAGTGTTGATTGTGTAACCTGTCCTCTTGTTAGTCTGTCTAGACTAATTGATGCAATGGAATGTATGCTGGAGAGCATAGACAGTATACTTATTCATGACTGCTTAATGGCTTTTAGTTGTATAGAACTGGATTGTGTAGTATTGTTTTCAGGGGACTGATAATTGTCTTTCTTTCTTTTTTTTCTCCATGTCAAAAACATTGATCTCATAGGATGTTAGAGTGTTCATAATAGGGAGCAATTAGACGATACATTTTGGGTAACAGAATGTAAAGAGGCCATTTAGACCATCATCACACTGCTGCTGTCTCTGAGGCTTTGCTGTCCAGTTTTGAGTGGTCTTCATTAGTTGCTTTTCCATGCAATTTATTGCTGCAGGAGATACTGCTGGTTGTCTCTTGTCACCCAAATGGGGAGGTGAAGTGTTTGTATATGGCTACCATTTCCTAGAAATGTTGGCAGTTTGACAACATTTTAGCTATTCTAGGATAGCTCATTTCAATCTGTTTGGTTTCCGAAATAAACTCTATTTTTTTTGTCCAAAGTTGCACTCCATTTGGCCTCCTGAAAGGATGTGTTAAAGTGGTGAATATAGAGTTGTTGTGTCGTTGTGAAGAGTACTCTGCACATGTGGGTATATTGTTAGTGTTGCCATACCAGCTGGGGTCCATTTGGACACTCCAGTGCACTGAAGCGGTGCCCATCTTAGCCACCTCACGTGTGGATGCTGGTAGCACACTTAACCAGCCAACGTGATGTTCCAGCTCTGAACTCCATTTGGACATCTGGGGAGAGGTTTTTTTTTTTTAGGTGTGTGTGTGTGTGTGTGTGTGTGTGTGTGTGTGTGTGTGTGTGTGTGTGTGTGTGTGTGTGTTGGGGGGGGGCGTTTATGGTGTTGGTAAGATGGTAAATGTGTCAAATCTAGTGACCAATACACAATAATGATCTAAGCCAATGTCACTTCCACATTAAAGGTACAGTGTAGCATTTGTGTTGCATTATTGTATGACATGGGTTCCAGTGGGAGGGATGGGGATGGATTGGTAATGATCTCGAGCTAGAAATGAACCCAAGTGCCCAGGTTTGTAGCACCACAGCATCCTACTTGGCAAGGACTTGGATCATGATCTGATGAGACTTTGATGATCCCAAGTAGTCCAGCCCCAAGCTTGGCTATTGCAATACAATGCAACCAATTCACAGTTGACAAACCCTACAAGTTCTATTTTTCTTTATCCATGCATCTGGTCCACACGTCATCTTTACAGGGCACCGTTGTAGTTATAGCAATACCAGTTGCACACTCTATAAGTGCAGGTGTCAGACCAATTTGTTTTTGTTTTTGTTTTGGACATGAAGCAACATGCTTGCCCATGAATAATCTATGAAAAACCACACTGTATTATTTGTTGAACAATATTTCCTGCATATATTTCGCACATAATTCAAGTGGTGCATTTAAGGGCCCAATGACAGCTCAGGCCTGGTATGCCTCTCCAAGCCTCTCATCACTCCCTGCTGTCAGAAGCTGGCTTTTGTCACATTTAATTCTCGAATACTGATTGGTCTCCCAAAGGGACTCCTCCACAGAGCCTCTCAGCAGGATCATCTGCCATCCACTCATTAAAGAGCTCCCCCTGTAGGAGCGGAGCGGAGCGGCTGTTATTAGCATAGACTTGTCAAGACACTAAAGCTATCAGCTTGTCTTCTAGAGAGTTCTGTGCAATGGTGCTGTCAAGGGAAGCGTTTTGCTTCCAGTCCTATGTGCCAGATCAAATGATTAGGCTGCGAGTCTCGAGGGATTTAGCGTGATAGCGCACTAACTCCAGGGCCCCAAGCAGCAGCAGCAGGCACTAATGGAGCCATGCTAATGACAGCCTCCAGTAAAGCTGACAAAATTAGGTGTAGACATAACAGGAACAGACTTTCATTATGTGTCTGAATCTTATTGCCCAGAAGCTGATAATATTGTCAGGATAAATGTTTATGCACAGCATCACCAACTACCAAATAGTTTTTACCCCCCACTGCATTGCATGATTTTCTTGAGATGGTATGCATTAAGCAGCATTTGTGATTCTTGTTCCATTGCTTTTTGGATTTAATCAGTGAAGATTTCTATCTAGACTTCTAGACTTCTATGGTATTTTTTGGTGTTTCTTCGTCACAAGGATGTACCCATTGCATCAAAGTGTTTTCTCCTTACTTAAAGGAAAATATCGGAGTGAATTCAAGCATAGCCCTGTTGAAAGAGCTTGCTAAATGCGCTAGTTAGCGAGTGGAACAAAATAATTTGGTACAGCACAGACCGAACGCGATGGCAGAAGCGAACAGGCACTTTACACTGAATCAATGCGACCTGACTGTTGGAAACCGAAAGTAAGATCTGAGGTTACATTGACTCAATGTAAAGTGTTTCGAGTTCCCATTAGGTCTATACTGTTCGAAATTCTTTCATTTCATGCGAAATATATTGCTGTTAGAAGGCTCATGCAGCAGGACTATGCTTGAATTCACTCCGGTATTTTCCTTTAACGACCCTTTGACCTTGCCCCTGTTTTCACTTCTAATCAGCCTGAATGAGTCTTGAATGTGTGTTGAGGCTCTAGAGTTTTTGCCTATACCGTAATGACAGCAGCAGACAGTCGCCTAACCCTAACCCCGCCTCCCTCTCTAGTGTCGCTCATCAGCACCGGCAAATTAGTGTCCTCTTCAGTCCACTTCAAACCTGACCAGCCGCTGCGTTTACTGTCCTCGAGAAAAGAAAAAAAAAAAAAAGGAAAAAGGAAAAAAAAAAAAAACTGGTGAATTTTCCCCAGCGGACTCACTCTATTTTTACGCAGCCCTACTTCCTTTAGCACTGCGTCGCTCAGGTTTGTGACGCACTTCTAAAAAAGTTGTTTGAAAATGAAAATGTATCTGGGAAAGTCTAAGGGGATTGAAAGCAGTCATCTGGTTGGTGGTGGTTTGGAAGGTACAGTATGGTGTGCAATTTTAGAATTTTAGATTCTATTGTGTGATTGGATTGGATTCAGTACTTCAATATTGGACCAAGACTCCAATATCGGACCATTCTGTGGTGAGATCTTTGGACTGGATGCTGAAGGAAGTCTGTGATGATTCATCCTCAGTGTGGAGACCCTAAGTGTATTAAAGCCTGGGGGCTGGGATGGATGGGACCCTCACCTGGTGCTTTGTATAGATTCAGGTGTCTGGCGGCCCAAAATGCTGTGTGTGTGGAATGGCTGCTGTTGCTGCTGGTGGAGGTAATGTGAGAGAATGCTGCAGTGCTCCCCCAGTTCTGTCCCCACCGCTGGGCGTTCTCAGCCTGCCCCCCTCAGTCTCAGCTGCCTGCCTGCCAGTCAGCCTCCCTCCTGCACAGGAGCTACTGCTGCTGGAGGAGCCTCTCATAGACTCTCATGGTCCCCAGCGACTGAGCTCTCTGAGATCCAGAGAGGGACTCCCTCCCTTACCTGACTTGTCTCCCTCTTACCTTCTTTCTCTCTCCTCTCTCTCTCTCTTTCTCTTCCTCCTTTCTGTTTCTTATTCCTCCTCTTCGTTTCCCCCTCTGCCTCTGGCTTTTCCTCTTCTCTTCCCACGGATTCACTCCTTCATTTTGCTTTCTTTTCCCCTCCCTTCTGCTATAGTTTCATATTCATCTGCCTCATTTCTTCCTCATATATTTCCCTTCATTCATTCATTCTTTCTTTCTTTCTTTCTTTCTTTTCCTTTCTTTCTTTCTTTCTTTCTTTCTTTCTTTCTTTCTTTCTTTCTTTCTTTCTGTCTTTCTATTTCCTTTCTCCCTCTCTCCCTCTGCCTCCTCCACTGAGGCAGCAGCAGCAGCAGCAGCAGCATTAGCAGGCACCTCCTCCTCCCTCCTGCTAGGACACAGGGCGGCATCCTCTCCTCGTCTACCAGGAGACCCGAGAGCGCAGAGCTCAACTTAGCCCTGCTGAGTTCAGGCGGCCGCCCGAAGCCTCCCACACGGAAAACCCAACAGGGCCAACATGGTCCCGTTCGCTTGCCACCAGAACAACCACGGCAGCGCTCACTGACTAAGCGTGAACCTTTTTTTTTCTCTTTCTCACTCTATCTTTTTTTTTCTTCACCTCTCTTTGTGTTTTTTTTTTCTCCTGGAGGGATGCTGCTGAAGGGATGGTGCCAGGTTCCTGAAGAGCCGGTAGTTTCTTTAACCAGAGGCTAATCTCACTCTTCTAACTGGACGTTTGGGAATCCTTTACATCTGTTATCTCCTCTCTCCTCTTGCTCTTGTCTCCTCACTCGCCTGTTCTCTGCTGAAGAATCAATTATTCAAGCGCACACGGGGACTCATGGTTTTGAAGAGTACCAGCGACAGAGTATCGAGCGCTTAGTTTGAAAGAACGAGCCCCCCGGCCAGACGAGCAGAGTCATGGGGCGGGACAGGAGATTCTCCAAACACTTTCGGTAAGGTGGACCACCGAGACTCCTTTGGTTTTCACTCTCTACTGTCTCTTACTTCTTCATTAGCTTTGGAGGGGTGTCTCATCTCCTCTCATCTCAAGGGGGTGGGGCAGGAGGGGGAGTCTTTGCAGCCCCCCTCTGCCAGGTGCACAGAAGCACACAAGTCTCCGGTGAGTGCTCAAGTCAGAGCTTTTGAAATGATGTTGGATTTCATACAGCTTGACTTACTAGATACATACTAGAGCTTTGTCCATTTTTTAGTGCTGTTCATTTTACAGACTTAAGTATGCCTATCTTGCTGTCTTGAATTTAACAAAAAAATACTGATAGATTCTGGATGAGTGAGTGAAAGCTGGGTGTTCATGGAATCAATCATTCATGAGGTTTAGGGATACTTTTGTCTTTAATTGTGAATAAACGTTGTTTGTGTTGTGTTGTAAACTTGCTTCCCTTTATTACCTTAAGATAGTTTTCAAACATTTCTTTGCATGAACACTTGCATCCCAGTGGTGTTGTGTCGATTTTAAAATGGAGACGGCATCTATTGATCAGTATGTTGTTTTGAAAGAGTAAGAGTTTATTGTCTCCCACTGTGTGTGTGTGTGTGTGTGTGTGTGTGTGTGTGTGTGTGTGTGTGGACTGATGATGACTGTCTGGGCATCCTGTCATCCGCACAGCTTTTGTTGGTGTACAGTCATCTCTCTGTACTTAGCATTATGCACTTCCTCCCTGTGAGAGGCCAGAGCAAGCTGTCAGTCACACTCTCTAGCACTTCTGAGATGCATGTCATTATGCATACACACACACACACACACAAACACACACACACACACAACAAAAGTTCAAAACATCCACATACAAACATGCACATACCCCCGCAAGATACACACACAAAGATACGAAAGACATGCAATTCATTACTCACACACGTTACAGAGACATACTCACACACGCTCAGCTATACATCGGCCCACACACATAAGCGTGCGCACACACACACACACACACACACACTCACATTTACACACTCACGGCAACAGCAGCAGCAGCAGTGGCTTGTGTGTGCTTGTGAAGTTTGGCCGAGAGTGCCACAGGCTGTGCTTCCTCAAACATGTCTGCTCTCCCTCACTACTTTTCCCCTAACTGGGTCTCAGTGAGAATCCAGGCCTCTCCTTTTTAGAACATTCTCCCAGCTGCCTTCGTCACTCACTCTCATTCTCTTCTTCTCTTCTCTTCTCTTCTCTTCTCTTCTCTTCTCTTCTCTTCTCTTCTCTTCTCCTCTGCTCCTCTCTTCTCTGGCACTTTTGAATGCCCTTGTTCCACAAGGCCCCCCCTTCCACACGGGTAATTTTAGATTTCTTATGACCTCGTTCTAATTGAGGGCATCCCAGCCTAAATGAGAGTTAAATGTAAAAATCACTTCCATGTGTGTTGCCTCTTGCAAAAAAATTGAGGAGGTATCACTTGTGTATGAAGATACAATACTCGGGTACTCTTTGCCCTCTGTGAACACTGTATGTAACTCTGCACTGTGAGTATGCACTTATTTCTGTGATGGACAGCATTGAGAGTTCCTGGGACTTTAGTAGAGATGTGATCGGGGCTGGCTGTGAGTTCTGCCGATGTGGCAAAGTTTCAGTTTTCACACCCTCAGATATGAAACCCTATTTTGCTGTCCTGGATTAGTCTGTCAGCGGGAGTAACAGACCACTTTCTGACGTGTTTACTGCTGGCTTTACTGAGAGAGGAAATGAGTCAAAGTAAATTCAATGAGTTGATTGGTTGATCAGGAGCAGGTTCGGTGACATCTGCGTGCTGCTGGATACTTACATAAGTTACATAACTCTGAACTAGGCTGTAAGGTGAAGGCTATGGAACCTCACCCAGGTTCTCTCTCTCTCTCTCTCTCTCTCTCTCTCTCTCTCTCTCTCTCTCTCTCTCTCTCTCTCTCTCTCTCTCTCTCTGGCCTACATAAGCGCCAGTGCTCTGGAGCCAGGCAAGGCAAGGGAATGTAGAGCAGGATTGGGCACATGGGCTGACCTTGAGGCCCAGCAAGCTCTAAGTGAGTAATGTGCAGTAGTCAACTCCCCAAAGTGAGCGCCGATGTCCAATTTTACCACAGGCCAAGATGGGCCAATGGCGATCGCTTCATTCACCTGTCAGGATGAGTGGTAGCGGTGATTTGATTTGTCTATTTGATCATCTGTTAAAATACATAATGCTACTGTTATCATGTAGCCTAGCTGAATTAGGTGATGAGGTGTCATAGACTAATGGTGGTGGTGGTGTGGTGGTGAAGGACAATCATTGAGTGATTCATAATGTGAAAATCTGTCAAGTGTTATATTAATGAACAGAGGTGCGATTATTTCTGTTAATGACTGTTAAGTGTTTACTGATGTTGATTTGTGATGGCCAGTAATGATGTAGACTTAAGCAATTTGTGATGATTCATTCTAAAAGATTTTTGTGAATGAAATGGAGATGACAGGTGATGATTCTGAGGTAATGGAATATGCATGATACTAAATATACATGTCAAACAAAGTTATAGCTTTTTGTCTCTCTCTTGTCTCCTATCCTACTGTACGTCTTGGTAAACAAATATAAATCTAAGGGTCTATTGATTCATAAACATGATCGCCCACCTCTCACTGTATGAATATAGTCCACCGTTACCATGGAGACAGGGGTTGAAGTAACTAATTTATAAAAAGTGGGCTATTTGTGAAACTCTTGCTATTTGTGGCTGAACCTGGACCTCTCTTTCTTTACATGTGGAAATGTGTGTGTGTATATCGGAGTGGCTCGGGGGAGTGTTGTTTGTGTGTCACAGACTGGAAATGTCTGGATCTCTCTGCAGTAGCTCTCTGGTGTTTTGTAAGATATATTTATTTATTTATTTGTCTGTTAGTTTTTTATTAGATGCAGTAGTCTTCACAGCAAATGAGCTCAGTGTGTTTATCTCGAGCACAAGGCAAGTAAACACAGACTCATCTCAATAAACCATACGCTTTATTTTAAACACTATACACTATCTCACATTGTGTTACACAATAGAAAACTATTTTAATGCAATACTTGTATGCTGTATCATAATTTGATCTTTAGAAAGCCTAGTTCTTCTGATAGGATATCCAGAGAATTGCACTCATCACTGTAAGCCAGTACCCAGTGGGATCGTAGAGACCAGAGATCAGATCTGAGCTGAAGGCTTTTGCAGTCTCCCGTCTGCTGTTGGCATGCTGCTTCCTCCCACACGTCTCTCCATCTTCCGTGCCTCCTCTCAGGGGGAAGATGATTCCCTCACCGGCCCCTCTGGGAGAACCATTCCCCAGAGCCCAGGGGAGGTTCTTGGGCCCCCTAGAGTTCCATAGAGTTCCATGGGGAGTTCCTAGTCCACTCCACTCCACTCTGAACAACTCTATTCTCAAGCCATTCATTCAGTAACCTCTCTCTCTCTGTCTCTGTCTCAGTCTAAGTGCTGGCCTGAAGTGATATCTATTCCTGGGGTATGTAGTGGGTGATGCCACAAGTGACTGAGTCGGTTCCACTTCACGCTGTTGGTTAGTCACTTGGCTACAGTTTTGCAGGAGACCGACAGGAGCGGTGAGTCACAGAAGGTACTGAGTGGGCAGCCACTGGACTGGGAGTGTGTGAGGAACGAGTCATTAAATGGTGCTATCCTTCACTTCTTCTCAAGGTGCTAAGCTCTTTCTCTTTTTTTCCACTTTTTATTCTCTCTCTCTTTCCTGCCCTCGGTCTGTTACACTCTCACTTTCGCACACACACAAAACTGACAAGCAGAGCTCTCTGTTCCTGAGTCTCTGTTCTAGGGTGTCATTTCTGGTACCTCAGTACATGTCTACAGTGCCTGTCTTTGGAGTTGACCTGACGGAGAAAAAATATCTGTTAATGTGCAACTGATCACAGCAGGAAGTCTCTCTCTCTCTCTCTCTCTCTCTCTCTCTCTCTCCACCTGCTTGGTTGGCTGTGCTGCCTGTAGCCATTAAATTCCCTGTGATGCCACATGCAGAGGGGGTTTATGCCTGAAGGTGTGACAGTGTTCTTTCCTCTCATCAGCACGTCAGATTGGGCTTTGTTTTGTTTCTGTGTCAGTAGCAGCACATCATGCTTTCTCACTAAAAAAGACTACAGAAATAGAAAAGACAGCTGTCCCTTGAATGAGCACCATCACCTCTCATAGAGATAAAGAAGAGTTATACCAAAAAAGAATCAAAAGTGTGAGGAGGAAAAAGGACAAATAAATAAAACTTCCTCTAAATATCTCCAGGACATGTCTAGACTTGTTACTGGAACAATATTATGCTGCTCCCTATTACTTGGTGTCTATTGACTGGTAGCCTACCGGCTGCCCATCTCTCTCTCTCTCTCTCTCTCTCTCTCTCTCTCTCTCACTCACACTCACACACACACACACACACACACACACACACACACACACCTCTGATTGCTCCCTCTGCACTTTTTTCTTTCCCACATTTCTTGGTCTGATGCAGTGAGAAAAAGGCTGCACTGAGAATAGCCACAGTGAGAAAAATCTCACTTGTTATCCAAACTGGAATTTCTTTTTTTAATGATCCATTTCTGAATGTGGATGAGCGGTTGAAGTGGTGAACACTGGTCTCTCTCTCTCTCTCTCTCTCTCTCTCTCTCTCTCTCTCTCCCTCCCTCTCTCTCCCTTTCTCTCTGTTAACACCACCCTACATATTCCCCAGGATGTTTTATCGTAGCCTAATATCACACATTTACCTGTTTTTTCCCACTTCCTCCTTTACCCTCCTTTTCTCCCATTCTCTCTCCCTCCTTCACACCCCTGTGGTTCCTTCCTTCAGAAGGAGTCTATCTCCCCATCTCTCTCTTTCTCTGCTCATTCACTCAGCTATATTTCCCTCCTCCAGACTAGACTATCTCTACCTGTTCCAGCTGGACAGGTCGCATCACCCTGGGCACCTCTGCATGTCTCCTCTCCCCACTCCTCTCACTGTCCGCGTTCCTCTCTCTTCCTCACCATCCTCTCTCTCACTTCTCAATTCCCCTCTTTTTCCCTCTCTTTCTCTGGCTTTATATATATACTATATCTCTCACCCTCTCTCTCTCTCTCTCTCTCACTCCCTCTTCCTATCTCTCTCACTTCTTTCAACTCTTGCCATGTTCCTCAGGATCTTCATCCCCAAGAAGCACCGGCAGCGCTTCGACGAGATGGTCTCTCAGAGCCTGATGAACCGCCTGCGCGGCCGAAGCTTCAGCGAACACCGGCACAACCGCCTGCGACGCAGCCGCAGCGAGGACCACCCTGAGCGTCTGCTGGTGTCTACGCGCGCCAGCTCTGTGCCACGCACTGCCCATGACGAGGGCCTGCCCTCGGCCTCACGTGGCCTCCGCAAGACCACCTCACTTATTGCCGGCCATGCCAGTGCTGCGTCTAACGCCAACCGCAGGTCAGTATAGACACACAGCACTCACACACAACACAGCAATTACTGTATCTGTCACACAACCACTCTTTTTTTAAAACGCACATATTTTTGTGATACTACTTTAAACACACTCTGACAAGCTTATAAATTGCCCACTCAGCAGTTTTAGTGAAGCACCTCACACCTCTCTACATGAAAAAGATTATGTACTGAATATATGCAGAATTAAGCATTTAATTAGTTGGCTACAACATACACAATCATACCATATAAATGAATTAGTGTCTCACGATATACAGTAGCACAAACTACAGTATATTGATGTACAGTATGAAATATGAATCAACTCTGTACTGAATGTACATTCCAAGAAATGTGTCTTAAGTCTTAAGTAGTTAATACCTTTCATGTTCCTGGCTATTTTGCAGTTTTTAGTTGTGTTGGCAGCTTGGTGTTGTCTGCTCAATTAAGTTAGTTTGGCGAGAGAGCAAGTATTTCCCATTTATCTTAGTTCATTATTTATAATGGCCATCTTACCTTGTTTGGAGTCATTTCCCTTCATTATCAGTATCTTTACATAAAAAGCTCAGATTTTTTCCCTCATACCTCTGCATTCCCTTCACTCTAAGAGCTTTTATAACAAATACAAGGCTGGTTCTTCTCTCGCATGTTTACTGTACTGTAGTTCTAAGCGCAGCAGTAGGAACAGGTGTGTGTGTGTGTGTGTGTGTGTGTGTGTGTGTGTGTGTGTGTGTGTGTGTGTGTGTGTGTGTGTGCGCGCGTGCGTGCGTGCACATGAGTGGGCGAGGAAGTCAAGGAATGTGATTTCATCCTAGGCGTTAATTACATAGTGAAGTGCTATACTGTAGCACTGGTTGTAGCCTGATTGCTCACCTGTCGGTAACCTGTCAGCACAGGAGTGAGACACAGGAGGCACTTCACACTTCAGCTCAATTATGCAGGATTACACTAGCAATTACTGTACCTTTTCTTATGCCATCAAGCTGATCAGAGATCAGTTCCAATACATGCAAACTCCGACAGTGGCATACTGTATGTCACACTAGACTCTAGATTGGAATGTATGGATGCAATTATTTTATGAGCAGTCTGTTGTTTTTGTCTTTGGGCATGCAGTGCAAAACCGCATATTTATAGTACAGTATATATCTCAGGAATGACATTTTGAGTGAATGAACAGAGCTACCTATTGTGGATCTACAGAACGTACTGTACACTTTCAGTGTGAGTAAGGTACAGTATAGGTGTGTGTAAAAAAAACATACAAAAGCGTGCAGGTCGGTTTTAAAGAAACCTATTCTGTACTACTTTCAGTTTTCAGCGATTCCATTGTTCAACTGCCGTTTATATGGTTATTGTAGTTACCAGAATGTTTTCACCAGATCTTAATTCATAGAAGTCATTTATACAAAATGAACGCACACCCTGTCAACTAGTTAGAACACAGTAGGCCTATTCAATTTCTCCAGATGATCATGACCTTACAGTACAGTATATTATTTACTATTAATTATATTAATATTATTAATTATTATTACTTTTTTATGATTTCTCCCGCAGGACTGTGCGAGTGTACAAAGGAAACCAGAGTTTTGGCTTCACCTTGCGAGGTCATGCTCCAGTCTGGATTGACTCTGTTATCCCAGGTAAGGAAGGGGGGCTGGGTGTGTGTGTGATCTTTTTCTATCCAGTTAGCCAGTTATCCAGTTCCTGCGGAAGTTGCCTATAGACATTGCAAAGGAGATTGGGAGGGAGGCTCCAGACTTCAGAGAGAAAGAGCGAGGGAGAGCGAAAGAGGGAGTGAAGGGGAGAAGGAAAGGAAGAGCACCATGTGGGAAAGTGTCAACTGAGCAGATTGATACACCAACGCATCGATCCAACCTTATCTGGCTGTCATATGACCTTCTGTCTGCTGTCATAGGGCCCATCTGAAATTCTCTGCATTTTTTCTCCCTTCTCCTCCTTTCACATCTCCAGAGATCTCCATGTAATCTCATTTTCAGTGTCAAATCTTTCACTGGCACAGTATGTCCTGTGTTAATATAGGGCCCTTGCCTTCTGTCCCCATTATGTTTTAGTGTCCCCAAAGATGTGTCCTCACAAGACACTATTCTCCAGTATGTGGTTTATCGTCGTCAGACAAGTGGCTTTCAGCCTGATGAAGTATTTGGCCCTAGTTTGGCCCCCTTTTTCCAAAGCCAGGGGATGTGCAATTGCTTTGTGTTTTGATGTGTGGTTTATCCTCACACTTGGTTTTTGAGAAAATGATGAAATATTAGCTCTAAACGCTTATTAGTAGACATTTTTGCCATGGCTAAGTCATTGATAAGTCTTCAAAAATTCTTCAAAAATGTCTTCAAAATTGTCTCATAAACTCTCAGTGCTGTTAATTTGATATGCCTTTGTCAAGTTCATTCTGAACTTGCCAATTGTCTGAACTTACTGAACTGTGCCATTAGCTTTTAACTTTCTCTGGCCAGAAACTGTATCAGAATTATCAACATTTTCAGAAGCGGCATGGTGTTTTGTTTTGGCTGTTACACCCCATTCATCTCACTTATCATGGGAAACAAGGTGTCAAATTAAAGATTAAACAACCTGAAGTAGAGAATTTAAGTGTGAAAACAGACCATAATACTATGAATATGTATTTTTTGAGGACTTTTCCCTGGCTGAATCTCCTTTCAGAGTGAATTTTTGTCTGACCCCTTACAGGTAGTCCAGCTGAGCAGGCAGGCCTGAAGCCTGGGGACCGCATCTTGTTCCTCAATGGACTGGACATGAGGTGGGAACCAGCAGACTCTCATTTCCATTTACCTTTCAAAACGTCCATACTCTTTCATTTCTGCTTTAAAAGCCATTTGTGCTCACTGTGACTGCTTGTCAAGAAAGGGATTATTATCATCATGAATGTTTTGTTTGAGCTTTTGTGAGAGATGTCTGTGTCACTGACTCACTGAGAGACACTGGGTTGAAAAGGTACCTGCAGGTTTTTCTTTTTTTTTTAATGGGGCCATTTGTTGTTCAGCTGGGATCCCAAAATGGTAAAATGGGGACATTAACAAAAGTGCACATAAAAGCTCAGCGGAAATTGGCAGTGACGGGGACGCGTCGCACAACTTAGAACACCTGGTCCACTCTCTGTTCCCAACTCATTCTGTCACTGGGCTGCCTTGTATTTTGTGCTTTTTTTGTTTAAAAAAGGCAAGGTGTCCAACAGAGTTATTCACATAAGTTTTTTTTTTTTTAATATAAATTCACATTTAAGTTTAATCCTCTCTGTCCTCACCTGCACTCGTGATTAAGTGTGTGTGTGTGTGTGTGTGTGTGTGTGTGTGTGTATGTATGTGTGTGTGTCTTTACTGAATCCCATGAGAGCATAACTGCATATCCCCCACAGGAGCTGCTCCCATGAGAAGGTGGTGTCCATGCTGCAGGGCAGTGGAGCCATGCCCACACTGGTGGTAGAGGACGGGCCCCCCATGTTTGTGCTTCCTGACCCTGAGCTCCAGGCGCCGGGCGGCGGTGCCTCCCCCCAGGGCCGCTCCCGCTCTCGCTCCCCCGTGCTCACCTCTCTGCAGTGGGTGGCTGAGATCCTGCCCCCCAGCATCCGCGTGCAGGGCCGCACCTTCAGCCAGCAGCTGGAGCACCTGCTCACCCCACAGGAGCGCTACACCATCTGCAAGGCCCTGGAGGCCTTCTTCCAGCACAGGTGTGCAACATAACATGCTCTCAGGGGAGGAGAGGAATGGGGGGATCAATTACTGCTTTTTTAGCAATATCATTATTTTTGCTCATTTATAGCTTTACTCATTATATACATTTATTGTAATATTTGTATTGTACTGCAGTAGCTTTCCTTTTGTATCCACATGTGAGGATGATGCTCATGTACTGTATGGTGCTCCATGGTCAGATTTATCATTGATGCAACCAGGGATGCAACGTGTAGGCCTACTAAAGTGTGTCAAGATTTATGTATATTCTGTAACTATGTCCACAGCGGTCTTTGATCTTTTTTGTCCTCAACGGCGTTTTCCAGGTAGCACTCCTTTCAAGGCACTACCACCCCTAAATCTAGGGTTAGGGTGAGGGTTATGAGGGGTAGGGTGGGGTTAAGGTTGGGTCTTGCAGGTAGTGATACCTGGAAGGTGCTGCTGAGTGAAAAAAATACCGTAGAGCATCAGCAACATCAGTATTCATTTGATAATGAGGATAACGAGTATATATTCCTGCCACAGGAATGTGGACACTTTGATTGTGGACGTGTTCCCTGTGTTGGACACACCTGCCAAGCAGGTGATCTGGCAGTTCATCTACCAGCTGCTGACGTACGAGGAGCAGGAGCACTGCCAGACCAAGATCTCACGCTTCCTGGGCTACAGAGTCACAAGTGCGTACTACTACTACTACTACAGCACCCTGGGGATGAATGAGTGGGGCAGGGTGGAGGTCCTGCTCTGGAGTTACAATACTGTTGATTTGTGTTTGCATACTTGCTAGTGTGCATGTCCTCTAACTACTGTGGCTTTTCTTCTTTTCAAATAAGTTTACAAACAATGTTTGTCTTTGTATGAATGATGAAGGCTAGGATCATGTATACTGTATATGAAGTAATGCATGGGTGTGTGAATGATGAATATGATGCTTCTCTGTGTGTGTCTGTGTGGTTGTGATCTGTCCTTTTGTGTGTGTGTGTGTGTGTCTGTGTGTGTGTCTATCTGTCCTTTTGTGTGTGTGTGTGTGTGTGTGTGTGTGTGTGTGTGTGGGTTGCAGTGCCCCCTGTAGAGCCTGAGCCGGCCCCAGAGCCTCACCGGCGCAGCAGTTCTATGAAGGTGACGGGCACCACCTACAGGAGCAGCGTGAGAGGACGCAGTTCAGACGACCTGGTCATCGGCACACACCTGGGCATGGGTACCACACACACACACACACACACACACACACTCACACTCACACACACACACATACACACACACACACACACACACACACACACACACACACACACACACACACACACACACACACACACACACACACACACACACACACACACATTTCTGCACACACTAACAATAGAATTAGGGCTATGAGGGGTAGGGTGGGGTTAAGGTAGGGTCTTGCAGGTAGTGCTACTTGGAAGGTGCTGTTGAGTGAAAAAAATACCATAGAGCATCAGCAACATCAGCATTCATTTGATAATGATGATAATGAGAATACATTTCTGCCACAGCAATGTGGACACTTTGATTGTGGACGTGTTGGACGCACCTGC
Organism: Sardinella longiceps; assembly: GCA_027497455.2. Classification (NCBI taxonomy): domain Eukaryota; kingdom Metazoa; phylum Chordata; class Actinopteri; order Clupeiformes; family Clupeidae; genus Sardinella; species Sardinella longiceps. The sequence goes on along the minus strand of JAODXP020000015.1, from coordinate 18,358,827 downwards.
CAAACAGGTGATCTGGCAGTTCACCAATAGAATTATAGCCTTAGAAAGACAGCCAGATATTGCAGTGTTGAAACAGTGTTAGAACATTGGTTTGGCACAAACCCAAGACAGAAGTGAAAAGCATTAGCTAACAACTAACTATTACTAAGCACCAAATCCATTGATTAAAACGTTCCTACAGTATATTTGCACCGTTTTCATTTTTGCCCCCCTCTACTGTTTTGGCTAGGCAGTCATTAACATGTAAATCACAGGCAGGCATCAGTGCATACAGGCACACGTTGCGATGTGCTCAGCTGGGAGATGCGTGCCAGATGCAAGCGGGTTACATAACCCTCCTGTGGGAGTGATGCCTCCCATAGATTAGACACACTTTAAGAGAGACTTCACACACACACACACACACACACACACACACACACACACACACACACACACACACACACACACACACACACACACACACACACACACACACACAGGCTGTAAATGGTTGATATGTAGGACAGCTGTTAGCAGAGAAAAATAACCTAGGGGCAGCAGTGTACAGTTAATAATCAAGCTCTGCAGGTACCTGCTTATAAATTTGTAAGTAAACTGATTTTGGGGTTAATATATTTATGAGGAGGTTATTTAGGGGTCAATTTTGGGGATGTGATTTTTTAAGATAAGCGGAATTTAAAATATTGTCTCAAGCTACTCCAAAAAAAAAAAAAAAAAAACATCCATGAGACACCATATGGCCTTTATAGACATTCAAACTATTCAACTGCTGCCATTTCATACAGTCTTTTCTAGAACCATCCGTCTATGTAGCCTCCACATCAGTCAGTCCAGTCACTAGGCCTCTAATGCTGAGTATGTACTGTAGAAAGGCTGATGCTGACAGCACCCTCTTGTGTCTGTTTGAGGCATCCGCACGGAGCCCGTTGAAGTGGGCATGAGGTTGGCACCCGGCGAGAGACAATCAGGAGACGGGACCTCCCTCCCAGAGACGCCCAACAACCTCACTAACGTAAGGGCCACCATCACCCACTCACCCACCACCACCCACCACCACACACCACCACACACACCCTCAGAGTGTTTCTCAAAGTCGAGAATGCTTCCTAGGTAGCACACTCGCCTTGGAAGCCGTACACTTCAAAAACGAGGCTCCATCAGTGCATCCTTGAAAAATCTATGAACAAAGGCCTCTGTCCTCGCTAGAATTAAGAAGGATGCTTGACTTTGGAACAGTACTTGGCGACTGACAATGACGTGGAATGCTTGAAAAAGCAGCCTTCCAAGCATGCTTCCTCGACTTTGAGAAACACTGTCAGTCTCAGGTCAGGTGACCCTCCCCACCAGCCCAAGGAACATGACTATTGTGCAGTTTCTCTCTGTTAAGACGCTTGAATGATAAAGAAAGTAAACGCACTCTCAAGGTTTAACTCTTAACTACTTATTTAATAATAACATGTCCAAGACGGACGCCTTATGCTGTCCTCAGCATCATAGGCCGAAACGCGTCCGTCTTGGACAGGTTATTATTAAAAAAGTAGTTAAGAGTTAAACCTTGAGAGTGTGTTTACTTTCTTTATCATTCAGTATTCTTTTGTTTTACGCACCCAAACCTGTTCTCTACACTAATTGAGTTGAGCGCACCTTTCCCCCTCACCTGTGATTAAGACGCTTAACACATCATATGAGCAAAGCAAGGGTTCAGACCTTGTCTATTACACTCCAGAGGAGTCAATGATTCCCGTGTGAAAGTGCTTGTGTCACTATTTTGACAGTGTCAGTGTATGTGTGCATGGCTGTTGAGAGTGACACTGATGGTGTGATACTTGGGTCTTTATGGGGTGGATGATTAACGTTGTGATGATCTCCTCTGATCTGGACAGCTGTCTGCTGTCTACGCCGAGCTGGAGAACGTGTACGCTGGGAAGCGGTCGAAGTCTCTCAAGAGTCGTCCTCCGCCTGCCCCTGAAACTCTGGTCGGCATCGACCCCTTCCCCCACGCCCCCTCTCCATCCATGCGGACAACCTCAGGTAACACACGCACACACACACACACACACACACACATACACACCCAAGCATGCACATTACAGGAGGTTTTATTACAGTGGAATTCCATTTCCAACATTTTTAATCTGTGAGCTTATTAAAGGATTTCTTTTGAGTTGGAGTTAAAGAGAGCAGCCATTATGATTAACCTTGATCTTTTTGATTGCATAATCTGCTCTGGTTACAGTAGTAGTAATTGTGTGTGTGTGTGTGTGTGTGTGTGTGTGTGTGTGTGTGCGTGTGTGTGTGTGTGTGTGTGTGTGTGTGTGTGTGTGTGTGTGTGTGTGTGTGTGTGTGGGGGTGTGAGAGAGAGAGAGAGAGAGAGAGAGAGAGAGAGAGAGAGAGAGAGAGAGAGAGAGAGTATCTTTGTATGCTTTTACATGTTCCATGTTGGCTGTTTTGTATGTGTTTATAAATGTGTGTGTGTGTGTGTGTGTGTGTGTGTGTGTGTGTGTGTGTGTGTGTGTGTGTGTGTGTATGTGTGTGTGTGTATGGCTGTGAGCAGGCAGCAGGAAGGTCCAACACCAGCCTCCTCAGCAGCCCCTCCAGCCCTGGTCGGAGCCGGTCCCTGAGCCTCAGTACTACCCCCCAGTGCTGCCCACGCAGACCAGCGCTGAGTCCAACCCCTACATCAGCCTGGACAGCCCTCCACCCTCACCCCCTGACTTCGCCCCCAGCCCCCCGCAACGCCTACGCAAACGCTACACCTTCTCACGGCCGCCCCGCACCGTCGACACAGAACGCTTTTTAGATGCCCTAAGCCAACAGCTGGGACAGTCGGTTGTTGGCCCAGATGACTTCCTGTCCCCAGAGAACGACTATGAGGAAGTAAGTGTGTCGCAACAATTACCTGGACCGTCAAATACCTGACAGTAGCTTAGTCTCTTTATTGGCTTATTCATGCTAGTTTGTGATAGTCATGCAAGTTGGGTTAAGGGTAAGGGACACATTGGAATTCAATCCAATTTGACATTTTTTTTCCTCTAAGGCAGTGGTTCTCAAACTTTTTCTGTCATTCCCCACTTTGGAAGGCAGAGAATTTTCACGCCACATCTGGAAGGCTCAATTTGCGCACAATAGATGTATCTCCATGAGGAATACTTTGAGAGTACAGGATTTTTGTCAATGTTAAAATTTTCATGTTACTAATTCAAAACCAAATTTCTCTCAAATCCCTAGGGTTACAACAACTAGCAAATAAGCAAATAACACCATTGGAAAGCTCAATTTACTGTCATATGTGCATATCTGACAAATATCAGCTGTGAATTCGGGGGCATGGTGCGACCCACCTGTCATGTATCTGCGCCCCACTAATGGGGCCCGCCCCACAGTTTGAGAAACACTGCTCTAAGATATTGAATATCAGTGGCTCAGCGTAGGGATGGGGGAGGGAATTGCATGAATTGTGGATTAGTGATTCTAGATGTTTCCATGCTATAATATGACAGTAGTTCTTGGTCTTGGATCTAGAACAGTAATGATTGTTGGTGTTTTCATGCTGCAGTGAGCCACATTAGAAGTCCTTTAAGGCTAAGGTTCCTCAGCGTTCCCTGTAACATCCCTGTGTCCCTGTGGTCTGTGATTGATGGTAATACTAGGATGTTGTCCAGATGGGCTTCCAGGACCTGGAGGATGAGGAGCCAGAGATGGAGGAGGAGGAGGACATGATGGAGGAGGACATGATGGAGGAGGAGCTGGAGGAAGAGGAGGAAGAGTTAGAGGAAGAGGAGGATGTCGAGGAGGGCGAGGAGGGAGGCGTCTTCCTGCCCCCGGAGTTGAGCAGCGCCAGCGAGCTGGCCAGCGGCCCCAGCAGCGAGGACGCCAGCTCACTCACCTACTCCTCCGGCTCCGAGCCCATCCCTCCGCCACCTCTCACCCCGCCTCCTCCTCCGCCCGTCCAGTTCAACGACCAGACTGGACACCCCGTAGGCGGGGGAGGTGGTGGTGGTGGTGGTGGTGGGGTGGCCTACACCCCCGAACACAGCGGCCGGGTGCTGACCTTCCGCCGGCACCCTGGGCCCCCTCCGCCTCCCCCTCCCCGCTCCAATCCCCCACCATCTTCAGGCCCCAAGCGGGCTTCCCTGCACAAGGTGCTGCCCACCAGAGAGGACATGATGCTGGGTCACCCCGGCCAACAGCAGCAGCAGCAGCAGCAGCAGCAGCAGCATCTCCCCCAGCAGCTGCAGCACTACCAGGAGCCTATGGGGCAGCAGCTGCAGGGCCAGCTCCAGGAGCACCGCTCCCTCCCCGTGCAGCCCACAGCCCAGGCCGTCCACCAGGCCCAGCAGCAGCAGCAGCAGCAGCAGCAGCAACAACATCACCAATCCCTGCCCCCTTTGCCCACTCTAGACGCAGACATCCACCCTGGCCACGCCGTGCTCTACCAGATCCACCAGGCCCAGCAGCAGGCTCAGCAGGCGGCCCAGCAAGCACAGAGCCACCAGGCGCTCCAGGCTCAAGCTCAGGCTCAGGCTGCTCAGGTCGCTGCTCAGGTGGCTCATCATCACCACGCCTCGTCACGCGATCATCACCAGGCCCAGCAGGTCCATCAGAGTTACCAAGCTCACCAAAGCCACCATCAGGCCCATCACTCCCATCACCACTCCCCCAGCCCAGTGCAGCAGCTCCACCATGGGCACCACCACCATCACCACTCCCACCACCATCACCACCACCAGCAACAACAGCAGCAGCAACAACAACAGCAGCAGATGCAGCAGCAGCAGCAACAAATGCAACAGCAGCAGCAGCAGCAGCAGCAGCAGCCTATCCACCAGACACAGCAGATCCAAATCCATCAGACCTACCCGCCGTCTCAGCCCGCTCACCTGCTCCAACAGGTGCACCAGACCCACCCCATCCACCACTCGTACTCGCACCCCATCCACCCGGGCCAGCAGTACCAGCCCACGGTGCTCACCACCTTCCAGCCCCTGCCTCCGCAGCCTCCTCCTCCACCACCGCAGCCCCAGCAACCCCCGCAACCTCCACCCCCACCCCCACTCCAGCAGCAACAGCATGGCCAGCCAATCCATCATCATCATCATCCATCCAGCCAACAGGCCCGCCAGAGCCCACAGCCCCAGGCCATGGCCCAGGCCCACGCCCATCACCACCCCCAGCCGCAGCATTCTGATCTGGAGCCCCCACCACCACCACCCCCTCCTCCACCCTGTGTGCCTCCCCCATTGCCCCGACAACCTACCTTTGACAGCCACATGAACGTCAAGCGCCTACGCTGGGAGCAGGTGGAGAACTCGGAGGGCACCATTTGGGGACAGGTGAGTCCAGTCTTGTTACATTTAGGCAATGTTAGGCTATTCTGCTAACCTACAGTGGTTAGAAAAGACGTGGAAGTGGAAATCTGCTTTCTATTGGCACAGGTTGCATTTGTTTATTAGTTAAAGTGTTTTCACTGATTAGCTTATGAATGTGGTTTAGGAGTTGTGCTAGAAACATCTGGTTTAGAGAATGTTTGGTATTCTGTGGTTAGACAGTTGAGGTGTGGCTTCCGAACAGTTACCAGGCATGCCCTCACAGACAGCAGAATATACCGCTCATGTTTTCACGATTTTTATTATATATCTAATGGTATCTAATTCAGTTTAACATCATCAATGTACACCTTTGTTTATTTATTCATTCAACATTTTGTGATGCAAACATTAATTTGCACATTCATGGTCCCTTATCTATTATGTAATAATTTAAAGGCATATTTGTTTTGGGTTTTGTAGAGATTGCTCTTCTATGTATTGTGTTTTGGTTTGATCATGTGTTTAATAAAGGCTTACTTTATTTGTCCTAACCTGCAGATGGGGGAAGATTCAGACTTTGATAAGCTGAGTGACATGGTCAAGTATCTTGATCTGGAATTGCACTTTGGAACTCAAAAGACTCCAGGTTTGTAGAGTGGTTGGTGTGTGTGTGTGTGTGTGTGTGTGTGTGTGTGTGTGTGTGTGTGTGTGTGTGTGTGTGTGTGTGTGAAGGACACTTTGAGTAATTAGAACAGTCTGTCATTCTCCAGAAGGACATTCAATTAAGGCACCTCAAGATAGTTGACAGCATTAACACTTTCTGTGGCCTGAATGTTGCTATCAGCGACCCACTTTGATCTCTTTGGTTTCTCCGAACGCTTCTTTTGTTGTGCCATGTACCTAAGAAATTCTCTATTCAAAGTCTTTGTCGTGTTACATTCATGTAATTAAGAGGTTAGGCCTTAGGCTTTGTTGTGTTAAGACTATCTGCTTGTATCTTTAGAGAGAATGGAGAATTCTGCACCATTCTTCCTCCCCGGCCACCCACTATAGTTTTGTTACTTTATTATGTACGAACTTCAATGTGTTTGTTTATGACACACTATGCAGCTGAAATGTACATTTGCATTTAGTAGATAGTTTTATCCAATGTGGCTTACATATGTGTGCCTTGCTCAAGGGCACAACAGTGACAGATGGGACTGGAACCCACAACTTCCAGGCTATTAGCATGCTAGCCCAGTTCCTTAATCACTACACCACCACCGCACCGATTGATTTGAAAGCAGTTGTCAGTCTGTCTGTGAGAAGTGATGGTCTCATTACGGTCTCTTATGTCAGTGGCTGTTCCTGAGCCTGCACCCCAGCCTGAGACCTTCAAGAAGAAAGACGTGGTGGAGATCCTCTCCCACAAGAAGGCCTACAATGCCTGTGAGTATGTGTAGCCAAGATCGGTTTGACCTCTCACGGGATCTCGAACCCTCCACCTAGTCAACTACAACAAACCCATGGCATGGGAGTCGAATGCTCTAACCACTGAGCTGAAAAGCCCAGGCCCCCAACTCAGTGGGAAGTGGGTTATGAGGATTTTCCATGTATGAATGAATTCCATGCTTGTTGGCATCCGTTACAAATGGAACCCATGCTGATTGTAGTTGACAGCTGAGGATAAGATCTTAAATTGCTTTTAGTTTTCTATCTGTATCAGGTGGTTGTGTTTTTTTTTCTTGTCATTTTGGTGTTTTACTGTAGATGTGTCAGACCCAGATTGAGTCCCTCGGCACCTGAACTAATTGGTTCAGGAACTAATCTGTGCCAGACCACTTTAGGTGACTGACGTCTGACTGGCAGGCAGGCAGGCTGTCTAATGTGGGAGTGTGGGAAATAAAATGAGATTGAATGTGTGGATGGCCTATATTAGCCTATATTAGCCTGAACTGACCTGTACTAGACTGTACAGAATGTTAAGCCTATGATGACCTCCTCTGGTTTACATTATATTTCAATATACTGTTAATGTTTTTAATCATTAATTGTAATTTCACATACTGCACCATCACTATTTTTTAATTGTAACAGTTTAACAGTTGTCTGTTTTTTATTGTTGGTGTTTATTTAAATACTATGGCCATTTTGTTCTGCTCTCAAAGAGAAGGTGTTTGGTATTTTTTGCCCTCAACGGTGCCTTCCAGGCAGCGCTGCCTTCAAGGCACTACTCCACTCAGTTTAGGGTTAGGATGAGGGTTGAGGGGGTTAGGGTTAGGGTTAGGAATAGGGAAAAGGTAGTGCCTTTTAGGCTGTGCTGCCTGGAAGGAGCCATTGGGGGCAAAAAACACCATTGAGCCAAAGAGAAATAATGTACTATCCTTTAATCTCTGTCTCGGACCTCATCTTTACTAACAGTGTTGCTTTGTCCATTCCCCATGTCAGCCATCTTAATCGCCCACCTCAAGCTGTCGCCAGGTGAGCTGCGGCAGGTGCTGATGAACATGGTTACGGAGCGTCTGGAGTCGGCACACATCAAGCAGCTGCTCCTCTACGCGCCGGACGAGGAGGAGGTCAGGCAGTATGAGCTCTACAGGGAGGACCCCAGCAAGCTCAGCGAGCCCGACCAGTTTGTGCTGCAGGTAGACTTACTGCACGGGGAATGGGTCCGGCATGGTCACTTAGTGCCAGTGCTGTTTGTAGATTATACAAATAGGCTTCTATTCACCTTTTTCACCTGGCCGCCATATTCTGAACGAAAACGAGGCTCGGGTGGTAAACTAGACTAGGAAGTGCCGACGAAACGTTAATTCAATTCAATTCAATTTTATTTGTAGAGCGCTCAAATACAGTGCATTGTCTCGCGGCGCTTTACAGACAGTACGGGAAGCATCCATGAGAAACAGGGGCAAGGAAAAACTCCCTTCGCTTTATAAATAATAATTAATAATTTCTCACAGATGCTGGACAGAAAATCTACTGCTGGTCCCCTCTCTTACTGTTGGTCAGGTGGAAAGTTGGGCAGAGGAGGGGCATCCCATCTCCAGAAGCTACTTCTGGGGAAGTTTTACCACCCAAGCCTCGTTCTAGTGCCTCATATTGACGTAGGTGAAAAAGGTGAATGGCTTATGGATTAGATAATAATAACATCCTGTATAGAGCTTTAGACCCGAACGTCATTGTAATGAAAATCACCGCCATTTTAAAAGGCCATGCAGTTGACTCTCCTTTGGAATCCCATACAAATTGTTTTAACTAACAGACTTTCTTACCAGCTTCTTGTTGCCACAGACATCATTTCTCTCCATCGGTAGGGGAAAGGGTTGTGACAACATCCTCATATTTCAACATTAGTTTGCTCTGTTATGAAATTGAGACTGATAACTAACCACTGCTCTCTATGTGTGCTCAACGGCAAAGGTGTAAACTGGCCTGTAGTTATGGTTGCCAAATACCCAGAAGACACGCCCACTTCCTAAGCTCCAAAGCTGAAGAGAGTGAGAGGGAGTTGTGCATCAATGCATGAATGCACTAATGTGTATTGTCATCTAGCCAGTATTTGGTGTTTTGAACCTCTTTTGAGGGTCTGTGTCAGGGTCTGTGTATGAATTGACTGCACAAATAATACACATTATTATTGTCTGTGTGTGTCTGTGTGTGTGCATGTCTGTGTGTGTGTGTGTGTGTGTGTGTGTGTGTGTGTGTGTGTGTGTGTTTGGGCACAGATGCTCTCTGTTCCTGAGTACAAGACCCGATTGCGGAGCCTGTTTTTCAAGACCACCCTGCAGGAGAAGACAGAGGAGATGCGGGGGGCGTACGAGTGTGTCTACACCGCCTCAGTGGAGCTCAAAACCAGCAAGAAGCTGGCCAAGATACTGGAGGTGCCTCCCAAACTAGTCCTCACCACATTTCCACACAAATCATCTTAATCTTATCTAAGCACAAAAAAGGAACTAGTCACAGTCACTTACTACGATAAGATAAACCATAATCTCAATTAGTCCCTTGCTTTAAGATCATTTCCATGTGTTCATGGGAAAAACAGGGAAAAACTTCTCGTCTACACCAGATGTGCAGCCTCCCATAGTTACTCCAGGATGACTCAGCATATTTGTATTCAAATACACTGGGCACTGAAACCCATGCTTAACTTTCTCTTAACTTGCTCTGCTATTTCTTTCAGTTTGTGTTGGCAATGGGGAATTACCTGAACAACGGCCAGCCCAAGACTAATAAGACCACCGGGTTTAAAATCAATTTTCTCAATGAGGTGAGCCCTGCAAAATTGCCATCCCTTCAATATTATAGAAAAACAAAGTGAAGCTACAATCACAGCATACTGTAGTCTCTCTCAAGCCAATTAAAACGGTTTGTGGAGTGACTATTTCATTTCTGCCTGGCTGATCAGAATGACAAAACGGCTGTTGTTTGTTCCGGCTCCTCAGCTCAGCACAACCAAAACTGTGGATGGGAAGTCCACCTTTCTGCACATTCTTGTCAAGTCACTTTATCAACACTTTCCAGAGGTGCTGGACTTTGCCAAGGAGCTGACAACCGTTCCCCTGGCAGCCAAAGGTATAGGAGGAGGAGGAGGAGGAGGAGGAGGAGGAGGAGGACAGGCCCTCTTAGGACTTCTTCTACTTCTACAAGTTTCTTGTAACAACAAAAAAAATAATAGCAACAACGACAATACAATAATAACTACAATTTGCGATTCCTAGGAATTACACAATGTATGTAAAATCATGTAAAAAGTTTTTTTCAATTTGCAATTGTTTTTCACAAATATCTGACAGTAGCAAAAAAAAAAGAAAAAAAGATGATGTTGTTGCTAGACCATTGCTAGGACGGTTATGGTGGTTGCTACGTTGATCATGTTGATTGCTTATCACTGTGGAAGTGGTTTGAAAAATGATTTCATCTGTTCAATCTCCTCCTCAGTAAATCAGAGGAACATCACCTCTGATCTCAACGACCTGCACGGCACCATCCAGGAGATCCGTGGCGCCTGCCAGATGATACCAGCCACATCTGAGGACCGCTTTGCAGTGGTTATGAGCGTATCCTTTCTGTTGCGTTGCCTTGACTTTAAAGTGCACTTGCACAGCATCTCCAAACCCAAACATGGCAGAGGGTTGTTTGAATATATATGACTATAAATATATACTATTTTGATCCAGTGAGGGGAAATTAGGTGTCTTTATTTAACCCAGTTGGCTACACACACAGCACACAGTAAAGTGAAGCACACACACAGCACACGCTAACCTAGGGAGCAGTGAAGAGTTGGATGCCCTGTAGCCGTCCACTGTTAAATAAAAATAAAACTGGCAACCGCTTCGTTTCTAGCCGAAGCCCTAACCATGGCTACCCAATGCCATGGCTACCCAAAGCATTGATGTAATACATGCTGTAAGCCCTGGTTAAAGTTCAAGCTTGGCTCTGTAAAGCACTTTGAAACATTATCTGTGTTATGGTGCTATATACAGTAGATAGCCATATGTGCCCTACTCTGTGCCTATGGCTGAGGCTGTATACTGTCTCCGGCCTCTTGAGTGCTTTTGTGAGGAAGTGAGCCTTGACAGCGTGTGCACAGGGTTTCCTGGAGAACTCGCACCCGGCGGTGCAGTCGCTGGAGTCCCTGCAGCAGAGGGCCATGGAGGAGTTCTCCCGTGTGGCCTCCTTCTTTGGCGAGAACAGCAAGGCCACCACTGTCGAGGCTTTCTTTGGCATCTTCGCTGAGTTCATGGCCAAATTTGAGGTATGCTGTCACACAACTCCAGACATTTTATATTGCACCCGTGTTTGGTGTGTTGCACTTGATGTCTGAGAGCAAATTCCATTACTTTAGTAACTGTTACAGAGGTGTTTTAGCATTCTTTTTTTACATTGATTTTTATTTATGTGTGTGTGTGTGTGTGTGTGTGTGTGTGTGTGTGTGTGGGTTTGTGTGCGCACATGCATATGCAGAGAGTTCTGAGCGAGAACCAGACCGTAGAGAATCCCCCGCGGAGCCCCCGAAGTCCACGAATGGCCTCACCTCTGGCATGGTGAAGTTGTGTCAGTCGTACTGTACACACACACAGACACACACACACACACACACACACACAAACACACAAACTTACGCAGAGACACTAATACACAGACAAACGCAGACATGAACAGTCACATGACACTGTAACTGACTGGTATGTCCATTCTGACTTAATGAGAGCAATCATGAAGAGATGGAGATGAGATTACGTCTATAGTGAGTTAAAAAAAACAAAATGGTCTCAAACAACTTGAAGAAGATTTTTCTCTTGCTTCTGCCATGGAACTTTTCTATGGTGCAACAATGATGATTGTTTGTTGGAGAGGTCATACAACAAAGACACAATTTGACTCAAATGTGTCATCCTTTACTAAGTTATCAATGGGATGTTTAATATTCTTACAAATTTAACTAGTGGTGATACAAGGCATATCACATAGCATGTGGATGTTAACCAATAAATATTTCCAACAAATGTCTAAGGAACAGTCTTATGTCAATGTTCCTTGCATATCTAAAGTGAATATACAGTAACTGAGCTCAAAGCAGCCATCAGTAGCAGACAATATTGTGAGGTTCAACTTTGCAAATATGAGTAAACAGAGATTATTATGGGGTGTCCAGAAGACATGTTTGTTTAAACCTTTGAAAACAGACAAAGTATGTGACGACACTGAAAATTTTACCTTCATTTTATGCTGAATGTATGTTGTAATTACCCTGTAATTATTCAAATCAGATGTTATTATAAACTTATAAAAATGAATATCTGTGAAATCTTTAAAACAATGTTTTGGCTTCTTGTCCCAAACTGCAGTATTGAATGTAGCGTTGTAAGGGCTTGGACTTAGATTGTCAATCACATTGAGTAAATTTAGTTTGTTTTGTAAGTTTTGTTTTGTTTGGGAATATATTTCTTTTCTTTTACAGATAGAATTTCTAGGAAGCTTCTGTGGTTTTGGTTGCCTCGGTTTTATCTTTTAGTTTCATATCGGATGAGTTAAACCGGCGTTCGCTTTGATTTTTAAGAAACTTACACCAGTGTTTGATTTTGTTTTGTTCACAACTACAGCCCAGAGCTAGACTGTGACATAGAAAGGGTCAATGTTGTTGTCATTTGTAAAGGTGTATATATGTGCAGGTAAATTAAAACTGTGTACCAAGAGTAAAACAGACATGACACCAAACTTCTAATGTTCTAATGTTCTTGTTAGCAATTTTAAATTGTTCATTATTATTTTATTGATATTTCATCTTCGTCATAATTTTATTTCTGCTTCCACACTTTACAGCTTTATTAACATTTGACCTTCAGTTATGATTGTTGTAAATCCATGTGTCCTTCAACTTTATGCAATATTGATAAATCATTGGTGTGTAAATCTAAATGGCTCTTCATGTGCTTGGCTTCCGATTCACAGAAACATTTGGGTAGCAACAGCCTGCTGCAACAGAAAATGTTGAAAGTGAACACTTTCAAAAGTGAACACATGATTTTGAATGAAACAATGAAAAAAGTGATTCAATATTTTACAATGCAATATATAATAAAGAAATAAAAACAATTTAATACAAAAGTTCCCATGAGCCTTGCAACCATGTCATTTTAGGTGCTTGTGATAAGACTGTGTTGCTGGGCTTTTTTATTTAAGAGCTTGATAAGAGCAGTTGCAATGTTGTCGGTCGGTCAACTTGTAACTTGTAGACACGTTTTGACAGCGTTGCTGTTGTTGTCATTACCTGTGTGGTAATAAAAGACTTACATTTTAACCTGTGTGTGTGGAATGTTGGAAGGCGTTTGGAGTTTGATCCTTGGTTACCTGGGTCCAGTGTTAAGTGCTGTAGTTCCCTGAAAGCAGGTTAATTCACTGGGCACCCAGCAACACCATGTGAGCTCTTCTCAGTCTGGAGAGCGATACATAAAGATCTGATCGGATTGTAACCAGCTGTGGTGAGCTAACCTTTTTTTTTAAACATCTCTCTCTCATTTTTTCTTGCATAGTTTTCTTGTTCACACTTTCTTCAGACATTTTTAGTTGAGCTATTATCAGTGTATTTGTAAATGTTTTTGAAATGCACAGCCGTATGTTTGTACACTTCTGTCTACTTTAAATTTTGTGAGATCTAAAAAAAAAAAAAAAAAAAAAGAGGCCATCTCTGAAATAGGTGTATGCATCCATGGACCATGCATGTTTATTGCCACTTTGTATATTTGTGGGAAAGTAACTAAGAAATCTAATAGAAGATGATCGATTGTATATATTATTATTTTTTTTTTACTCCACTGTTATCCTACCGTTTTGTTGGCTTGCAGACACCTGTTCTGGTGTCGTAGCTTCTAGAAGGTTTTAGAAGATTCTAGAAGAAACATTTTTGAGGCTATCTTGTGGGGAGGATGAGCTGATAAGCTTATAAGCTGATAAGCTTGCTTATACATCCGGTCAAGAAGAATGGTCAAATATGTTTTTCTTAACACATAATCAAGTGAAACGGAACTATCCTACCTTTCCATTTGGACCTCTTCTGCACATTGTAGCTTGTTTGCTAAAGGCATAAGTTTTTTTTGTGTGCTCTTGATAATTGTTTCCAGAAATTGACAATTATTCTTCCTCAGTGTGATTATATAAACGCCACTGTGTTATTGCTCTTTACTATGGTGGAGATAAAAGTTGGGTAATGTGTAACCTGCTGCCCTAGGAGTCCTTTTCGGACACCTCTCATATGTGTTGCAGGGGTGTGGTGGGGTGTGAGCCATAGAACCAAACCCAAGTGTGAAACTAATACCTCTCCCAGTCTTAGCTCTTGGAAGGTGATCTGAGCCACACTTTTTTGGATCAACATTTGGGACTGGCCAGCATGGAGTCTACCCAAAGCCCAAGCATCACCACTCCTGGGCAGGAGACTGCCCCAACCTCATTGGCTCCGCTGGACATAGGGGTACTCGTTGCTTACTTCGTGGTGGTGCTGGCTGTTGGCCTATGGGTAAGTATGTTCTGGATTCACCTCTGAATGGCATGTTCCAGAAAAATGATAAAGCCCCGGTAGTGGCCGCCAAACACGTGGACATCACCTTTTTATTATGAATTTTGAACATTTTTGAAGAGCATCACTGAGCAGTATTAAAAGCCTGACTTCAGAGAGTAGAGCTCATTGCATATTTGTTGCAGTCACTCACCAATCAATCAAGCTGATTAGCATAGCTCCAATGCCTGATAGATCAGCTAATGATCAGTGAAACCATATGCAGAGCTAAAACCAGTACATGCAAGACTTGTTTTCTGAAGTCAAACAATATAAATCTCTTTCTTTTTTTTTATTTAGTCCATGTGGAGAACTAAACGGGGCACTGTCGATGGATATTTCCTCGCCGGCAAAAACATGACATGGTGGCCAGTAAGTATTTTAAATTATGGAATCCTATAAAACACATACATAAGATGAGTATGTTCCAGGTTTAATATGTTCCACTGATGTCTCACATGCGTTTGTGCAGAGAGTCTTCATACTCCTTCATACTCTTTGAATGGCTCTTGTGCAGGTAGGAGCTTCCTTGTTTGCCAGTAACGTGGGCAGTGGGCACTTCATAGGGCTGGCAGGATCAGGCGCGGCCGCTGGCATCGCAGCTGTAGCCTACGAGTGGAATGTAAGTAGATCATCATGGAGCCACAAGTTTATGTTCAGTCCAGATTTCCATTCATTATTTAGCATTATCGATGTCTACATCGATGGCTCAAAATCTAGAGAATCAAGGTGCACCTGTTTAAAGCAGATTAGTTTGATATAATGTCAAATAAGCACATTAGTTTGAGATAATGTTGAACAAATTTAAGAAAATTCTTCAGAAGATATTGGTGAATGAGGCCTATTGTTATTATTGATATTGCTACATGTTTCTCTCCAAGAAATAGTTTGTGTGTGTGGCTGGCTTGCTGTGTTTACATACCGTACATTTTACTCATCTCTAAGGGCCTGCTGATGGTGCTTCTGCTGGGTTGGCTCTATCTGCCTATCTACGTGGCATCAGGGGTAAGGGATTGAAGTACTACCTGACACACACACACACACACACACACACACACACACACACACACACACACACACACACACACACACACACACAGTTTTCTTCAGGATAAATGAAGCATCTGTTAACAACTTACATGCATGTCAGCTATTGTCAACATTGCAGCCATTACAGCAGTTGTATCTTCTGGTGTCCTCAATAGATGTTTTCATCCTGTTTCTGTTGCCAGGTCACCACTATGCCAGAATACCTCCAGAGGAGATTTGGGGGCAAGAGAATACAGTTATTTATTGCTGTTTTGTACCTCTTCATTTATATTTTCACAAAGATATCGGTGAGTAAAAGGCAAGAAATATGATTCAATACATAATTCAGTGCTTCTGTTCAGTACTCTTTAAAAGTGGCACAGTGACAGTATAGTAGATGTTCCTAAGTGGATCTCTCAGTATGTTTGTGTTGTGGGCTCTGCTCTGCTCTGCAGGTGGACATGTATGCTGGAGCTGTGTTCATTCAGCTGGCTCTTCAGTGGAACATCTACCTGGCAGTAGTGGTGCTCCTCAGTATCACCGCTCTGTACACCGTGGCAGGTGTGGGGCTTAGCCTAAGACTTAAAGGAAAAATCTGGCGTGAATCAACATGTAGCCCTGCTGTTTTGTACTGCTAAGTGCCACTGAAAGCCACCTCAATGATCGAATTTTGTGCATCGTAGACCGAGTTTGCGAAACGGCAGCTAACACGAACTGAATGAGGCATGTCAAAAAACGAAACCTAATCGATTTGCTTTCGTTTTGAAATGCCCCATTCTGTTACCGTTAGCTGCCGTTTCGCTATATCAGTCTGCGTTGCATGAAATCGAGTGATTGAGGTGGCTATCAGTAGCGCTTGGCACTATAAAACAGTAGGGCTACGTGTTGATTCACACCGGATTTTGCCTTTAAGTCTACAGTATACTGACTGTGTTACTCCTGGACCTCAGTAACCTCCCTTTACAGTACACCAGTGGATCAGTGTGGATTCTGATCTGAAATCAGTTGGTTTCCTTTGATGTTTCAGGTGGCCTTGCAGCAGTGATTTACACAGATGCTGTTCAAACTCTCATCATGCTGGTTGGAGCCTTGACACTTATGGTCTTCAGTGAGTGTCATTGAATGAATGGATGCATGAATGAATGAATGCATGAATGGATGAATGAATGAGTGAATGAGTGTGTTTTCTGGTCATTGGCCAATAACATAATCATAACCACATGGTTGGGGCTGAAGTATCATCCTGTGTAAACATGAGGCTTTTAAGCCATTTATGTGTAATCATTAAGTCATTAAGCCAGATGGCCGAAACCAACTGAGCTGTTATTAATTTGGACTAATCTCAATCCATGTCATTTTTATGCAAACATACGGTATTAATGTGTATCTTTCTTTCCAACTGAAAAGTGACAAGTCATTGTCCTGTGGATGTAATCATTTGCATAACAGACTGCTGAATTGTTTTTTCCTTAGAAAGCATGCCTTGCCCTACTGGTAACATTTTAACACTGGTGATTGTGTGTGTGTGTGTGTGTGTGTGTGTGTGTGTGTGTGTGTGTGTGTGTGTGTGTGTGTGTGTGTGTGTGTGTGTGTGTGTGTGTGTGTGTGTAGGTTTCACGGAGGTTGGGGGATGGCAGGCCCTCCTGGATGGCTACAGTTCTGCTATCCCCGACATCAGGGCACCCAACACCACCTGTGGGATCCCTAGGGAGGATGCTTTCCACCTGTTTCGCCACCCCATCACCTCCGACCTCCCATGGCCAGGGGTCATTATTGGCATGTCCATCCCCTCAATGTGGTACTGGTGCACTGACCAGGTGACCCTGCTGCAGCACAAAAGTTTATTTTATTTATCATAACAATAATACTAACACAGTACACAATAGAATTGACTATTTAAAACTATAAATGAAAGGCCTGAAAAATGTCATTGATTTTCTACTTATAATAACACTTACATAACGCTTTTACGCAACACTTTTTAATTACTTTGCTAATTACTATTTAGCCACAGGTCAAATTATAATCGGTACATATGTTGTGGATGTAGGTCATAGTTCAGCGCTCTCTGGCTGCCAAGAACCTGGTCCACGCTAAAGGCGGCTCTCTGCTAGCGGCTTATCTGAAGGTCCTGCCCTTCTTCATGATGGTGCTGCCAGGCATGATCAGCAGAATCCTCTTCCCTAGTGAGCACCTGTTCTACTACTACTGCTCTTATCTACGTCTGTGATAGGAGACTTTTTAATGACCAGCCATTTCCTCAGTGGTCAGTTGAAAACCCAAACTCTCTCTCTCTCTCTCTCTCTCTCTCTCTCTCTCTCTCTCTCTCTCTCTCTCTCTCTCTCTCTCTCTCTCTCTCTCTCTCTGTGTGTCTCTTTCTGTGTGTGTGTGTGTGTGTAGATGAGGTGGGGTGTGCAGACCCAGATGAGTGTAAGAGCATCTGTGGAAACCCAGTGGGCTGCTCAGATATTGCCTATCCCAAGCTAGTGATGGAGCTTCTTCCCAGTGGTGAGTGTACCCAACACACACACACACACACACACACACACACACACACACACACACACACACACACACACACACACACACACACACACACACACACACACACACATTTGCCTGCACATCCGAAATACAATTACACAAATAATCTCCAAAAACAGTTGCAAACCGTTGCTCTCTCTCTCTCTCTCTCTCTCTCTCTCTCTCTCTCTCTCTCTCTGTGTGTGTGTGTGTATTAGGTCTAAGAGGCCTGATGATGGCGGTCATGCTTGCTGCGCTCATGTCCTCCTTGACCTCCATCTTCAACAGCTCCAGCACCATCTTCACCATGGACCTGTGGAGGCACATCCGCAAGCAGGCCACTGAGTGGGAGCTGATGATTGTGGGCAGGTAAGGACCCGCCCACTCAGCTCAACTCAGCTCAGACTCACACTCACTCTTGAGCAGGACTGGCTGGACTGTCTTGGACCAAACAATGGCCCAGGCAGATTTTCCTACCATGTTTTTATTGCTCAATGGTGTTTTTTGCCCCCAACGGCACCTTCCACCCTATTCCTAACCCTAACCCCCTCAACCCTCATCCTAACCCTAAACCAAGGGGAGTAGTGCCTTGAAGGTAGTCCCTGCTGTCTGGAAGGCACCGTTGAGGGCAAAAAATACCAAAGACCGTTTTTATTCAATAATAACTTAGTGGCGAGCTGAAATAAGACTGCAAGTTAGACACATTTCATGAATATTGGAGATTTAATAGGACTGTATGCCCTATGCCCTGCTCTTGAACCTCTCCAACTCCAGCATGACACCGTCCATGCCTTAGTCGGACACAAGAGCCCATTCATACACACTGCTGTAGCTCAGAACCGTATATAGAGATCCATATACGGCTCTGCTGTAGCTGTGATAGTACACCACTTAGTGGACACCTACTAGCAGTGTCAGTGCTTTGGCATCAGGTTGAAGGCACTTTTTTATTTACTGGAAAAAAAGAACTGGGAACAGAATAGTGGAAGAGTATTATGGGCTATTTACATGTACTGTACTTTTTTCTGCTTCGATGCTTAACTTCAGAGAGATGATGTAATATAAGGAGTAGAAATGTGTGGGTATGCTAGCTGACAGGAGCAGAAATAATGTGTTAATCATTCCATTTCTTTTACTCATTTATTTGAGTGTTCCTCTGGGTCATTTTGTGTGTGTGTGTGTGTGTGTGTGTGTGTGTGTGTGTGTGTGTGTGTGTGTGTGTTTGTGGTTGCGTGTGTGTGTGTGTGTGTGTGTGTGTGTGTGTGTGTGTGTGCGTGTGTATATGTGTATATGTGTGCGTGCGTGTGTGTGTGTGTGTGTGTATCTGTAGAGTGTTTGTGCTAGTTCTGGTGGTTGTGTCTGTGCTGTGGATCCCCCTGGTTCAGGCCAGTCAGGGCGGCCAGCTCTTCATCTACATCCAAGCCATCAGCACCTTCCTGCAGCCTCCTGTTTCCATCGTCTTCATCGCCGGATGCTTCTGGAAAAGGACCAATGAGAAAGTACTCATCACTTTTACTCCGTTTAATTGTAGTGCTAGCTGAAAATATGTCTCAACAAATTCAATTTGGTCAGACATGAGCCTGTCATTACCATGAAATGGATCATCAACATTAATGACACTTTTTAAATGTTTATTACTATTGTCATTAAGTGTCATTCCGTTTTTTTAATCTAAAGTTTACACTGTTTTAGGTGCAAAAACCGAATGACCCAAAATTTCAGCTATAATGCAATTTATTAATTAATCAATATAGTGGATAGGACAGCATTGCATACCTTGTAAGAGAACTGTGCAGATGCTCCTTGCTCTTGAAAACAAAGTCTGGATAAAACAGTCCAAATGATCTTAACTGTTCTGATGCTGTTTCCTCCCAGGGGGCATTCTGGGGCTTGCTGGTGGGTCTGATCATCGGCTCCGTGCGGATGATTCTAGACTTTGTCTACGCTGCGCCCCTGTGCTTTGAAGAGGACACCCGTCCAGGGGTGGTCAAAGACGTCCACTATCTGTACTTCTCCACCATGCTGTCGGCCATAACCCTTATTGTAGTGGTGTGTGTGAGTCTGGCCACTGAGGCGCCAAAGCCAGAGCAGGTGAGAGAACTGCCGTGTCGACCTCTTGTGAAAACCAAAACATCCGCCTCTAATACTTCACTGCACATACAGTATCATTCACACCTCACACATCAGAGATGCAATAGCATATGGGAGTGAGATGCTATTCTGCTCTCTAGTGGCATTCTATAAGATCAATAGGTCTCTAGTCGTGTTATGAAAAGAGGATTCTACACCTCATTACCATGATTATAAATATTTGATAAGTAAGAAGCAATCTATGAACAGTTCAGTATGCAAATGACCCTAGTCTGCTCAACACCAGTTTTGCATGTAGCCTACATACACTGAAATGGGTTGCAGAGTTGATATCTGTGTGAATTCCTGCTGTACCATGCTTATGCATATATGCTAAAGCTAAAACATATTAGTGAAAACTAATATATTATAGAAAACTGCATACCACTGAGAGATCTAAAATATCTTTTACACCACAATACTGTAGACTGCATGTATACAGCTAATGACCATTTTATCATCAAAGAGTGCTCTAGTGGGTTTAAGGTTTAGACTACATTGCCATGATATGAAGTGAAGCAACTTTCTGTATTGGATTCCTGTACAAATCTAAATTTCACACCTTAAAGTTGCTGTTGTCATTGAGCGTGATTTTGGGTGAAAGTCTCCGCTAAGCACCAGTGTGTTTATTTTAGATCAGCCGTCTGACATGGTTCACCAGGTTTGACGAGGTGAAGAGCACTGAGCAGCAAGTGTACAGAGACATGGAGGCCCCGGAGGAAAAGACTACGACTGAGATGACAGAGAAACATCAGAATGGCGCCAATGGGAATGGAGTAACGCATGAGGATAGGAGAGGTATGGATGAGGAGGCGAGTGAAGAGAGTGGTGGTGGGATTTTGATCTTGTATTGTGCCACGTTTTTTTTTTTTTTCTTTTTTTTTGGGAAAAACAAAAATCCTAACAATAATAGCGTTGCATTCTTGAGATAGGCCTCAATACTGTAATTTATTTTAATGTCTGGAATTTAAGCACGTATGACATTCTTTAATAAACATCTTACAGAGGTTGAAAAGGCTGCATAGAAAGAACATTGATTAATTTCTCCATCCATTCCCTCCTCTTTCCCTCCCACAGACTCTGTGTCCACCCAGGCCAGTGTGTCTATTGGCTCTCGGCTGAAGAGAGCCTGTCTGTGGCTCTGTGGTCTGGAGAAGCCGGAGAGAAATGGCGTACCGGCGCCCCCGCCACCCCCGGACCCCACTATCAACTCTCTGGAGGAGGACCGCTGCATGAAGGGGGTGATGGACGCCAACCTCATCGTGTGCCTGTCCGTCGCCGTCTTCCTCATTGCCTACTGGGCCTGATGGGACAATGTGCTGAAGGCCAATCAGTAGCACGCCACGGCTTTGACACTCGGAGTTGGGTGGGTGGGTGAGACACAGTGGTGTGTCTGAGGACCTTTGTGTATTTGATGTGTATGAAGTGGACAGGACACCAGAGGTCAGGAGAATATCATACTGATGACTGTTCTTGTGAGAAGTGCAATGTTTCGAGATGCACCATTACTGGGGAAGACTAGAGGAAATCCCCCTGTAGGTGGCGTAGTGTAGCTCAACAAATGTAATCAAAAAGCTAAATGTCAAAATATTTACTGTGAAAGCGTGTGTAAAAATGTAAGTATGGACTTTGTAATGTGCCGACAGCAGGAATGACCCAAGCAAGCTTTATTTATTACCTCAATCATTGTGTAATCAACATTACTGATAGATTGATTATCTTGCTGTTATTTGATTGAGCTTGAAAGAGAAGCAAACAAGCAATTAAATAACAGTTTAATATGTGTACTGCACATATTACTCCTTCAGTTTCTGCCACTTTCATTCCCAGTTACCTTGTTAGTGTCTATAGTGTCCCAGTTAGTGTCTATGGTAGGAGTATTCAGTTGCTGAAGTGACAAAAACGACAAAAAAAATGTTATTATTATGCAAGTCTCTGGAATGACGACTGCAAAATTGATTGTTCTTCTTTACATCCACTGAATCAGATATGTATATAAACAAGGCATTTTCATTATAAAATCACCACAAGTTGCATCAAGTGCAAATACAAGGCCTAATGATTGTTTAAAATACTGATAATAGAATGTTGGAACATTTTATAAGGATATGAATAACTGATATAATAACTAAATGTTATTAAGAAGTGAATACTGGAACAACATTTTTAATTGTATTTCATTTCAAGCATTTGTACAAGTTACATGTGCATAAAATCAAAAGAGATTGGAGAAAAGCACATCTTTAGTCAATACAAATGCTATTATAAGAAAACAATCATCACAAAAAATGACAACAGAAAGATAAACCAGCACTGAGAGGACAGAACATTTGATAATCTCTTTGGCATTGAAAATGAGCCTGATCCTCGTCCATTTGCCAGCGGAGTTCTGTGAAGATCTAGTCTTCTCTACTGGCATTGCCAGTATTTACATTTGTAAGTGCAGACAGACAAAGTACTCTTAATTCTGCCTGTAAGTCAGACGTTGAACAGTAGAATTGCTTTTGATATTGGGACCTCTACTTTTCTCTAGCTTTTGACATTCAGACAGTTGATTGTCTTCAAACATATCTACTAGATATAAAGGTAGCTGTTGGCTATCAAAGCCGTACAGACTATGGAAATTGAAAAAAAGAAAAAGAAAAACTAAACAAAAACAGTAATGTAAGAACAGCCTCAAGGATGTGAGAATGACATTCTGTTTATCCGCATACTAAATATCACATTTTAAAAGGACAGCCAATGATTTAGGCATGGCTTTATGTTATAATGAATACATACGTAAGACAGGAAAAAGAAAAAGAAAAGACACAAATATAAAATAGACAATTTGTAATCACTTACCAAAATGTTAACTTTATATTCAAGTGAAAAAAAATTACATTCACAATCTTTGATATATCATTGTCTTACATTACCCCTGTGCACATTTAGGAACCTAATAAATTCTTCAGAAATATTTTCTAAACTTTCTAGAAGAAAATGTAAATTTTTCAGACTAATATTGCAATACCAAGAGCAAACTTTCTTGATAAGGCCACAGATGATATTTCACCTTATATCAAACAAATGCAAAAAAGTGCATGTAATCTAAGCACTAAATTGGGGCGGAATGTTTTGAAAGGGGTGTGTGTGTGTGTGTGTGTGTGTGTGTGTGTGTGTGTGTGTGTGTGTGTGTGTGTGTGTTCACAGTGGGATTGGAGGATGGGTGAAGAATTAGATTGCAGATTAGCTTGCTAGCTTAGGCTTTGACTGCCGTTCCCTTGCTCTCCTATACAACACACTCATAAAAAAAACAATGTTCAAAACATTAAGCTGCAAGATACACCAAAACACTGGTGCCAATCATACACATGTTCAGGTTAACAATGGCAAGAACAAGACTGGTAAGGGCAACATTCAGGAACAGTGAAGTGTGTGTGTGTGTGTGTGTGTGTGTGTGTGTGTGTGTGTGTGTGTGTGGGAGAGAGAGAGAGAGAGAGAGAGAGAGTGTGTGTGTGTGTGAGAGAGAGAGAGAGAGAGAGAGAGAGAGAGATGTGTGTGTGTGTGTGTGTGTGTGTGTGTGTGAGAGAGAGAGAGTGCATGAGTGAACACATTCAGATATAACACATTCAGACAAAAATACAAATGGACAAGAAACATTCACATTCAGCAGAATGGAATTCAGACGAAGTGGCAGCTCTGGGGAAGCACAGTGCATCATTTACAGGCCCGGGGCTCCAGCTGAGAATGGATACTTGGTGGGGGAGCGGCGATTCGCTATATGGCAAGTCTGTCAAAAGATGGTGGTTTCTAATTGGGCCTCTGGCTCTGGGGGAGGGCTCGGACTGTTCTCGTCCACTGCGATGTAAGGCACAAACACTTTCCCCGCCATCTTTAGATTCCCGTCTGTGTGAGCATAATAAAAACACTCAGGCCACTGCCATCTGTCATTCACAGGCTCATATAGCTACATGTATATCTTATCCCACATTCACACACACACAAGGAGTTTCAGTGAAGTCATATAGCAGTGAATTACCACCATTCTAGTGGATGGAATTCAGCCACTAAATGCTTTGACTGAACTTTCACCTCAGCTCCAACTCTTTTGGAGGTTGCTGTTTTCTTAAAAGGCAGAAAACACTTACTTTGACAGGTATGGTTTGTTATGCAATTGCATTGTGTGCAACCACTAATCTACACAAGACTCATCACAGAAATGCACAATCAAGGGACTAATACTCATCATGACAACAATAGTCATCAGTCACTGTTAGATGAAGGTCAGATCAAACCCTAACTCCACTCGACCCTTTTGAGAAAATACAGGCGTTACAGTGTTTGATTGTAAACAGATATTTAGACACAGGGAGCAGGTTTATTTATTTTTCACAAAAACATTTCATCTACATATTTTAGATTTATACAGGATTCACAAAATATCATTAACTCAGTTTTCACAAAAATGGTGTTTAGGGGGTTTTGCATCTGAACTCTTCATATAGTCATCAGATGGTGACCAGTTTAAAAGCTTTTCCTGTAGACTCTAATGAATCATGTGAAAGTAAGTGTTCTCAAGGGTGGGATCATATAACATAAGGATACCATGAATTAGGAAAACAATATTTTCTCAAGATACACATTGTAATCAAAACATAGGTGTCAAATCCATGGTATCATTATTATCATTGTGTCCTGATACATGAACCTGAAGAGGGTTTACTCTATAGAGTATACAGTACTTTCTATTGCATACTCTATAGTGCATACTCTTGAGTGCATCCATCCACACAAGTAGGGCTGGGATGTTAGTAGAGTAAGCCAGGCACTGAGGCACTTACCAGCCCTCCAACATACAGCCTGCAGTAGTGAGATCACACACACATCAGAGGCCAGGCAGAGTTAGTATAAGCAAGGCTGCATTTTTCTCTTTAACCTCTCACACACACACACACACACACACACACACACACACACACACACACATACACACACACACACACACACAGACACACAGACACACACACACAGACACACAGACACACACACACACACACACACACACACACACACACACACACACACACACACACACACACACACACACACACACACACACACACACACACACACACACACATTCACCATTGCTCTCTCTCACACAGAAGCGTGCGTGCTCAAGCGATACACAATGCAGCCAGAGAGCTACCCCTTGTTTCCTCCTTACCATAGCCTGCCATTGCGCCTCACTTCTGGAGGGCAGTGCGGTAGATCACACATCTGCAATATTGCAACAGTGGAACAGTCATGCATTTCACTCAGCACAGGGGGAGAGGGGAAGGGGGAGGGGGGGGCATCACAGAAAGTCAAAAAGCAGGCTGACTCCTCCGAGAGCTTCAACAACCACATATTATAGGAAACGTGACCGGCAGGGAGCCAATCATATTGGAGTGTGAGACTTCAATAGCGGTGGCGTCGTGTGGAGCAGATCTCCAGGGAGATGCTTGTAAAGTGTGTACGAGTGATGACCTGAATCCCATCATCACCAACCTAAACCCTAAAGCCTCAAAGGACTTAACTAGCCTGAATTATCCAATCATGAGGCGGATTCATGCTAGTTAAGTCTTTGAGGGTTTAGGGTTCAGTGTTTAGGGTGCACTTTGGGATTCAGTACTGTGAAATGGAAAGAGGGGTGGGATGGTGGTGTTAGACATGCAGACTGATATAGGCTGAGAGTCATGTGATATGGAGACTGGATAGGTATAGTATTCACATGATTGGGAGAGAGGGGGGTGGGGGTGGGATGGGAGGAGGGGAGGCATTCTGGCATGATGGCACTTTTCCATGGTCACTGGAAAGGCAAATGCCAAATCCTTTTCCATGAAGTTTTAGACACAATAAATTATGCAGTGATTGTAGAGACAAGCACATCCATTGGTTTGCCCCATTATATAAAAGTTTTTTTTTAAATGAGGCCTTTTGTGATTAAATGAAATTAGGTTAGAAAATGTAGAAGTTATGAAGGAGAGTTATTTTTTTTACCCCGTTTTTGGGGTATCATACCAGTGGTTCTTTAGATGGGTTATTCATGTGGTTTAGGTGAATATAATGAATGAAGGGAAATAATGAAATTAATGGCTGACACAAATACGATTTGATCAGTTTGGCTCAATATATTTTTAAAAAACAAATACAACTACTTTTTCATTGGACTGTAAATAGACTGCTTTTGGTTGATGTGGACCCAATATATAACCACAAGATTTCCGCAGACATGTTTACTTTACTAAAGCCATCATTCGAAAGCATCATGCATCAGAATCACACACACACACACACACACACACACACACACACACACACACTGTAAGTAGTGGAGTCAGACAGGCCAGTAATGAAGGACTGATAATGTGTCATGGAGGAAGCGTGAAACCTAACACTCCGACACACTGCAGCTCACTTCCTGCAGCTGGATCCATTTGAAAAAGATTTTTACTGCAGAGCTGCTGAAAATTTGTCCTGGGTCCACAACAACCTCTTTCCAAACTCTGTGTGTGTGTGTGTGTGTGTGTGTGTGTGTGTGTGTGTGTGTGTGTGTGTGTGTGCGTGTGTGTGTGTGCGTGTGTGTAAGGAGTAAGGTGACAAGGTGGCATGTGTTTTGTGTTCCTGCCTGTATTTTGATTTATTTCTACATTGGCATGCATGAGTATACAAATCCATGTTAGAACCCCATACATATGATATGCACACACACACACACACACACACACACACACAGATGAAAGAAGCAGCTTACCTGTGATGATCTTGGACGCTGAACTGCAAACCCCATTGGTGGGTGGATTTGGCGGAGGTGGCACGCTGGGCCGAGGCCGGGGCCTGGGGGCAGGTTTGGGTCTGGGGAGCGATCCGGTCTGGAGGCCGCTGCCGCCACCGCTGGCGTCGTGGGGAGGAGTGTCTGGTGGGGTGGGGGTTCTGGGTGGAGAGGGGTCTGGCTCAGCTCCACTCCCACCACTGCTACCCCCGCTGCCGCCGCCCTGTGGGGGCTGAGGAGGCGGGTGGTTGGGAGACTGGAAGGGGGGCTGGGAGCTGGACTGGCGGCGAGGTGCGGGCACAGGACTGGGTGCTGATGTGGATGTGGGGACAGCGGAGGGGTTGGGAGTGGGAGCGGGCCTGCAGGGGGTGACTGTGTGAAAGGCTCCAGGGGTGGAGGAGGGTGGAGGGGCCTGACTGCTGGCTGTCTGGGAGGGTTTGGGAGGAGCTGGTGCTTGCTTCTTTGTACCTGTGTAAACACAGAGAGACACACACACAGGTAGACAGACAGACAGAGAGGTAGAAAGAGACAGAGTTAATGTTGCCTAAGAATCTTACAATGTTACACCGTGTCCTGCAAGCGACTTGATCGAATTTGAGCAACAAAAACAAATCACACACTTTGATCACTCAAGTTTTCTGACTGTCCTTACTAAACACATCATGAAGCAGCACGACTAGTCACGTTGGTACGTAACTTTTTCAAAACACTTTGGTTGCTTGGTTTAGGTGCACAAGTTGCGTTGCTCAGCTAGATTGAATGGCAAATCTAATCAAATAGAACGGCATAATTAACGGGCCCAGTGTAGACAGGGAAAAGTCTATGCTACAACCTTGACGGTCACTTGTAGTTAGGACAAGATGTTACAATTAACAGGAGAGAACAGGGATCCTAGCTACCACACACTCACCTCTGCGGTTGAAGAGGGGGCTGGGCCCTCTGGAGCCGGAGGCCGGGGCCCCCACACTCAGCTGGGCCCCTGCAGGCGGCCCGTTCCTCTGGGGCTGTGGGGTGGAGACAGGGCTGGGGGCAGGCATCTCCCGGCTACCCACACTACCAGATGATGGGGAGGGAGACACAACAAAGCACACAGTCAAACACACACACACACGGCATCATCACGCAACGTGATTGGCCAGAATACATGCGTCACGGCAAACGGTGGTTACGGTTAGTCCCACACACTGGGATTTATGTATCAGATTACGATGATGACATCAGTGTGACAGCATGAGAATACTTGGATGCCAATAAACTCCGAGCATAATAAAAGCAAAGGTGCTTCGAGAGAGAGTTACTAGATTATCCTACAGTGCACAGATGTGTATGCATGTTCCACACAGAAAACAAACAGCAGTGGCAGACAGACAGGCATGCTCAGTGGTGTCAGCCATAGCGAAGCATGTGCTCAAGCCCACATCCAGTCCCTGTGGCCCAGCAACAGCAACAGCAGCAGCAGCAGCGGCACTGGATGGAGAAGTGACTCAGACACGGGTGAGGTGACGAGGCAAAGCACATGAGGACGTCATGAGAGAGCGAATCACACACACACACTCACACACACACCTACACTTGGTGTAGCACACAGACAAAGCGGCAGCAGGATGTCCAGAGGTGTATGTGGAGCTGAATGCAAGTGAATAAGAGCTCTGCAGAGAAGAGAACCAAAGCCATGGAAGGAGGAGGGGGAGGAGAAGGAGGAGGGAGAGGATGAAGAGGATGGGTGCTGGGAGAAAGAGGGGAGAGAAGGACAAGGTCGGCTAGGACCAGGATTGGTGAGAGACTTGCTGAGACACTTGCCATTCTCAGTGTCATGATCTTCAACCCACTGGGTGCATTCATTTACAAGCATCGGAGCAAATCTGGGTGACATGATTGTTCCTCGTGTGGATATTTGTGACATGTGACATGCTCAGATTCAAATTGCAATACAGGACATAAATTACAATGGATTCCAATGGAGCACGGAGCAGTGAAAGAAATCTGAATTGTATTGACTGTGAATGACTGAGTATAGCACTACTGAAAACTCCAATAAGGTGAGATCTTGAATATCTGATAAGTCTATTAGTGATATGAGATATTAAATGGGAGGTAAAAAAAAACAATTCTGTAGGATTTTAAAAACTGAGGGCACGTTTTCCATGTAGCCACTGAATAATCATTCATCTAAAACAATGACCAGAAACAGCGAACACTAGCAAGCATTTTTATCGCTTAAGACTGTTATCAATCTCCAGAGGTCCTCTTCAGTATTTTTAGATGGCTTGGAGCCAGATTACTGTCGGGAGCGTAAGGAAACTTTATGACTCAACTCCTATCAGCGCCTTATGAGTGGGTGGCTCTGGAAAGACACGTGGGGTGGGGCAGGACGGGACGGGACGGGGACCCTGAGCGACACGTGGTCATTTTTTTTTCTGCTGCTGACGGCAGGCCGACGTCAAGAGACGCCACCTCCACCACCGTCAGCCGCCAGCCAGCCACACCGCCGTCACGTCCCCACTAGAGGGCCAATCAGGGCCAGGCAGGAGCTCCTTACCTGCTCTCTTGCTCAGCAGTGTGCTGCTGCTGCTGCTGGAACTGCTGCTGAAGCTCCTGCTGCAAAGCCTGAAGCGCTAGAGCCCCAGCGGACGGCAGCGGGCCAGCCTGGCCGCCCTCCCACCCCAGCGGGGAGCCCTCGGCCTGGGCATGGCTGAGCACGGCAGGAGGCTCGGCCCAGGGTCCAGACCCAGGCCCGGCTTCCTCTGCGGAAGGAGGCAGCGGAGGCTGGAAGGGCGGCGAGGCGAACGGCTGCTTTCGGACCGAGTTGCCAACTCGACGCCCGGGCTCACACTGTTTGTTAGCGGGGCTAGAGAGGAGAGGTCAGGGAGGGAGAGAGTGAGGAAACACACACGTACACACACACACACACACACACACACACACACACCACCACCACCGCATACGCACCCAAACCACACACCAAACCAAACCGTACACACCACTCAGAGAAGATAAGACGGACAGTACTTGGGGAAAGGTAAGAGGGGGAAGGAGACACAAAACTACTCTTGCCACAACAGCAACACACAGACAAGCACAGCACAGACTCACACAAAAAAGCAGTGTGTTGGGGAAGAGCATTTATCTATGGTTAGACTGGTTCTAGGGATTGGTACTACTGACATTTGTAACTGCCAAATACATGTAGTATACTGTGCTCTGCATTTCAGGCCTACTACTAGTGATATATAATGGTGTGTATCGCCTCTGGTTATTAGTTGCTTACAACATTACTGTGAATGTATTTGTATATTTCTACTGAGAAACTAATTAAGCAATGAATAAAAAAAAGTTTTCCAGTGGTTGAATATTTGTATTCTGTTGCTGAGTTAAACACTGACAGAAAAATGTTAACGAGCAGAGCAACATTGCCTGACTTTATGTTCCTCTTGTAAAACCATCTTATATGACTAAACAGCAGCTAAATGGCCACATGATCACTCTGAACTTTCAACTTTACAACCTTTGAACTTCAGGGGGAACAGGATAAAAGTTTTGGACAGATTTGCCTATATCAAATAATTTAGGCTATTTTAAAGCACAGCCGTCTCATTTGTTTGGTGTAGAAACACAGCGGTTCATGAAAATGGGTTACATTCATATACAATTGCACTAATAATTTGCTGTAGGCTGCACTTTGCGCCTACAATCTGACAAACAAGCTTTCTTTAAAGGTATAATCTGGCGTGAATCAACACCTAGCCCTGCTGTTTTATACTGCTAGGCGCTACTGAAAGCTACCTCAATGATAAAATTTTGTGTATCGTAGACCGAGTTTGCGAAACGACAGCTAACACTACTGAATGAGGCATGTCAAAAACGAAACCTAATCGATTTGCTTTCGTTTTGAAATGCCCCATTCTGCTAACGTTAGCTGCCGTTTCGCTATCTCAGTCTGCCTTGCATGAAATCCAGTGATTGAGGTGGCTAACAATAGCGCTTGGCACTACAAAACAGTAGGACTACGTGTTGATTCACGCCGGCTTTCTCCTTTAAGTATCTTTCACAGATCAAAGTGGTATTGGTTATGGGCCCAGCATGAAAAACACATTAACCTTTCCAAAATTCATGATTTCTAAATAGCCATCAGCAACTGGGAGTAAATGAAATTTCTGTTTTTTTATTGTGTTCCATTGTAGTATACATTGATCGATCAGACACAATTAACAGACAAGCCATCAAAATGATTTTTTTTTTATCTTTTCAAAACCCTCTTCTACAATGGCAGAGGTCAAAGGGTCACACCAAAGGAAGGGTCAGGCATGTGGCTCGGGGGAGGCGAGGGTCTCTCGCACGACTATGGACTCGTTGGCCACCGTGTACAGCGCGGAGACGCTGGCGGCGGGCTGTGAGTCCTGCCTGCGCAGCCGCGGCTGGGACGGGTACCTGTCTTTGCGTGGGGTCTCGCCGCCACCTCCTCCGCCTCCTCCGCCGATGCCTCCGCTGCCAGCCTCAGGGGGCCCTGTCAGGCTGCCAGGCCGCCGACGCTCCAGGGAGACAGGCACCTCAGGGTCCATTGGGCCCGGGGAGGTGGGGTGGCTGGACGGGTGGGAAGGTGCAGTGAACATGCCCGATACATTGAACTCCACATCTGTCCAGAGACACAACACAGTCCACATACAGTACACCCATTCAGTATCTAATAAATTAATACATCATAAATGATCCACCATAAAGTTAATTATTATACAAGTGCACTATGTATTAAATGAGAGGGTGTTCCCTGCACAGTGACTGATTTGGTACAGGGCCAGGACCATAACTTTTAGGGATGAGACGTGAGGGCGTTAGCAACAAAGCTAACCCACGAGTGAACTAGAACTAGAGGTTAAAACCCAATGCGTGCCAACAGCAGGAGTGATGGATTTACATACTGACGCAGCTCAGTGCCTATATCAGACAGGACAGTCAGCAACTGTACGCAATGTCTGGCCACGCATTCAGACAAAGGTCATGTAAGGATAATACAGACTAAGAGTGAGTCTCGTGGTGGCCTATAAATGCATCAGTATTAAAGACATTACAAACAATCAAATGCAAATGTTTTAAAGTAATGGTTTTGCTCAGTGGGTAATTCACAATGTGGGCTAATCATCAGGGAACAAAGAGAAGAGAGGAAAGTTGAAGGGAGAGACTTGTGATGCAGATGGGTCCTACCATCAGGGAAGAACCAGTCTGCGTGAATAATGATGGGTTCAATGATGGTTACCACATGGACCGAAGTAGCGGCTGCCATCTCGGCCAGAGATCTGAGGGGAGAGAGAGGACAGAGGAGGCAATGACCGCGACTCCGCGACGACACACTGCAAGCCATGGGTGACAGTACGCGGAAAGACAGATACAACCCATGCACGAATGTGTACGAATACACACACACACACACACACACACACACACACACACACACACACACACACACACACACACACACACAGTTCTATCTGTGTAGTGCATCATCTTTCACGTCATGTATTTTCCAAGAATCTTACCCTTCTGTTTTGGCCCAGAGAAGGTTGGGTCCCAAAACTATGGCGATGTTGCTAGGTGTCATCTTGTTGATGTCACTGTCCTGAGAAAGCTTAGCCAGGAACTTGATCAAGTACCTGAGGAGACAAATAACGTGCCCTTAATGCTTTGTGAGACAATGAACAAACAGCCATATCTTCTCTTCTCCAGTCAAACCTGTTAAATCTAATGTTTCAGGCTTTCCTACAGATCACACCAGGACATTTGCCTGCTGTATAATAGGATTCTCACATCTGGTCTGCAGTTCCTTGCAATGTGCCATGACTTGACACTTTGACTGCTCTAACTGCTCTGCTGAAACAGCATTAACACAGCTCAGATTCACATGAGCCCAGCAGGATACACACACACACACACACACACACACACACACACACACACACACACACACACACACACACACACACACACACAATACAGACACACACACACACACACACACACACACACACACACACACACACACACACACACACACACACACAGACACAGACACAGACACAGACACACACACACACACACACACACACACACACACACACACACACACACACATGCCAGGGTTTTTTTCCTTGCTGTAACTGTCATTTCATACATTTGTAGTTCCAAACCAAGTTGGCAAAATTGTGGACGTTTCTTTGGCTGCAATAATCCAAGACAAAAAGCCTTTCACACTCACTCAGTCTGTCATTATATGCCTGAATATGGTGAGAAAGTTGGGAGAGGTACAGTCAAACTACATCATTTGTTTTCATCAGGCAGTGACCAGGCATAATGTCCACAATGCTTCAACTACACTTTTGGTTTTGAGCTAAACTACATCTGGTAGGATTTGCAGCAGTCTACACACTGAGACACTTTCTATAGACACCATGCTCAATATGTTTGAAATAATGGGGGGAAAAGTTAAAACAAGGACCAGTGATTTGAACAATCTGGTGGTCAGGGCAAACTCTGGCTCTGATGGATTTGACATGTTTAACAACAGATGTCTCGATGTCAGAAAATGAAACCCCAAAACACACACACACACACACACACACACACACACACACACACACACACACACACACACACACACACACACACACACACACACACACACACACACACAAACACACATCTGCATACGCACTTGAAATTGGCTTTGTTGTGCTTTGGCAAACTATCACAGGTCACCCATAGCGCCTGGAGCCGTTTGTCTTGGTCTTGAATGCTGCAGAGAGAATCAGTGAGAGAGAGAGAGAGAGAGAGAGAGAGAGAGAGAGAGAGAGAGAGAGAGAGAGAGAGAGAGAGAGAGAGAGAGATAGAGAGAGGGGAGGGAGAGAGAGAGTGTTTTTTTTCCAAATTACAGGCTAAAGATCAGATGAATAAACACTGTGGCAAGATTCAGTGGACGCTGGACAGGTGTAGTTTTACCTGGAGGCTTTGGTCCATTCATCATAGAGGTGGAATGTCAAGAGGGGCTCAGGCAGCTCCCTCAGGTAAGACTTCAGGGCCCCTGCAGACATGACCCAAGAGAAGAGAAGAGAAGAGAAGAGAAGAGAAGAGAAGAGAAGAGAAGAGAAGAGGGGATGATAAACCATCAGTAGAAGTGATAAATGCATGATAAAATAAGTGACTGCAAGCTGATGTGGAATTTCTTTTGAGCCGAGGCCAGTGGAAATGAGAGCCTGCATGGCTGATTTTAACAGCTGTTCCAACCCCTGGCTTCTTCAAGCACTTCCTCACCGTTAATACCCTTTACTGGGTCACTACTGGGGGGCAATGGCTATTTCAGATGGCAATACCATTCATTACAATCAGTGGACTAAGAGGGCCTGATTACATTTATGGGATAGTTATTGCATAGGAGGGGAAACAATCTGTGTCCACCATTGAAGTCAGCTTTTTTTACAGCACAGTTTCTAAATCCATCAAAACAACTCATTAATGAGCTCCACAAAAAGGCAGCAGCCTGAACAGCTCTTAAAACTGACACATGGACAACCAGTCCTGTGGTCCAATATCAAAAGATGGTGTGTATGTGTCATAGCAGTTTCTGCTATTCATTTAACAGAGTGCATTTTGAAGGCGGCAGAATTGGACCGTACCAGCCACGGCATGGGGGTCGGAGTAGAAGTCCTCCAGTTGTGATGTGGAACAGTCCAGTGCTGCTTTGAGCTTTTTCAGCTTCGAGGCCCCTGCTGCGATCCGGAAGAGTCCCTGTGTGATGGAATTTAAGGAACAAACAAACACACAGTTCACACTGTCGGTTAACACATTTATTAATATTGACTCCACAAAAATGTCATGCCATATCACGTCATGATTCTATTTTGATTGGTAGACTTTGGCAAGTTGCTACGTGAGAAGTCTGAATTGAGAGAAAAAGATAATGTCCTTTCAGATCTAAAGTTAGCAACGGTGGTCTGCATAGGAGGGGAAAAGGAGAAGTTGGATGGCTGACAGCAACAACAACATAGCTGCATGTTGCTACTGTACATGTTATCGTTGTTCCTCTTATTGATCAAAGCTATTTGGTTTGACTTGAGTTTTTACAACCTAAATACAAAGTTTTCAAAGTTATTTTGATGGTGTATGAACAGTTACTTTGATGGTGTATGTTAGTCTGTTTTGTACTGTAGGTTGTCACTTTTGATAACGCCACCTAATTGATTTTAACGGTGACAAAAACCACACCTCTTGGTGCTATTACTGTCAGGGTATTTTTGATGTTCCCTCCAACAACCTACTTCAGTTTTCTGGTTTAAGAACCCTGGGAAACCGTTTTTGCAGCACAACACTTTCACACTGTACACATTATGGCAAGTAATGAAGCTCGCTTTTATCACAAATGTTTTACTCATTATATCAGTCTGTCGGCTGTAGGTTAGCCAATTTGCTAAAATGCCACCATGTCTCTATAAACATGGTGAGCCTTTCTCTGTGAGTTCCTACAGCCTCTCTCTGGACCTCTTAGCAGCCAGTCAGAGATCACACTTCCCATCAACCCTGCTCCTCTACTCTAGCCTGTCTAGAACTGGCCTCCAGGACGTCGGGATTGGTTCATGGCTCAGACTACAAGGCTGCAAGGCTTTGGGGCTTGGCTCAAATGTGAAGCCTGACCAGAAACTCAATTCCCTATACCTCCGTAACCAAAATGTCTAGCTCCAGAAATTTATATGGCATCTTGACTGTGGTCATCACTTTTCTTTTATTCTTCATGTTAGTGATACCCAGACAGAGTTGAGGGAGTCTGGCCAGGGACAGTAAATGATGACTGCACAATGTAAAAGATGAAAAAGGAAAGTAAAACGTATTTTGGAAACACTTTATGGGCTACGATGGAGATGACAACCTTTCTGGAGACTTAAGACTGAAGAAAGACAAACAGCCTGAAGGTCCTGTGATAATGGCCCAAACTAATAAAATACCCACAAGCCTTGCAGGGTTTCTGCATGTTTCAACGACTTTAAGACTTTTGAAGACCTTTTAAAATATTGAAATTTTAGACTAACATGACGTCCTTTCCAGCAAAACAAATTGGCCATATTTGTAGGATTTGAAGTAAAATGTATGGATTCTATGTCCACAGGTATACTTTTAAATATTCACTTCAAGCAAATGCATGGCACTGGTGCATCTGCAGTAATAATCTAAAGACCTAAACTACATGCACCTAGACCTACTGCACTATATTTCACTTCTTCAATTTATATTTATAAGACCCCACAGACACCCAGCCTTGGCAGTATGTATATTTGGATGCTAAAAGGGGTACAGTATTTTGGCAGACAGTTCTCACATGTGTTTTTGTATGAACGCTCACATTTGCTCTGATATTTATGGGCTGTCATGTACTGTGAGTGCGCTCTGATCGTGTACAACCTGCATCCTGTCTGTGTAACAGCTCATGCGTGTCCATGCACACTAAGAGCTGCGGATTGACGTGAGGATGTTAAGTACCTCCTCCTTCATGCCCGTCTCCAGCAGCATCATCACACAGGCCTCAATAGGCAGGGCGATATCCCTGTTGCTGCGCTTCAGGTGCTCCTCCAGGGGCGAGCCGAACGCCGGCTGCTCTGTCCACGTGTCTACAGTTAGACAGACAGACAGACAGAGAGGGAGAGAGAGAGAGAGAGAGAGGGAGAGAGAGAGAAAGCATCACAACTTGTTCCAGAGATGGGGAAACACCCACCAGGAAAACAGACATGGGGTCTGGGGGTAAATGTCTTCGTATAATTGTGCTAATTATGTTTGGGCTACCACAAGTCAAAACTTTCCCAGATCAAGTGCACAATGGGTTTATGATATTCTATTTCTTGTTTTGTTTGGCCTTGCAATGGAGTTAGTAAGGGATTTTCAACCAAAACACATGAATAATAAATACGGTTTAGTAATTAACTCCAACCGACTCCGACCCCCCAATCTCCCTTTCATATATCCCATAATGCATCACTCTCAAGGCTCTTAGCATCTTCCTCTACTCTTTGTTTATATCTGTTAATGAGCCCTTGATGGTACAAGCTAAGATTAGACTGCATTCAGAGGAGGCTTTATTGATTTTAAAAACACCCGAGATCGAAGACCACTCAAGGACAATGAGAGGGAGGTTATTGTAGTCCTGATGTGAAGGATAATCACAAAGCAAAAGCACAAATTAACCCCAAATCCATTCCCCATTCCCCAAATTGGTCAATTGGATGGTCAATTAACTTCAGTGTAGACAAAGCCCAAACACATTCTGCATACTGTTTGTCATGCTCATCATCGGGGAGGTTTTTTACTGGTTCACAATTTCACTGATGACACACAATACAGTTCTCTTACACACGTGTTTTCATTTCCCGACTGCTTGACATCTTCAGAGTACTTGTCTGTCACTTCAGGTTAATCAGTTACACTGAAGCGTTCTTACCTCAGGAAGACTCACATGCCACATGTAAAACATTAAAAGGGGCTCTTTTCAAGTGGCTACAGAGAGCGATCTGAGAGGCATCTGCTTTGCATCAGAACAAAAGGGAGTTAAAGCGGAATTAATTGACTTGTTACACAGTGTCACATTTCATTTCCCTTTTCATTGGTACATTTGGCAATGGCCTTTCGTGACACTCTGAAGTAGACAGGCCGCTGGCATCTGAACGGCAGAATTAATTAAAAGCAGACTTTAGCGATGGCTATAAAGCAAGCAACTGCGCTAAGGCCGCTGGTGTCATTACCTTGCTGGGATTTAATGCTGGGAAGGACACTTTCAATGAAGTCTAGTGATCGTCTGTGGTATTCAGCCTGCGATTCTAGAAACTGGAAGCGAAGAACAACAACCACAAAAATACATTTCAAACACATGTCTCATCCCACAAAAAGCTGTTCAATCAAAACTGAAGTTCCTTTTCTCAGGGTTTTCTATTCTATTTTTTGAACTTTATGACCTTGAGACTCAAGGTTTTACATTTAAAAGATTAGGCTGTTTTTATCTCCAGTATGACAGTCACCCACCCACATACACATAAACACACACACACACACACACACACACACACACACACACACACACACACACACACACACACACACACACGCACACACACACACACACACACACACACACACACATACACACACACACACACACACACACACACACACACACACACACACACACACACACACACACACACATAAACACACACACGTTATTGGAGGCATTCCAGCTCCTCATATAGTCTCCCCAACCAGCAGAATGAGATCATACGGTTCCCACTGCAACATACCATGACATAATAGCGGGCGTAATCCCCTTCCTTTGAGAAGAAGTTGTACATGTCTGCAGCCAGTTGATCCTGTGTAGAAAAGCATAAGGAGGATTCCAGCAACCAGTGGATTAATTCTATACCATATCTCTGGCATATAAACTGAAATATACATCCTCATCTGACACAAGTCCAGGTGTTACTGTCTAGGAACAGCGGAGAAGCATGGTAAAACAACTACCTTATGCTTCCACATACCTCTGTAAGTGTGTAAATAAAAACATCTACATTATATGAATCGCAACACCAACATGTCTTGTGTTTCTTTTGGCCTCCAGGTTCTTGGCAGTAACTATTATTATTATTATGGCCTACAATGTGCTTTATACTAATAAAACAGAACGAGTACAGTGAGTACTTAACCCCCCATAATGCTGTAGGTCTGGTTCTGTATATTCTTTTTATATCATGTGAAAAGATACCATGACCAGCACTCCAATCTCTGATCTGAGTAGAGACTGCCTTGTCTAATCTCACTTCATTCACTGCAACCTATTGAGGCAAGAACTGATCCTATATCAGCTTGTGGGTCCCAGTCTCTAGTCACTATCATGAGCTCAGCAATCGACCTTTGTCTTTTCATGGCCGTCTAATAATAGTGAGCTTTGTCCAAGTCTGCACATCAGATTCCTGAGCAGGCTCGGGAGGCCCCTCAGCCAATGAGCTATTGTCATCTCCTCATCGCTCCTCCCTCCTCCTGGGCCTCAAGAGAACTCACGCAAAGAGCATTAAGACAGAAAGACAGACAGGCAGAAAATAGGGATGCTCTTGCGTACCTTGCATATCTCCACTTTGTTCAAGGCCTCGTCCATTTCGTCTTTCACCTTCGCTATCAAGGCCTGGTGGTTGGTACCACCCAGCATAGACTTGGAAGCCTGGATGTATCTGCATCACAAACCACAAGAGGCTCCGTTAAAAGGGCAAAGTGAGAAAAACCTCTCATAGACTGCTGATTTGACATCCCTTTGTATGAGGCCCTGATGAACACTACTTTTGCTTTTGCTTTCTGTCATGTAGGGAAGTCTGCATGCTGTTTGTATGAGTCAGTTTGTATGTAAGATTCCTTAGTTACCGGGCCTTTGCAGAGTCATAGTCCAGCACCAGTTTTGCTAGTTGCTTCCTCTGCTTCAGGATGTTGGGAATGTCCACCTGGATGACAAAAAGAAAGATTACAGACTGAGAGACTTAGACTCAGGCAGCACTGCTGAGTGACCTTTCATAGGCATTAGCAGAAGCACTGACCTCTGCAAGCTGGTTTATAGGGTCCAGAATGTCCCTCTGGACCTCCACTTCATGTTGAGACTGATCGTAGGCTAGCTTGTCCTCAGCGTCTCCACAGAGGTCCATCATCTTACTGGACACAGAGAGAGGTTATGATATTACATTATTAGTTCAGATGAATGCTCTGGCAATGAAGTCTAACATTATGTTTTTAAAACTCCCTTTGAATATGAATTTCATAGAGAGAGAGAGAGAGAGAGAGAGAGAGAGAGAGTGAAAGAGACAGAGACATAGTATAGAGAGGGCAAGGTTGTGATATTATATTTTATTACCCAGAGAAATTATATTTTATCACCCATTTTCTGATTGGATTACAGGGTGTCCATTTCCCCCGATAATGGGACGCCAGTGACGCAGATCCCCGCTCCATATCAATGTTCTTCAGAACTTTATAACAACCATATCTATAGCAGCCTTGTGGTTCTACCAAAGATCAACCCTCTCTGGTTCTACTTCCCCACGAATAATATGATAATCCAGCAACTGAACAGGCCAACTTCTTTTAAAACTGATCTGCTTTAACACTTGTTTATGACCCATACTGTACTGTACACATGAGTAGCACTGGGGTGATCAGCGCTATAATGGCCTTTGAGGAATCGAGGAATAGAGGAATAATGGACTTGGCAGAAGAAGCAAATGGCACTTTGCCTTCATCCATTATTCCCGCCCATCTCATCCATTATATCGGGGCACCGCAGCGGTCCTTATCCCTAAGATAGTAGGAGTACAGATTAATGCTTTGGCATTGGCAATGCTGTTTATCTTAGTCATGCTAACAATGAATTTGCATGAATTTCAGAGAGAGAGAGAGAGAGAGAGAGAGAGAGAGAGAGAGAGAGAGAGAGAGAGAGAGAGAGAGAGCGTGAGAGAGAGAGAGAGAGATGAGCGGTAAAGGAGTAGCAGACTTCATCACTCATGTTAACATTCCACAAGATGGTGGGGTCGGTCGTAACACAGAGGGTGTTGTGAACGCACTGGAATGCAGAGCTCCATTCCTGAGCTAGCTGTACGTAAATCCCTGTTATCATCCTCCTCCTCCTCGTCCTCCTCCTCCTCCCAGCTTCTCCGAGCCTGCTGACCCTAACCCAGACAAAGTCCAGCCAGCCACACCACACCCCTTTGACAAGCATGGCCAAATAACTGCAGTGTGCACTGGCGGACAAGAGCTCTGTCCACTTGCTCTATTGATAGAACGCTCCCTCAGGGAATGACTG
This sequence comes from Sardinella longiceps, assembly GCA_027497455.2. Taxonomy (NCBI): domain Eukaryota; kingdom Metazoa; phylum Chordata; class Actinopteri; order Clupeiformes; family Clupeidae; genus Sardinella; species Sardinella longiceps. The sequence continues at coordinate 18,318,136 of JAODXP020000015.1, read as the reverse complement.
ACTGGGAGACTCTGAGTAAATGATCCTTCCTGCTGCACCCTTTCACCACGCTGTGAGAAATTGGAGTCAGATGAGAGTGGAGACGACGTCAAGAGGCTACTCTTCCTCTAAGGGCGGGGGACTTGTCTCGGCACGCATCTATGACCTATGATCTTACATCCACACTCACAGTATTGTCTCCAAAGTCACACCTATGTGTTTTATATCCCTCTGATGCCACACAATCATTAGATCCTTCTCCACCAAACAATAACAGCAGGGAGAGATAAACAGTGACTAACCGTATTTGATGCTACAGTGACTAACCGTATTTGATGCTGCCCCTGGGACATAGGGCATGTTTATTCATTTGGATTTGGAGCCCAAATCATGGTTCTGTCTGTGCGTGTGTCAGTGTGATGTGTTGACCACACAGACGTATCAAAGCAAGATTAATGATTCACAGTTTTGTAAAAAGGCTTGCAGATTTACAGTAAATGTGGCTTGAAAGATTGAGCTGGGGCGCTCCTAGTCCTTCTGACTCACCCAATCAAGGACTCGTCGCCCAGGTGACTGCTTCCGTCCTTCATGGCCTGTGAGAGGGCGGTGACGGGGAGCTTTTTCTGTCAGGGAGAGTGGAAAGACACTGTTGGAAAATGTAGACCCCCCCTTTTCCTTTATGCATCAGTGGACGCAACTGGGATTGCCATAAAAACAATATAGTTTTCCATGAGGGGAGGGCTGAAAGACACTATTGGAAATTATTGTTCCTCTTAAAAACATCACTCTATATTAGTATTGGCATATTGGCTATTACTTCACTTAGGTCATGTCAGTGGTGGCGGTGGTGAAGAAATGAAAGTTAGAGGTTGCAGGGCTCCTCTGCAATCTTACATGTCTTTTGTCCACGTCAGCCCCAACCTGACCCTGGAGGCAGGCCAGCATCTTCTTGTGGACATTGTGTGAGACGGTCCGCACCGACTCCATCCGACGCTCAATCTAGAGTTCAGAACACACACACACACACACACACACACACACAGTATGAAGATCACATTGTTATTAATCAATAATAATTAGAATTTTTATTAGAAGAGGGAAATTCAGTCTCCGCTTATAGCCCAATTGAAAGGGGTGAAACACACAGCACACAGCAAACACACAGTGAGGTGAAGTGACGCCCGGGGAGTAGTGAGAGGTTAGGCGCCTGGCTCAAGGGCCCTTCAACCGTGGTGCACTGGTTGGATCACAACCCTTTGGTTCCAAACCTGAAGTTCGAACCATTAGACCACGGCTGTTCAAAATCCTGTCTGTGAGTGTTTCTCAAAGTCGAGAATGCTTCCTTGGTAGCACACTAGACTTGGAAGCCGTACATTTCAAAAACGAGGATCCATCAGTGCATCCTTGAAAAATCCATGAACAAAGGTCTCTGTCCTCACTAGAAATAAGAAGG
>JAODXP020000015.1:18261704-18311704 GCA_027497455.2 Sardinella longiceps | reverse complement strand
TGGGAACTACCAGCGCAAGCGCTACCCTTGGCCCTTACAATGGAAGGCCCGGAGAGAGCTGTTGTGCCAAGAGCTTATTGTTGCAGCAGCGCAAGAATACTTTGACGCCTCATGAACATTGCTTTCTTTCGAGGCAAAATAGGAAAAACACACATTACAAAACATATAGCTACACTGCCATTTGTTTCATTCATTATCAACCAAATGTGATGTTTTATTCATCGTCTTCCACACAATTCATCAGAGCATTGTAACAGCACACTAGACAGTTTGAACACCCAAACCAGTGTGCGCCTGTGAGAGGAAAACGTAAATCTGTATCGTTTGCTTTTTCCCCCGGCAGATAAATGTCTTTTAGAGAGACGTCTGTCAGCATACCGCCATACTGCTCAAGAGAGATTTACACCCACGTTTGACACTAAAATACATCAAAGGCCCATCACAGGCAAACAGATGCTTTTGCCATTGTGCATCACCTCCCACATACAGTATGAAACTCCAGCAGACAGAGTTCTACATCCTACTCCAGTTATTCCTCTTCAGTCCTCATACATCAGACCTAATATGATGTGTAACAAAACACAAAAGGCCACAAGAGAGAGAACTATGACTTGAAGTCAGACATCACATAAAAGAGTCCAAGAACCATGCAGACGCGCCATAATCATAACAACCGTCTCTCCGACCGCGGCCTTGCCTCAGTGTGTTAATGCCTCCGTCGAGAGGAGGAGAGCTGGTGAGGTAAGTTAGGCTAATGGAAGCAGTTAAGCTCCTTAATAAAGTAGCCTGCTTCCTAAGTATTTAGCCAGCAACTTGGATTACCCCCCTCTGTTCAGGTAAAATTCAGGGGTGGGGTCATGTATGTGTGTGGGGGGGGCGTAGAGATGTGAAACAAGTGTGTGTGTGTGTGGGGGGGGGGCACCTAGACAGGGAAAGGGGAAGTGTGCTAAGCAGTGTCTGAACTTGCTGCTCTCTGTTCTTCTGCCCTGCTTGTTGATTCCCCTTCAGAAAGTGCCGACTCAAAGGGAAAATAGACACAGCTCAGGACACTGGCATACTACTGACCAGATCAGAAACTACGTGTCTTGATTCAGATCGGATTGTTGTTTGCCTCTGAGAAGTGTGTGACCAGTCCAAGGAAATGTGATGACAGCCTGATGTTTGTTAGAACAATACAAGCTGTAGAATAATATAAACAAACACACACTTTGTACAAAAAAAAAAAAAAAAAAAAACTCACAGCACATTCGGAAAACAACCCAAGAGAGAAGCATTGTCAACTTTTAATCAAATTCAAATGTAACTGATTTTCAGTGGAAGTGAGAGGTGCTAATCAACCAGCCAGTTTACTGAAAGAGATTGTTGGTTGGGAGCGCTGATGGAGCTGGCTACAATGCTGTTCTCCACGCAAGCCCAACACATGTGAATGATGTGGTGAGTCACTGAGAGAGAGCAGGCAGCCTTAGAGCACAGCATTCGGTCACTGTGCGCCAGCACCCAACAGTGTGCCGCTGTTATGTGAGATGTGAGACCGGGAGACAATCTACCGTAACCACTTTATGAGAAACAGTCCAAGCTGCGGGCTGATGAAAATGTGTTTACGCACACAGACAAACACACACACACACACACACACACACACACACACACACACACACACACACACACACACACACACACACACACACACACTGGTGCACAAAATCCAAAACAAATAGACACGAAAACACACACACACAGACATGAGCACATATATGTACAGTATATACATGCATATGCATGCACGCCAGTTGCCAAGTTGCCAAAACCAAGTGAATGGTTGGAGGAGAGCATATGGTCCCACTCATGGCCCATGAAGCTGGCATGCAGTGAAGCAGCGTGAGCCCCTCGTCAGAGCCAGTAATGGGGGTCATTTATCTTCCAGCACACACTGGGCACGGGGAGCCCAGCGGTGAGGAACTCACAGCACTCACTGCCACAGGGGTGACCGTCTGCCTGGTGACTACTAGCGCTCCCAGCCAGGGCCGTCGCAACAAGGCAGGCAAACCAGACAATTGCCTGGGGCCCCAGGCTGAAAGGGGCCCCCAAGATTGACTGTTTCAACCAAAAATTACTTTAAATTGGAGTTAGACAACTGTACAATACAAATAATTATATTGATGATGTATGAAAATTATAACAATGTGGTTCATGTAGGTGTTTTTGGGAGGTGAAGGGCCCCCATGTCCTGTTTGCTTGGGGCCCCCTAAGTACCTTGAAACGGCCCTGAGCGCTCCTCATTAAGGCTAGTATCAGAGGAGCTCTATGCCCTGAGTCAGCAGAAGTGAAGTCTCAACCAAACTCATCTCAGGAGAATGCGGCTGGGCTGGGTTTAAACTCTGTCTACACACTGGGATCAATTAGCCACAGCATACAGACAAAACGAAAAAGAAAAGAGTTAAACTGGGAATACTTAAACGCACAAACCTTCCCATTTACAAGTCTTAGTGTAAATTGTCTTACATAGAGAGACCACTGGAATTGAGTGGTATTTGGTCTGTGTTAATATATATTAAAAAAATGCTGTAGTTGTCTAGCGGGGAAAAAACGGCTCACTGGGGTATCCTTTTAAAAACACTTCTACTAACATGGCATCAGCTGAGGAATTTGAGAGAGGAAAGCATGGAATAACGATAAACCACTGAGACGTCAGGAATCTTAAATCAATACACCAGGCACCCAGAATTAAGAGATCAGTTCCAGGCTTGGATTTCACCAAAAAATATCACTTTACTCTCAACACAGCAATGTAATGTCCTCTGCTTTTAGGATATGTGGTAACAAATGGGTAAAAAAAAATGCAACGCTGACTGCTCAGCCCAATGGCAATTCAGATGACATCTTCTCCCTTTTTGTTTCTAAATCAATGAGTTTGCGTTTTTGAGGGCATACTGTGGACCGAGAACCATGACCCGATCACTGAACTGTATTGAATTGAATTGAACTGGATTGGATAAAATGTCTTTTGGATAAGAGTCACAAATTGCACCTTACAGACGCCCATGCAGAGCCAAGTGGCTACATCTGAGAGCTCACCGACCGCAGATCTGCAAAATAATCTGAAATATTTTTAGCTGTCTCTTTGACACGCTTCGCGCTTCTAGGTGCTATTTCTGAGTGAAAACACTGACCTTATGTCAGCTACATGTGAAATTTACGTTAATCCACTGCCTTGTTACAAACAGCCCACTGGTTAGTCTACCGGTTCTGTTTTGTGTGAAAGCCAAAGTGTCAGCAATGGGTGAAAGTTGCACAAATTTGAATGACCACAGATCGCATCAATTGAGAGCTTCAGCATTCAGTAAACAATCATGCTACTCAACAATTTTCCAGTAGCCAGACATTGTAACTATGGCTAATGCTCATCATGGCATATTATCATGCAGTAGCCATATCAGAACAAGTCAAGCGTAATCTGACATTATTTCTATAAGTTTTACTTAATACAAAGAGTATTTGTCATGTACTATTTCTAGATCATTTCCTCTTGTGGATTTAAGTCTTTGGCAGTTTGAGTTTCATGTTACTTTGCTTGACTGGTTTTATATTTTGTCAATAAAAGCCTTTCCTCAGAGGGGTCTTGCCAGGTTTGGGAAAGTAGATTTACTAATCAAACTGCACCCTCACATTATTATTATGATTTTACACAGACGACTGAGAGCTAGCAGTGGACTCAGCTCCAGGCCCATAAAGTGTGTGTGTGTGTGTGTGTGTGTGTGTGTGTGTGTGTGTGTGTGTGTAGTGTGTCTTAGGACTGCCAGTGACCTCCTGTCCACTGCACGCACCCCCCCATTGGACAGAAGTACCAGGCCTAAATAGTTCGCCAGGCCGTGTTAACGAGATGTTACACACCAACCAAAACTCGGAGAACACTCCAGAGAAACACCCATAAACGCTGGCAGAGGCTCCTTACACATTCTTGCCACCTCTGCTCCAAGACAAACCGCATTCATGGTACACTGGGCTTCAATGAGACTCACAGATTATTTTTCTTCTTCTTCTTCAAAAAGGGAAAAACATCAGCTGACTAATAAAATATGGCAAAAGGATGGATCCAGATCCCCATCACTTCTTCAACCCCACAGCGAGCCTCCATCATGTGTTTAGTCAACTCCACTCAGACTCTCTAAGCTTTGGTGTGTGTAGAAGGCATAATGAGTATTCCAGGTCCTCTCTGCTGAGAGCCCTCATATTATATTCGTGGGGGGAAAACGTTTTACTAGCCCTCTGCCGAAATCAGCACACTGCCAACTCAAATATAGTGCACTCTCATGTCTCCTGTGCAGTCCATTCAGCAGCAGCAGCAGCAGCCTACCACAACAACACATTAACAAGTGACATGGTGTCTACACCAAAGGTTCAATGGACAACTTCTTTTAACTTACTGTCACTTGCTTCATCCCTTTCTTTATGTGGACACGATACTTCCTGTTGTTGTGCCTTCTACTTTAGATGTCTAACTTTGACAGCTTTATCTGTGCATTTCTTCACATAATTTACTGCATATGCAGCCTTCACTTACCACATTTGTAACCTTCTCATCTCAATAATAACAATTCTATATAGCAATCATAGCAAAATCAGAATTGAATGTCTTATGAGCTTCATTATATGGAGATGTTCATGTCCTTACGCAAATTCAGTTGAATAGATGAACTAATATAAGGCATCCTGTGATGTGCCCTTGCACATATGACAGATGACTCTTCCTGAGTAAACCTCTTTGGCAACAAGGGGGGAATACAGGCCAATGTTATAGCAGTGTGTTATGCACACATGCATCGCTTGTATGACTAGTTACTGTATGTGTTCTAGATTAACAGTTTAACACTAATTAGTCTGGCAGCCGTTTCCCAATAGCATAGTTGATAAGCAGCTAGCAACTTACTTAGTTGGCAATTGCGAATTGCATTGCAACTAGTTAGTGGTAATGATTAGGGGAAACCGACCCCTGTGTGTGATGGTCTACATCAGGCCTGGGCAAACTAAGGCCCGGGGCCACATGCGGCCCACTGAGCTATTTAATCCGGCCCGCAGAGCCTTCCCAAACTAGAAGATAATTTATCTTTTAGCCAAGGAGACTTAGATTATAGGCCTAAATTATCAAATTTGTTGTAGTCATGAAATACAAATCCCCCTTTTAACCCTGCATGTTAACATGTCCTCTGAAGAAAGTGAGGCTACTGGTTTGAGACTTGCCAATTTACCAGCATCAACCGGTTGACGGTTAACACCCGGCCCATTAGTGAAAATCTACACGTCAATGTGGCCCTTCGACCAAAATAATTGCCCACCCATGGTCTACATAATCTGGGGCCAGTTGACAGTCTCCTGTCAAGTCACTATTTGTTTCTCTAGTTAGAGAGGAGCATCCAGGCTGTCTCTCTTTCTCTGTGTTAACCCTTGTAAACCATGCTTTTCCCCCCACCATGTTCTCACTGAATCTTGTCTATGGTTAAAAATGACAATGAAAGAACTGACAGTGAAGTCCATGTCGAATGTCATACAGCAAGAGAGCATGCAGGCACATGTAGAGTTTGTGGTTAAGTTCAGTTATATGTCAGTTTTCTCATGCCACAAAACAGACCAGTTATGCTGGAACTGAAATTTGGAAAAGATTCAAATCAAAAGATTGCTGTCACGGTTATTTCATTCTTGCACAACTTTCAAAGAGTTTAGTCTCTCAGACACTTTCATTAACTGGTTGGGCTTTTCATCATTAATTTGAGGCCTTATGACAGACTCCATGGTATGCCAAAACAAACACTTCACCATTACAATCTTCAGAAAAGCATCTCAATCATTTTATGTTCATAATTTCTCAGCAATGCAAAACATACATCTACATCGATATGAATGTTACAAATAGGCCTCTAAAAGTTGTAGGGTTTCTCAACTCCTTTAATAACATGACAACAACAGATTTGTGACTCCCCAATCAAATCGATAACACATATAGGAGTTCAGTCGAAAAGTAGCCATGTCAGAGAAATGCAGTAGGACAAGGACATTCCATAAAGTTCAATTAAAAGGTATCCTGGGTCCCTTTCCTGCATTGGAACCACCCTTCAGCACGTTTAATACACAAGCCTCATCTGAATACTGTCACTAGAAAGCAGATGACTTTCCTGCTGGCTTGTGTACAGGCTACAAGGTGTCAAAACTTGATGACACAAGATTGCCACTGTCACTTTGTTGGGTCTGAACTTGCTACTATAGTAACGGCCCCTCCTATCAATGACCAAAGGAAATGTGACTTGGACACAATGTAATGGAAGGAAGGCACGATCAACTGTCATGAGGGTGGTCCCGTAAAGAAACAATCTGTTGTTACAACGTTGCCACTGAGATTTGTCCCAAGCACTGAAAAACTGTGAAAACGCATGCTTTTACCTAAATTTATTCACTCAGCCATTGTGCTCAATAGCAATTGCATTCACAACATATAACCAAAACTTAAAAAATATTATAATGTGTTCGTCAAACAAATATGATGTCGTCAACAGGCCCCATAAAGTAGCCTATATTATGATAGCATTATGTCTTCAACGTTTATGTAGACTATACCATAGATATATCCAAATAATATGCAACAATATTATCACAAAATGATGCGGTGTAATGATTCAATTACTTGCCTTCCAACTGTTTGGTTGGCGAGCTGTTTCATTCGATTAAACTGCTTCTTCATTTTCTCGCCTTATTATGCTGTCACCCAGAAGTTTGAGAAGTTGTCAGGCCTCCCCGTTATATGCTTCCATAAACTCGGCTCTGAAAAGGTTGGTTCGCTGCTGCCATAGTATTTCACTGCTGCGCGCTGCTGAGCAAAAGGCTGAACAGTCCTCAGAATTAAAATTGGAGTAGCCACACGCAAAGTTTCATTTACAGGTAACTGAAGTAATAACTCAAAATTTACGAGCACTTTTTCTGTCCTGCTCGCCACATTTCTTCGTAGCTCAACGAGTCAGCGAACGCTCGTAGAGCCATTGGGCAGGGAAGAAGGAAGTCGTGTTCACTTCCCTACATTTAGCAATTGCAAACTAGCCAGTGACATATGATACCTTAGAACAATACTGTAACATTGATGCACACACACTGAGATGGGTGGAAAATATGCCAGACTGCCAAATAATATAATCAACAATGCCATATAGCCTACCCACGGCTTAAAGATATACTTTCAAAACATTTCGTTCAATTTAAGAATCTTGTTTTCAATTTAGTAGGCTGGACGTTACCCAGTAGGCCTATGTTACCTGAAGGTAATAACCAGTGTTATGTTGTAAAACGTACAATATAATTTACAACAAAATAACTTGCAGACTTTAGCATACATAATTGAATTACATTACTTTACAAACAAACAATTACGGCCAAGGTACACGCATTGACGTTGAAGCATGAGGGCCTAAAATTGTATCTTACTGCAGCCTGCTGGTGACTATTGTTATTTGTACAAATGAGGTGGCTCCAGTAAACTCATACAAATCCCTTAAGGGACAAGGGCATTTTTAACATTCTAGTGCACAGTGTTTTTTTGTTTGTTTGTTTGTTTGTTTGTTTTTTCAAAAACCCAAAGAAGAGCTCAATGGTGTTTTTTTTGCCCCCAACGGCACCTTCCAGGCAGCACAGCCTAAAAGGCACTACCTTTACCCTATTCCTAACCCTAACCCCTCAACCCTCATCCTAACCCTAAACTGGGGGGTAGTAGTGCCTTGAAGGCAGCGCTGCCTGGAAGGCACCCTTGAGGGCAAAATATACCAAAGACCACACAAAGATCCACTGCACAGACTCTGATAAGCATGGGTGCAACTCTTGACTTTCGAACTCTTTGAGGCATTCAATGTTGGTCTATCATTCCAAAGTTGCAGCGATGTGCTCCTCTATCATTCCTGCCCAAAGCTGGCAAGGTGGTGATATTTCATTACATGTGCTAGCGACTGTGAACAGGCAACCTGTTTTTGTGAAAACCTGTTTCAGATTAGGCATTCATTTGCATTCTAGGCAATGTGGCCAGGAGACAACATCCAATGGCCTAGATGTTTGTGCTGTGTTGTGAGTGTTTCTTGCTGTCTCCACAATGCAAGTCAGTATTTTCACACTCTTTACACAGTATTTACACACTTTTTTCACACACAACCTACTGTAAGACAGATGTGTGTCAGGCATCATCTCTCTGTCAGAATGCGAGTAGCCTACTGTGGCAATCAGTGAGTGGAATGCAATGCACAGGTCATCCTGTGGTAACTGAAGCCACTGTGTCAGCTGGAGTCTTTGTGAGGCAGACAACAGATACACTAAAGCCATTGTTGAAACGGCTTTGAGCAACCACACACATTTATAGGCTATCCATTCATTCATAACTTCAATGCAGAAACTTTGTATCTAATATTTATTTATTTATTTATTTATTTATAAATCTTCACCGTCCACCTTCAGTAGGTACTTTTAAATGTTGTGTTTGTTCATTTATTCATTGGGTAAAAAAAAAACTTGTTTGAGGTCATTCCGTGCATTCTGCTATTTTCTTTCGTGCCTCACTACAACTTCAGCTGTTCGTGCATTTTTGAAGAGGAAGAACTATTGTTCACTTATATTAAGTTGACATCCCTTTTCCCCCTTGCATATTGTTTATAGCCACGCTCATATTTCTCATTTTCTGGGCCTCCAACTACACCTATAGTGTATGCAGTCATTGTTGTAGACATTCAGCCAGATGCTGTTGTACTTTCATGATGACCTGAGGTGATCAGTGACCAGTCCCACATGCTGACACTGAGTAAAGCATAGACATGACACATGTGACATCACAGCTCCATTGAGCCAATGAGTTTAGTCTGTGGTGTTATTCTGATGTGCTGATGTGCTACAGTTGCTTGTGGGATGGCATAGTGTCTCCCTCTACTGGTGAGGATAGTGCAGGTGCATTTGGGGCAACAAATGAACCATGGCTGGACCAAGGACATTGGACACAACCCCCACCCCCAGAACAAAGGAGAAAGAGAGAAAGACTGACAGACAGAAAGAAAGAAAGAAAGAAAGAAAGAAAGAAAGAAAGAAAGAAAAGAAAAACGACTCTGTGTCTTACCCTGAGGAGTAAAAGTCTTCTTGTGGAGAGGAAAGCCATCTTGGATATTTAATCAGAGCTGTTCAGCAAACTGTAGTAAGCCTACTGTGGCATACTACTTCAAAATGAGAATTTGTATTACTATTAATATGAAGCATTAAACTCTTACCAAAAGTGATATGGAAAACGCCACTGCAGTCCTGCAGCCTGCAAATTGGACTGTTCCATGTCTGCCATGTGCCTGAGGGATATTTGACCTTCGCTGCTTTTTGCTTTGAGTTTTGTTTGATAGTCTGAGTATTTAGTTTACCCCTTTGTTATGTCTTTGGTTTGGCCAAGCTGATATATAATAACATATTATGTTCCCTTTTGTGTCTTTGTGTCAGGTCATTTTTTTGTTCAGTTAAACGTCAGTAAAGTCCAGTTATGTTTTTGTTTACCTCTTTTATAGGCCTTGTCTTTGGCCTTTGTTAATTTTGGTTGTTTTTTTGGGTAAATAAACTGCCTCTGCATGCAACAGGATAGTGTTATGCCAGAGCCATAGGAAGCGCTTTGTATATGGCTCTAACTGTGGTATTAGTGTAGTTTACCGGGCACTAGCATTTAATGTGAGAGGGGCTTCTTCTTGATAAGCTAGGACCCGCCCTGTTTATATGTGACGTATACTGAATGTAAGGCAGTGAACTGTATTACTGTGGACGAAGTAAAAGTCTGGTCACGCTGGTTCTTACACCCTACTTGCCAGTCGTTATCTTCCTTTACCCACATAATACTACACTAACTACCACCAATCCGAGCTACGAACAAGCCGATTCAAACAATGCTAAGCCCACCCGGCCACATGATTAGAAAGACACTGCTGATGTCTGAATACAACGGTTCCCTATAGCTGATAGCTAGACATACCCGCTAGGATACGTCTAGAGTTCTAGGCTAATGTCCCATAGAGTATAAAGAGGAGTAATTTAGTGAATAAATCATATCTCTATTAGTTCTATTTGGCTTTGTTTCCAGTGTCAATGTCATGTGTTGAAGATACAGAGGTTTCACCTTTTGAAAATAACAGCAACAGAAACAACAACAACAACAACAACAACAACAACAACAACAACAACACACACACACACACACACACACACACACACACACACACACACACACACAAGAAACAAACAGCCCAATCCAACAAGCTGCATGTTCTTGAATGCAGCCAGTGGCAAGTCAGTGAGTTCACCTTGAAGAAGTTCAGCAAATATTACTGAGCCTCTCTGATGTTTGAGTCCCTATCTCAGGTTATCTGACCAGGAGAAAGGTGGGTAAAGTTAAAAACAGTGGACAGTGACCTCCTCAAACCAGACTATCCCTAAAGGTTCATTTACCACTGAAGGACTTGACATTAGCAGAGATAATAAGACCCTAAAAAGCTTTGATGAGTTTGCAAACACAAGCTATATAATGAGGCTTTATGAACCAGTTAAGGGAGACCGGGGATAGTTGTAACACGGGGTAGGCTAAGTTGAAACACCACCATTTCCTGCAATCGGGGACAAGATATGCAGGAGAGCTAGGAGAAAAAAAATAGAATCTGAGGTATGAAAGTAGAAAAAAAAAAAAAAGATTTTTTTTACTATTGGAGCTAAAGTTGTATGTGTTACAGTATATCACTATACTATCACTATAAGCACTATGTTAATACAGCTTGTTAAACAATGGATGGCAGTGCTGGGTAGGTTGTAACACAAATGTTACAACCATTCCCTTATGGACCAAGAAAGGTATTTTTTGAGTGATTTCCACCTTGAGGTGGAAAATCAGTAAATTGGCTGAAAAGGTCACATATTCCTTGAAATAGTAGGCCTTTGTAGACATAAAATAAATTGTATGTTATGCAATACATGTTGGTGAATCTATTGCCAAACCCACCTTTTATAAAATAAAAAAAATGGCATTTTATAGTTCTATTGTTTTTCTGCTATTTGTGTACCTGTTACAATCTACCCCAATAGGTGTTACAACCTACCCCACTATTGGGGTAGGTTGTAACAATGATACACACTACATTTGTCATGATCTCACAAATTGTGTGATACAGTTAAGAAGATTTAAATGATTTCCACTTGTAGAAGACTAATGTGGGTATGTTGCCTGCAAGTTTCAGAATTGTAGCTTTTTGATAAATGGCTGTTTTTAGGACTTGAAAAAAACTTGTTACTTCCATACCTGGTCTCCCCTTTCTCCCCTCACTGGGGTGAAACTAGCATTTCAGACTAGTTAGTTCTTGCATGAAGAGGTCTTGAGGTCTTTCAATTTATGCTGTTTATTTATTTTTTTTTCATCCATGACACAGCGAAGTACTTGTCATTACATTGGTTGGTTGTTGTTGACAAAAGAGTTAAAGTTATCAGACATAATATTGAGTGCATTCTTTCCACTTGGTGCTGGGCTTCAATTAACTATTGACATTGCCTAAAATAAGACCACGAGTGTTGGGTGATAAGGATACATTATCACAATGTAAGTTGATTTAAGAATTACTATACAACATGTAATGACTCCATTTACAGTAAGACTGGGGAGAGAGAGAGAGAGAGAGAGAGAGAGAGAGAGAGAGAGAGAGAGAGAGAGAGAGAGAGATTAGACCTCTTCAGGCATGGACTGGCAAGGGCTTTCAGGGCAATGTCCGGTGGGTCGACAGTCATTTTCAGGCAGGGGCCGTGTAACCTCACTCACGTCAGATGCAGCGTCCTCTTTAGGCGCATGATAAAAACAATTGCTTGATAAAATGATTGAAAAACAATTGCTTCAGAAGACCGGGTGTCATCAAAAATCCTTACATATAGGCCTACTTGGACTTACATATACTTCAAGTGTAACTGTTAGATGTGTTTTGTAAGTTTGCTAGAGGTAAGTTATGTCAAAAATCCCACCCTGTGCTTCGTACCCGTCTCCTGGTTGGTCCGGTTAGTTAATATCGGACCTGAAATATCTTTTAATGGACTCAACATCAGATGGATGCGCCTGGGGGGGCGCTGCATCTGACGTGAGTGAGGTTAGGGGCTGTGACAATTGATCATAATTTTCTTGAAGGATATTGGGCAAGTCCAATTGAATATCTCATGCTCATACAATATGTCCAACTTACAGTGTTATATTAGCGTGCCATGAAGTTATTATTGAATAAATTAAGGTGAAAAATCAGTAAATTTGCTGAAAAGGTCACATATTCCTTGAAATAGTAGGCCTTCGTAGACAGACTTTGAAAATGATAGATAATGGATAATAAATTGTATGTTATACAATACATGTTGGTGAATCTATTGCCAAACCCACCTTTTATGAAAAAAAATGGCATTTTAAATGTAGTTCTATTGTTTTTCTGATATTTGTGTATTGTATGAAGACGTGCAGGTCTTTCAATGTATGCTGTTTAATTGTTTAATTTTTTTCATTTATGACACAGCAAAAGTACTTGACATTTCATTACTTGGTTGTTTGTTGTTGACAAAAGAGTTAAGGTTATCAGGCATAGGCATAATATTGAGTGCATTCTTTCCACTTGCTGCTGGGCTTTAGTTAACAATTGACACTGCCTCAAACAAGACCACGAGTGTTGGGTGATAAGGATACATTATCACAATGTAACTTAATTTAGGAATTACGATACAACATGTAATGACTCCATTTACAGTAAGACTAGAGAGAGACAGAGAGAGTGAGAGATTAGACCTCTTCAGGCATGGACAGGCAATAGTGCTTTCAGGGCAATGACTGATGGGTCAACAGTCATTTTTCAGGCTGGGGCTGTGATAATTAAACATAATTTTCTTGCAGGATATTGGGCAAGTCCAATTAAATGTCTCAAGCTCATGCAAGGTGTCCATGACTCTGGTATGTTTTTATGTCATTCTGTTCCTGCTGTTCCCATCATTACAGATAAAGTGGAATATTATGTTCTTGCTGTTGTTTTTCTGCTTGCTCTGTCTAGTTTGTCCCCTACATCAGTGGCAATCTGTTCTAAGTTACCACGCTGGCACTAAGCATGGTCTGACTGTGCGGTCAACGTCAACTGGGATGACCAACGCCATCCTCCATCAACCTGGAACTGCACTTAGTCAGGCTATTTCCTGTCCAGTTAGAGCAGCTGATGATTTTTTTTTGCGTGTAGCATGCTGTCTCTCCCTTGAAGTTCTGCATCAAGGTATTTTGTAATTGTAAATAAACTCTATTCCGCATTTTTCTAAACCGTTTTCGGACTTGGTCTCTGCTAAAACTTTTGGTAACCCTACAAATACCATCATAAGTAATTGTATTATGTGACAATATGCATGAAATAATTAAAGGTAATTAAAGGGGAAATTATACAAAAACCAAATTAATGGTAGCATGGATTTTATCCACTCACTGTGTTCCGTGGTTCAACACCCAGGCTATGTGTGTGCTTTACTGTATACTGTCTACAGCAGTGGTTCTCAAAGTGCTCAAGTGATCCACAAGGGGATTTCCAGAAGAATATATCTCTATTTAGTCTGTGTTTCTCACTAACATTATTTGAAGATGAGTTGTTCACAAAATTTCAAGTCTGTAATTTATATTAACTTCAGGCTATCTGAATTTGAAGTGTCCATAAATACCTACTGTATACAAGCCTGCTGATTTGTTGAAATGCTTGGAGATGGGGTTTGAGGGCAGGTGGTCCCTGAAAAACATAATTTGAGCAAAAGTGGTCCTTGATCTGAAAAAGTTTGAGAAACACTGCTCACTACATAACACTGCATAAACACCTGACGTAGGAAACGAGTCAACTGACGTATGAACAGTGAGGTTGAGTTGTGTGCTTATTGGAGGGGGCGGGAAGAAACAAATACTCTTATCAAATTCTATCATATATTTCTATCGTTAGTCTGTCTTATCATATTCATATGCTGCCATGCCAGGAAACATTGCGTTGAAAACTCAGATGAATATTTTCCTTATAATATTTTCTTTGGAACAAGTACAAGAGGTTTGATTGTTTCTCTGTATTCTCTGACCTGCTTCTGTCGTGGCTTTTCACTGACATTATCAAAGCTGTCATCTGCACTGTTGTATTTTAGCTGCTTTAGTCAGTGGTAAACGGAGGGGCAAGTTGTATAATCGTTAGGTCAACATCTTAACTGTTTTATACAATGATTATTTACAGTATCCTTGGCCAGGCCCACAGATAACCTTTCTGACAGGGCACTGGATATCCTTCACTGCAAGATAAAAACTGTCAGATTTATTGTAAACAGGATATCTTAATTTATATATTCTACTGCATAATTCTTATTAATGTTTGAAGAAAAAGAAAAAGGTAGGTTTAAAATGGTAGATATTTCTGTCAAAAGATCAGAGTATTTTCCTCTACAGACCTTGCTGGTGTTTGCCTACTATGGAAGTAGTAGTCAGTCGTCAGCAGTCCCTACTAAAATCAAATGTGTTTACAATCAAATGTAAAATGTGTTTCACTACCTTGTCCTATTCTGAGAATTCTTCTGAGGCCTTTTATAAAGTCACCAAAATCTACAGTAAGACACAACAGGAGCAAGAGTCCTTCACCTTCCCTGTTTTTGCCACAATATTGTCTGAACTCCATCTAATCTCTACTTTTCTCTCTCTCCCTCCTTTCACTCCTTATCTCCTTTTCACCACCTCCCTCTTTCTCTCTCTCTCTCCTTTCCCTCTTGAAGCTTATCAACACACACTTGTGTAGGTGAGGATATATCCTGCAGAGGCGGGTGAGGGGTGGTGGTTGTGGTGGTGGTGGGGGTTGGGCTGCTCAGCGTTGTATTATTATCCACCGATTCCCTGAATGCACCTCACAACCTCCTGAAGTCCACCTGCCTGAAGATGTCCAAGTCTGAGTCTAAGAGTGAGCTGTATGACCTCGCTGTCAATGAACTTGTAGTGACCCCAGGTGAGCCGGAGAAGAAGAAGCCAGTCCAGAGTAGACGTCCCGCTCTGTTCCTGCGCTACGTCCAGCCCTGCCTGGCCGAGCTGCTGGGCTCCACTCTCTTCATCTTCATCGGCTGTCTCTCGGTGGTGGAGAACGTCAGCAGTACTGGGAGGCTTCAGCCTGCACTGGCCCATGGCCTGGCACTGGGCATCGTCATCGCAGTACTGGGGGAGATCAGGTACGGGCCGGTCGGCCGGCAGTGGGGGAACTGGCAGCAGTGGGGAAGAGGGGTTAGAGGGGACATTAGTTAGTTAGGGGTTAATCCACACCTCACAGGGCATGCGGAGAGCTGAGGTGTAGGGGAAGTGAGCAGGACAGGGGGCATCCCATCTGAGGCAAGGTGACTGAGAGAATTTGTTTGAATACTACAGCACATCTACCTGTGCTGAACTGTATGTGCATTTTTGTATTCAAGAATCTGTATAAGCAACATTTATCTCTCTTTGCCTTTCTAAAACATTTTTCATTATATCATTATTTTAAACGTTCATCCTAAAAGTGTTCAGTGCAAAATTACATTACAAATTACATTAGTACTGACTGCATACATAATCAAAATTGATTTATAATCAATAAAAATATGTATAGTAATTTCCATAAAAGCATTTGAGGTGGCAAATGTGTTTGATTTTGTTAACTTTACTATTGATTGAAAACACACACACACACACACACACACACACACACACACACACACACACACACACACACACACACACACACACACAAAAAAACAAAAAAAACCAATAAATTAGTTTGTTATTTTGGGGAAATCTCTGCATAAAAGTCTGCATAAAAATCTGCACAATGGCACCAGTAGGCTTCTCAGCAGTGGTCCTCAAGTCTGTATCATTGACAAAATGACTTTCTGCCTGGCAATGCAAAAAGGATAACAACATATTCATATCACATACAGTAACATAATATTATCATTTCTCCTTGAAACTCATACAGTGGTGGCCACTTCAACCCAGCCGTATCTGTGTCCGTGTGTGCTATTGGAGGTCTGAAGGTGGTTCTGCTTGTCCCCTACATCATCTCTCAGTTGTGCGGGGGCATGCTTGGAGCTGCTCTGGCCAAGGTGAGACTCACACTGCACACAGCAGAGGACACATAGCCTATGGAATCACTACCAACTGAGGACAAAATGGCAATTTCCACATTCCTGTCTTATCTGATGTGGTTAAAGCATCCCAAGTTATAGTTATCGGTCTTATCGCACTGGTTTGTGCTGTTCTGTCTAGGTCTGCACACTCCTCTAACAGAACAGACTATTAAGCTGTAAAAGGATTAAGTCGTTGAGCTGCTGCTGATTACAGAAGAAAATGAAAAACAGCGAAGATAGGCAAACCAGTTGTAAACTGGGTTTTGTCCTTTCTCTGGAGGATTTCGCCATTCTTTAAGAAATCTTTCCTACTTATATATATATATATATATGTATATAAAATATAAATCTTTCCTACTTATATATATATATATATAAAAAACTTTAAAAAAAAAATCAGTGTTCAAATAAGCTGTATATCAGTGGAAATAACATACTGGAATGAGGAAAACCATTATATCACATACACTGGCAAATCCAATACAGAACTTGTACTCTTTGCATATGCTATCTATGACTTTTACTAATGTAAACACTTGAGGCAATCTATCTGAACTTCCATGCGCCTTGTCCTTTAGGCCGTTTCACCAGAAGAGACCTACAACAGTGCGTTCGGGGGGGCCTTCAACACGGTGCAGAATGACTCGCAGGTGGGCCGGGCCGTCGGGGCAGAGACAGTCATGACCCTGTTCCTGACTATGGTGGTGTGCATGGGAGCAGTGAATGGCAAGACACGCAGCCTCCTGGCACCGCTCTGCATCGGCTTCACTGTCGGAGCTGACATCCTGGCTGGGTGAGAACACAACCAAATGGAAAACCATTGGCCAGTGGGCCAGTTTTTTTTTTGTAATCATGTTTATTTTACTTAAGTATGAACTAAAGCAGTGTGGCCCTATTGGAGTCTGCTTGCAAGGGCCCCAACGGCTCACACAAATGGTCATAAAAGGTCATAAAAATGTATACATTGGGCCACAAAATTACCAAAAAATGTTCTTATAATTTCAATTTTGTGTGTTTTAGAGGAGCAATTTCCGGGGCCTGCATGAACCCAGCCCGTGCCTTTGGCCCTGCAGTGGTGGCCAACTACTGGACCTTCCACTGGATCTACTGGGTCGGCCCCATGGCAGGGGCTGTGCTCACTGGCAGCATCATCAGGTAGGCTAAGCCCTGCAAAGCTTTCCAACATGAACACCTATCACAGGTCATTTTCTCTCAAGGACAGTGAGGACGTCTATGCTCTACCTGGAGCACCATTTTTCTGTTGATAAAAGGCAAATTTTTTACTCATTTGTCAGATTTGACATGTGCAGGGTACGTGAATGCATATTTCGTTCAATCCCAACACAATAGCACTGCCAAATCTAGGTTGATAGGTTTACACTAACGAGTTTGTGTGGCACTCTGTTATCTTTATGACTGGGCATCAAATTTTCCATTGTTTGTGACAAGGTCAACATGTGACAGTTTAAACACAGTAGGCAAGTAACAGAATGGAGAGCCTTTGGTCCGGTTCCACAGAAATACCACAGTTTAACATCATGACTCCAACTAATCATGGCTGTTTGCTTTCCTAGGTTGCTGCTTGGTGATGACAAGGTTCGAGTATTCTTGAAGTAACCCAAGACTGGCATTGACATTTGAATGAAAGTGCTGGACATTTTTTAAATCGTAATATTATTTTAATACTATCGACAACAAATTTGAATACAAATTTGGTTGAAGTGTTTTCTAAATGTGTGTTTGAAGCTGAGTACCCTTTCTAATAGGTTATTTTGTTCCTACAAAGCTACAGTAGGCAATAGCCTATGTGACCACAGTTATATATACCTGGTGTGAGGAGAGGTGTTTATGAGGACTGCAAGAATCATAAAAAGTTTGCCGGGGAAACAGAATTTTTGATACCTTCATGCAAGCCAGAGAAGACTGCTGTTATAGTTGTAGCTTCAGGGTGCATCGAGCTAGGTGTTAGAAGCCAAATTATGCCAATAAAGCCAATTATGTTTTAAACCATAGAAAGGTTCCAAGTAGCCCCCAGGTATAATGGTGGTTGCAACATTTAGAAATAGACATTAAAATGTGTAATTGTACAGATAGGTACTTGCACAGAGCAAGTGGTCTTCTACGGCCTGCATGAATTTACCAAAATACTTGCAGTCCTTATCGCTCTCCTTTAAATCACATGGTAATCGTGTTGTATAGTATATAACTACAAAGATTTGTAATACATTAAGTTATTGTTATTTATATATCATGTTAAATTGTAATAGTTGATGTACTGTACATAAAAAAATGATCTTGTGTGATGCATTTATGAGTCTTTTTCTTAAGCTGGAGTCATAGTCATCATGATAATAAAAATCTGGGCTACTTGTCAAAATTATAGCATGCTGTGGATCTTGAAGATTTAAAGCAACACTGTAATTTTTGCACACCACACTGAGGTACAGGTATTTCTTTTTCATCATTGTTCTGGTACCATTTCAAAACTAATTTGGGTTGCATGGATATGAACGATTGATAAACTCAAGTGTTAATCCCATTAATAATGAATGCAGATCTGGCTGAATGGTAGGAAACCACCACAAAATAATAATAATAATAATAATAAACATTTAAAGTACAAAATTGCTGGCAATACTGCCATCAAACATCATCATTTATCAGGCATTGGAAAGGCTTTGGATGTTTGAAAGGTTTTTTTGTGCCAATAACCAAGAACTTAAGTCACAAAATAGTCACAAAATAGTCAAACCACATTGCTCAGTCTCAGGGCGCCGTTAGGGGGGGGGTTAGGATGATTCCAAGGGCCCAGCACTGACAGGGGGGCCCAGAGAAAAAAATAATATTAAAATCCATATTTGAGGGGCCCAAAATAATTTTTTGTCATAGGGCCCAAAATTTCTAGCAGCTCCCCTGCTCAGTCTATATATTTTTTTTAATTAATGTATACACATCCTACCTCACTGAGGCCCGGTGCAGGACAAAAAGACGTATCAAAGGAAAGAAGAATTGTTGTCCACACACTGCATTCTCCCAGAAAAACTTAATTTATTGAGTTAAAAGCCGCAACCCTGAGTTATGCTTTTATGCTTCTGGGAGAATTGTTCAGTCTTATATGTTATAAATTTCAATTTAAAATAGAAAAAGCTAACAATACTGATACATTTTCAGACTATTCTGAAGCTTCAAGGAGAACTATCAATAAGTAATAGCCCTACAAGTAAATGAGTTATTTTATATGCTATCAGTATTGCACAAGCACCAAATTGGTTAATGCTTTCTCTGAATTTTCCATGGTTTTCCATGGAAGCACTGCATTGAAACAGAATCACATTAGCTCGATTAGCTTGAAATTCTCTCTCTCTCTCTCTCTCTCTCTCTCTCTCTCTCTCTCTCTCTCACTCACACACACACACACACACACACACACACACACACACACACACACACACACACACACACACACACACGCACATTCTCTCTCTCATAAAGATTTATTGGATGTATAAGTATGCTGTTCATTATTTCCTTTTTCAGGCTCTACTTAAAAGAAAAAGAACCTCTTAATTACCTGTTTTATTTGGTAAAATAAAGGCAAAAGTCTCAAATTAAATGGTACGTATGTTTATGTTGTAATTGATGTAGAATTATACACGATTTGCTTATTACATTCTGCATGTCGATATTCACTATTTCTCCTTGAGGCAAAAAGAAATGTGAGACACACATATTACCCAGACCATTTCCAGGGCTTTTATAACAAATAATACAACATTTCTACAAAATTAACAAAAATTTACAATATTATATTGTAAGGATATATCATTTAAACCATAAAATTAAAACATTTTGGTGACATGGCTCCAGACATGGATTTTGGGTCAAAATTAAAAGCAAAATTTCACATATCCTGTGGTACCATCACAGACACTCTCCAGTTCATACTTTCACTGTCGGGTACCCTATGTTAAAAGTAATAGAAAAGAATCACATATTCAGTGGCATCAAGATTCAGTGAAACCAAGGCTGTGGAGTGCATTGTTTGAAAAGTTGGTTGATGTTTTGTGGCAACAATGATAGCATTTGCTTTCCCAGTTAAACATTATAATGTCTATATAACATCCCCTTGACCAATAGCCCTCTCAGCCATAACTGTTTCGTCCCCCCATCAGCCTTAAAACCGCCCCAATGCCCTTGTCTAAAGGCCACTGGAGCAATTTGACTGCATGTCTCCTCTAACCTGTCAAAGTTCAGCTGATTAGTGAGCCTGACGAAAGCGACATCAGGACGCCCCTCTATACGACTGCTTTCTGCCCTTTTTATAGAGTTCTCTCTAGACTGTTTTGGCCCCAGCCAGCGTCATAGTTAGAACACTGCAGAGCTCTGAACTCACAGCATGGCAGAGGAGAAGCTCCAGCTCCATGACATGGAGAGAGGCTCAGATGCACCCTCTAAGAAGCAAGATGTCAGCCATCGTCCCTCTGGCACCTATGAGCGGATGGTCCAGCCGTGTGTGGCCGAACTGGTGGGTACGGCGTTCTTTGTGTTCATCGGCTGTGTCTCAGTCATCGAGAACGTGGAGTCTGCTGGAAGACTGCAGCCAGCCCTAACACATGGCCTGGCTGTGGCGGTATTGGTAGCATGCTTGGCAGAGGTCAGGTGAGAAGCATTTGGCAACTGCAAAGTAATGCAATTTTTTTTTTTTAATAATTGTGATGTGATGTGATGTGATGTGGTTGTTTACATTGGCAGAGCAAGTTAATTATATTAATCTAATACCTGTAGTTTCTCTTGATGAGGGTGTGGGAAGAGAGGCACTGATTTAGACTTCATTTGCAAGATATCAATACTCCAATGTCTAATCTGATGTGATAGTTGCAGAGCTAAAAATGAAATTGAATGTCCGCACACTAGCTCCCGTTTAGCTTCTTTTTATTTTAAGTGAACGTTTTCGAGCTATCCGCTCTTCATCAGACATAGTTGCAGAGCCCCCCCCCCCCAAAAAAAAAAACAACAACAAAAAAAAGAAAAAACAAAACAAAAAAACAGTTAAGTTAAATAATTAATTCATTAAATGATTGCATGTTTTCTCTCTTTTCCTCCATCCAGTGGTGCCCATTTTAACCCCCCATTCACTATGGCAGTATATCTGTGCGGTGGCATCCATTTGAAAATGGTGGTTCCATACATTGTATGCCAGTTGATTGGGGGAGTACTGGGTGCAGCTATGTCCAAGGTAAGAAACTGGCTACAGCAGATCACAGAGCATCCTCAGATCCAAACATTTCACAGAAATGTAGACTTTGAATTAAAGCAAGCAAACAGCAAAAACAATGATGAAAAACATCTACGTAACAAAATATTCTATATATACTTCTATGTATGCACTGTGCCCCTTGGATTTGGTCTCAAGTATAGGCTATAATAATCAAATTATGCATTTTTCATTTAAATAAAATGTGTCAAATAAAAGTTTTTTTTTTTTGTTTTGTTTTTTTCTTAATAAGATGATGACATCAGTAGAACACTATGCCGCTGCAGAGGGTGCTGCATTTGCTGTGGTCCAATCAGACGAGCAGGTGATGGCAGCCATCTTTGGAGAGGCGGCCATGACATGTCTGGTCACCACAGTAGTGCTGATGAGTGCTGTCAACGGTAAAAGCAAGAGCCCCATGGCTCCCTTCCTGATTGGCTGCACTGTCATCATCAACATTCTGGCAGGGTGAGTGTCCAGACCACAGATAATATACACGGTCCAGACAGCCAAGAATTTCACTGCACTCCATAACATGCTGTAGCCATGTTTAGAGTCACACTATCTAACCACAGGGCCAGGGCATATGGTGTACTAATACAATACAATCTGGAATAACCCACATCTATACACCATGAAGGGTCAGATATCAGACTTGATCAAATGGAATGTGTGGTGAACACGGAGTTCCTCAGGGTGTCATGAATAGTTAGCATAGCATAGCATAGCATTATCAACCATGATAGCAAGAATCTGTGTTTATTTCTTTGGTCTGTAAATGTTTGACCCACTGCTTTGATCATGCATATGTTGCTTGTATTTTTTATTTTATTCGTGCAAAACCATGTGTGACAGTATGAAAAGAGTTGTTTCTTCACCAATAATTATAAAAATGAATATTTAGTCGTATTTAGGTTTCTTGACAATGAATTCAACACTTAATAACATAATAATAACATAATTTGTCTGACACATACTGTATGTGTTTGTCCCATCAGTGCTGATGTGTCCGGCACCTGCTTGAACCCTGCCAGGGCTCTGGGTCCAGCAGTGCTGACAGGCTACTGGAGGTACCACTGGGTCTATTGGATCGGCCCCCTCTCTGGGGGACTGCTTGGTGTGGTGCTAGTGAGGTAAGGTTTGTTAAAGTTCCCCGGGCACAAACGTATGCTAAACAAGAAGCAATAAAGTTGCCTTTGCAGTAAAGACATGTTTTTATCTGACCTGACCCCCTTCTGCTGTTTTACAGGCTTCTACTTGGGGACCAGAAGTTGCGTGTCATCCTCAAGTAAACTCTTCAACCTGGACTCCAGTCCTGTTTCCAGATCCATAAAACAATAATGTTTATGCTTTCCTGCTTGGTTCAGTGTGTCTTCCTTTACTGTATGAGTTGAACTAGACATACTAGAAGAAGGCAAGAAGTTTTTTTATCAAAACATTTTTATATCAATATACGGACCCTTATTATAAAGTGCTACCAATATACGGTAGCACTTTATAATAAGGGTCCTCTATAAATGGTTATTAAATAGATTATTAACATCAGTTAGATGTTAATTGAAAGGTTAGTGGTTTCAATCAAAGAGATGAAAAAAATCCATCAAGTTTTACCAATTTTTAATTTAGCAATAACAAACTGTAAACTAACTGTTTGCTTACTAACTTACTATATCTGTTACTTACCATTACGTAACTGTTAACTGTTACTATTAACAGTTAAATAACTACTTATTGATATTAATAAGCTATTTAATAACCATTTATAGAGGACCCTTATTATAAAGTGCTACCCAATATACTGTATAGCCTAAGTATAAACATACTGATGTGTGAGTAGGTAATGGAAGAAAAGTAGAAAAGTGATCATTTCATTTATTTCTATGAGACATTACACAAATTATAAGTTGTAAAGTGCATAAATGTTTTACATTTCATGGTATGTTCATTGTGAATCTTCTATTTGTTTTTGTATGGTAGTTTTTTATTAAATGTATCCATTGCCCATCATTGTACTGCACTTATTTTATTCTGAAAAAAGAACTGCTTAGCTGTATTACTACAATCAATTGTATTGTATTACTACAATCACATCAAAGGGTCACTGTTTTCATGATTTCAAAATGTAATTTTTCTTTGTTTAATGTGTTAGTTTATAAGCTTGTATGTCAAAGCTTATATGGCCAAAGGACCAGAGCACTGTTCCCAGTGTGATGTCAATATCCTTATGTAGGTTTGCAAATATGTGTTCTCAAGCCAGCAATCACAAATAAGGCAATTTGACAGACTGACAGATCGACAAAATAAATGTGCCTGGAGAGTTTTGGGTATAGGCTCATCTGTTTTTGTCTTTCTGTGTGAATACCAAACTGTCAAGATGTCTTTGGCATGAAGGGTGACTACCAGGTGTGGTGAAAAGAGAGGAGGGCGTGCACCATATTGATTGATGTGATTTCCTTATGAATCACTTCTGGCATCTGAAGTTTTAACCAAAAACTTGATTACAGAACTAAATGCTAAGGCGAGACAAGGCGCTGAAAAAGTGAGCAGTCTTATTTGGCTTTTGTGAGGTTCCCTACTTCGCCACCGCTGAGTAGGACTCAGGGGTCCGGCTCCACGGGTTCCACGCTGTTCTCTTGTGCTCGCTCACAGCAGTGGCCACATGGGAACCACTCTCCGCAGCGCTGCCCTAAACTAATTACAGCTCGCCGACTGCGTGCATGGACCCCCGCCTGCAGCTTCAGAGCGGAGACCCCGGGACTCTCATGGTGCTCCTGGCCGGGAGGCGACCAGACAACCCGCTGGCACAAACCTGGGAAGGATGCCACATGGCAAAGCTTTTTAACCGCACAGACTTAGCCACATTTTGCCTGCCAAGAAGATGGTGAGTAGATTTTGATCTGAGTTTGATTTTAGACTGAGAGTAGAATTCTTTTTTCATCTTAAAGACTGAGTGCTTTGTCCTCATCCGTATGAATTGTTTGCTCTAAAAACTAAACTAAACTGTACTTGGGTTGCTAATCTTCACAGGCAAACAGAAAATTTGTGTTTGTTTGACAACATTTTGTGAGAATGTCACATCACTTCACAGAATGTACATAACAATAATAACATTGTAATAACATGTTATTTGCCTCAAAGAAACAGTAACACAACATAGTTTATTTATCAAAATCCACACATTTAACCTAACTATACCACTGCAAATGTCACAGATTCTTTCTCCAACTTTTCTACTCCACTCTTTTACTTCTACAGTGGACACTGGGTGAACGGCTGAAATAAAGGAGAATCTTAGACTTTCATTATGGTTATGAGATCATATGTGAGCTGCAGTGAAAATGACTTTTTAAACTGTGTCCCTGTGGTTTCTGGAGCCCCATAAGCACATTTCCTTGCGGGGAGTTGGACGGCGGTAGGAGGAACATAGGGAGATGACCGCGGGAGTGGTTAAGTTAATCCCTCCAACCCAGCACGGAACCCATCCCAAAAGATGCCTCTGGTTTTCTGAGGAAGCTTTCACCCCCTCTGTGCCTTCATGGGAGCCCAGAACTTTCACAGCGGACAGCGGCGATGACAATGATCATTATGTCAGTAATGGGGGACTTGTCACGCTACGACTATTGTCCAGGCTGTATTCAACCCAAAGTCATTTACACTTTCATTGGGGCCTATTTAGTCCCCATAAAAAGTTCAAGACAGCAATTTGTGAATCCTGCTCAGCCAAGTAGAAGTGTGGGAGTTATAGTGTGTGTGTGTGTGTGTGTGTGTGTGTGTGTGGGTGGGTGGGTGGGAGTGTGGAAGGGGGGGTTGGATGGGTGTGGGGGAGGGGGAGGCAAGAGTTTTCTTTAAAAGTCAATTATTTGTTCTCTGAATTGGGGAGGGGCCTGCTGACGGCTCCATAGTCTGGGCTTTAGGCTCTTTAACATCTGTTCTCTCCCCTTTCTCAAGCCGCACAACCCCAGTGCCCATGAACCGCTCCACTCAGACCCTGCCCTGGATGCTCTGCCTCCACACTGGACACATTTGTATCTCATTTTACGGCAGGGCTGCTGCCCTATTCAGCCATCAGATCTGGGGGATAATAGGGAGGCACTCTATTGAAAAATGGACCCCTGTTCTAGCTCCAGTTTGAAGAAACATTAAGAGGGAATGGAATCCAGGCCATAAGAACACATTCGATTTTATTCACACAAGAAAACATGAATACATAGAGTATTTCATACATTTGTTTTCTCATGATGTTTTACAAGAGATATTATAACAACTTTATCGACCATCGACCACTTCATCTCAATTCGGTGTCTTCTGATTTTCATCTGTCCTAATTCAATATGTGCCATTGACTCATATTAGTATTTATAATTGAATATTACAATTCTTTATTTATTTTATTTAATATGTATCATTTAGAAATTTTTGAAACCACAAGCCCATGAGCACATGAGATTATATGAAAGCCAATAATGTGATAAGTGATAACTGTTGCGTTGCTCCACAAACACCACCCTGTCTCCTGTCTTCCTCAGGGCACACTCAGTACCTGTGACTGATCCCCTTTATGAACAATGCATAAAGCCATAACACAAAACCCTGTGGAAAGTCAATACCCATCTGTTAGTCATTATAACCCAACACAACTAGTATGGAATACAATATGGAATAGGTACAGCACATATTTTCCCAATACTTTACCCAAACATTTACATTGGTTGTTAAATAACTTGTTCTTTAAGACTTTAGACAATAAACAGGTTGCTAACCTACAGCCAAATCATTTGATTGTATCAAGAATCAGATTATCTTTCTGTTTTGTACCCTGTTTATCCAAAAGGAATAAACATAACAAGTAAAGCATCTAGCATCACTGAATACATTTAGCATTTTTCAAATGGTGTGGCTCATTTTTTGAAGCAACAAATGAAGAAGGTGGTGAAACACACACTTTACTCTGTAACACTAAAAGAATATAGTAAAAAATAAAAAAGTAAAAAAAAATAAGAAAACAAAAGCACTCAGTGTTTTTAAATACAGTATGTACACTATGGTAAGTTACCCACAGTGTTGCAGATAGACAATATATAATAAGCACATTCATTCTGTGAATACAAGTGACTCATTTGTAATTACAGTAGTAATTGACTTGACTTGACATGAATTAAAACCCCTTCCCAAGATCACACTGGAATTCTATTGCAAACGTGAGAAAGTTGATGTTCTTTCATAGAGTTGGGCCTCATCTCACACAAGTGTGTTCTGCAGAGGAGAAATGACTCAGAGCATCTTATCTCTGTGCAAGAAGTTCTGTGTTCTTGTCTCGGGAAGATACTGTTTGCAATGGACAATACTTTCACACTGTCTTCCATTAGTGCAGTCAGCATCCTTGAAGCTCCAGACCTGGGGCTAGTCCAGGGGGAAGTCACAAGGGTTCTGCCCATCTCGCTTGGCCCTGAGATACAGGGCAATGAAGTCCTTAAAGCGGGGGGCACAGCCAAGCCAGGCTTCGCCAAAGTGCTCGGAGCCAGTGAAGAGGAACAAGCCATCACCTGTCCCCACGTGGCACTCTAGTAAGGTGTGAATGTAGCCGTGCCAGCTGGGTGCCTGGGTACCCGCCGCCTCGCGCTCAAACACCCCACTTCGTTGACGATACATCCGGCCGCCCCTCACTTCCACCACTGATGTCTGTCGCTCCATGTCATGGGATACATTCCAGATCGAGCCACCAATGACTACGTGTTGTGAAGAAAAAACCACAGACTATATGTTAGAGGAATTTACAGAACAAATTGGCTGCATTAAGATAATGTTATTGCTGTTATTCATTCAAAGTCCTTCAGTTTCAGTGATCAAAATGTACACTCCACTTTGGCAAAACCTTCAACTTTTTATTTTCAATGGAAGCCAGTTTATTCCAATAAAGGCTCATGCTCAGAAATACAATAAGTAATTGTATAATTACAAAACAATTCTTGTTACATCTGTTTATATTTTCATAACCCTGTTATATTGTCTCATTTAGGGCCAAAAAAGAGCCTGCAGGAGATTTAGGAGAAACAAGAGCCTTAGGGTCAGGCAGTAAATAGAGGCAGTTCAAAGGGCTCATTTCTTCTGCTTGGCTGCTGCTATCCATGTGCCTGCTTTGTGTTAGCCAGAGCCTATACATCTGTCACACCACATAACCCAGGCTGGACAGCAGGACTCTGGGAACTGACCAGTGCTGTGGCCAGCTGGTACCTCTGGTTAAATACATCAGGGTCTCCTTCGCAATGTACTTTGAATACTAATCCTCATTTTATAAGGGGCTTGGGTGAAAGTAAAAGTTAACTGGGGTGTTGCCAGGCCCTGTTTACGGTGGAACATGCCCAGCACTGCCCCAAGAATAAAAAATAAAGAAAAGCATTTCCTAGTTTCATACATATTATGCTATGTTATAAATAACACATTTCAGATGCAGTGTGCCCACTTTGTGTCTAGAAACATCCTAAAGTTAAATGGCTGTAGCATTAAGTATGTGGAAGACTTGTGTAACCTTGTGGTTTTGAATTCTGTGATGACACAGAATGCAATTTAAAGATCCCACTGAAAAATATTTCACGGAAAATAAATTCATGTCTGTGAATTTTTGGCAATGCTATTCTCAAAAAGGGAAGATAGAAGATTTCACATACCAAAATCACTGTTGCATATGGCCAACAAAAGTTCTGTGTTGTTGCATGGTTGGCATGTAGCTGGGGAATGAAAAAAAGAGAGAGAGAGAGAGAGAGAGAGAGAGAGAGAGAGAGAGAGAGAGAGAGGATTATAAAACATTGATAGGCATCTGTTTAATGGGATGAATTATAAAGTCATGCCATCTAAAATCTAAAGTAGCCACATATTAAAAAAAATCTGGTCACGTGATGTCAACTTTGATTCTTATTGACCCCCATCATCGTGACAGTATTGTGCTGTCTGTCTCAATTCAATAACTCCACCCTGTGAGCGCTAACTGGTCAGTCATCTATGGACAGTCCCATAAGGATCCTCCTCCCACCCAAAACTAGCCTTGTGGGTGAACATGTCTGTGTTCTCCTTTTGGTTATTTTAATTTCCATATTGACTAGGCCTGTTGGGATCGCCAAGCAAACAGATAATGCCATGGTATGTCTGGAATCCATGGGGTATTTGCTGTCTGTGTTAATCTAGAGACAGACTGACCTGCAGGCCACACTCATCAGCATCTCTCTTTATCCCTTTTGTATATCTGATGGGGGGACAAAAACGAGGAGGTTGACAAGAATGCTCAAATGCAGAGGCACGGCATTTGCTATGTTCTAAGAGCATTTCTGTAGCGCGCGCGCGTGTGTGTGTGCGCGCGCGCGCTTAGATCAGGTATGGAATTTTAAAAGTTGCAAGATAAGCCCATACGCAAACCAACCTTGCAGAGGTCTACGAAGCCTCGCCGCTGAACTCCGTTTCCTAAAGAACTCGTACTGGAAACCCACTCTACGGCGGCTGATGTCTTCTTGTGGATTAGCTTGAATGAAAAGCGCAGATTTCTGACGTCCTCCTGCGTGAAAACAGTGCACCTGTCCCGTCTGCTCGCCGTCCGCCATCAACAGGTCCAACGCGCCAATGCGCTCAATATAAAGACTAGCTCCTCGAAAACCACCGAAAGGTTTGATGCAGATAGTGGTGTGCCGCACCCTTGCGAGGACGGGTTCCAAGACCACCCGCAAAGCGCGACTAGGGTATATCCATTCCACCGACCCCTCGGTACAGTGCAAACGGACTTGCTGCACCGCAGGCAAATTGTTGTCCCGCATTAACCCACTGAAGAATCAACAAAAACAAAAATATTAAGGCCACGTGTATTACAGTCAGTAGACTAGCCTGCTCACTGGTCCACGGTATCAAACGTTAGGGTGAACTAGGTAAATGGATTAAGCCTAAAATAGAGTTGGACTAAATTTAGGCCTGTTCACATTTACAACTTGGCTATATATGAAGGTTATAACTAAAATAGCCAGACTGCACTCTAATTCTATATTTCTAATTGTGTGCATAGGAGCAAATAAATAGTGGCGCATTTAGACCTAAATGCCTAACCAAAACATGTTGAGAATCTCGTGGTAAAGAAAATTCTGTACATAGGCCTACCTTCCACTCCAATTGCATAAGTCAGCTGCGCAGGAAACCAAGTAAAAAACTGGTAGAAAATGCAAAAATGTTTTCATTGAAGCCATGCTAAACGGTTTGAATTTGCCGACACAACCATGGAGCACATAGCCTAAAACGTGGTCCGGTCTGATGCTCTGTCTTTCTGAGTCAACTGGCGGAATGTCAGATCCCAGAACCCACTCACAGACCCCTCCCCGATATTTGAATGTCAGAAAACCTTGTGAATAATCACACACACACACACACACACACACACACACACACACACACACACACACACACACAGGCACACACACGCGCGCGCACGCGTTTAAATAAAATAGGCCAATGAAACGCATCGCCTATGTAAAGGTTGACACTGTGAGCAGATACGTTTTTATATCCAGGATGACCTGTGGGTCAAAAAGACGTTTGGAAAATTAAAGACGCATAGAACCACAAATTGTTGTCAGGGAAATCACATAAAAGAAAGAGACAAAAAATAAATAGTGATGGTATTGGTTAAGTTGGCTTATTCCTCTAGCCTAATTCAAACTTTTGCCCCATTTCCCAAAACAGAAAAAGTATGTCGCACGTCTTCCTAGCGACCTCTAGAGGAATACATATCGGAAGTCTATTTCAGGTCCCTTTAATGCAAGTTACCCAAATTTTATTGTCTATCAAAGCATCTGTCTTTTCAGACCGTAATTATAGGCCTGCCTTGTGATGAATCAATTGATTCGATAAGGGGATAAGGGCGGCTGCCTATGGTTTTAATATATTTTCTGCAATTCCCCGTAGCAGGAGTCATGTTACTTTTGCTCAAAGTCCATCATTAACCTAATAGCCTAAGCCTACATCAAACCTTCGCAAGACCCCCAAATCATAGCCTAGCTGTTGGAAAGCATACATAATATCGGCGTTTAGCCTATGTGTAAGAGCGCTTTATAGCTGCCA
Source organism: Sardinella longiceps (assembly GCA_027497455.2). Taxonomy (NCBI): domain Eukaryota; kingdom Metazoa; phylum Chordata; class Actinopteri; order Clupeiformes; family Clupeidae; genus Sardinella; species Sardinella longiceps. The sequence goes on along the minus strand of JAODXP020000015.1, from coordinate 18,281,175 downwards.
TAGGTCTACAGCCAGGGATGTGGGTTTATCAGGGAGACAGACAGGGGTAAGATGTTAAACTGGAATCATTTCTTGGAGACTGACAAAAATTAGGCCTATAAGACAAACCACTGAAGTGCAGACTCATTTTTATCTGCATATCTAATTGTTGACGTCTTGAAATCTAGGCCAAGGCCGATTTTTGAAGAGCAGGCCTGTGCCAAAATACATGTATGATCTCCAACTATGTAAATGGCAAAACTGGGGTTTAAAAGGTCCTACACTTAAACCTATTAAATTATTTTATCAGTTTTTGTTGGGTTTGTCATTGCGCTGATGATTTGCTGTTAAACGTTGTTGTCCTTGTAGCCTATTTAAGACCATAGGCTACACAATAATTTTAGGCTACCTAGGCCTATTCAAAACAGACGTCGATATAGGCTAATTGGACATATTTTCATTTCCCAATAAAATAGCTTAACAGTAGGCTATAGGCCTATTTTCAAATCGACGACAGCTGCATGAAACACAATTAATGATAGTGATTGCATGATTGATTAGCCTATGCGTAGCCTATAATCAGCATAAACTGACATTCAAGAATGGAAGCATGGCATAATAAATTAAATCACAGCCTAAAAAAAATAAATTATGTTTATATTATATTTCTTGTAACAACTTAGGCTGTAGGCTAGCTTTTGATGGTTGTTTGACTTCATCAAAATAAATTTTCAAAAGCTAGTGAATCGAAATATCCGATCATATTAAATGTTCAAATATAAATGTTTGCGACCAAAGACAGGCTAGAGTAAAAAAGAAAAGCTAAGACCTGGTTTATTTCATTCAAATTAAACGAATAATCAAATAGCCCCTAGGCCAATCGAAATTTAATGTCTTTTTTCAAATCGATGCAATAATCAAACTGGACTTAGGCCGAAATATATTTTCTGTTGAAGCAGTTATTTACATAGTGATCATACTTTCCCCTCAAATGACAACAGTTCTATTTATTTGCATGCTAAAGCAATATAGTTCAAACTATAGGCTACAAATGACCTCACCAAAGTCATTATCTGGACCCACAATTTGTGCTTTTAATACAATAACACCTTTACAGCGCTGGTACACAATGATAAGGTCATATAACTGAGAACAATATAATAATATGAGAATATTACGTCAACCTACATAATATATAATTTGAATAAAAGTGCTCGATGTTACAAGTTAAAGAAAATTAATGGAGTTGTCAGTAGCGGTGTACACAGGGAGAAATAAACGGACACTTAATTTCCAACAGATTAACTCACTAAAAAAATAACATTTTCCATAGAAAAGGTCAATGTACACGTAGAAGTAAATACATATTTACACTATGCATGACTACAATCTACTAAGCTGTACAAGTGCGAAATCGATAGAAAATTATTAACGATAAATCAGCTTTGAAATCAAGCGGAAAAGGTGCAATGTCTATATACATGGTTGATAGGCCTCGTGTAAAAACGAAACTGCCTCATCTCTTTTCTTTGAAAAAACCCTTGTCTGTAGTACTTTCTTTAATAGTAACTGTTAAAAAATTACTGGTAACATCTGTGACAACAACTTTCTCCATGTTTGACATGGATGGACGCCATAAGTCATCTGCTGACTGATCAACTGTCTGATCGGCAAAAATGCGTGGCACAGAATGTTTTGAACTAGACTGTTCAGTCTCTACATAATCTTCATCATCTTCGTCATCATCATCATCGTCGTCGTCATCCTCCTCCTCATCCTCCTCTTCATACAAAAGAGGCCTGCTTGGGTTGAGGCCTTTTGCCTGATGTAATGTTGCACTCGAACATTCTTTGGCAGTTCTGTGGCCTTGATCATGCCTTGGTTTGCCCAGCGCAGATGCCTGAATAAGATGATAACTGCTGGTTGCAGCCCCCATCGTTTTTTTAGAATTTGCTTTATATCTTTCAGTCATTTGAGTAACACTGCAGTCTGACATTTCACCTTCGTGATGACCATATCTTCCCAGTTTAGAAGTACCATAGTCAATCTGCTCATCCGACCTCCTCTTAGAGGTATCGACGTATGCGCAGCTGCCCGCGCTGACACTGAACCTTAATTTGGGTTTAGGTCCTCTTTTTTTCGGCGTGCTAACAAAGCCGTCGTTAACTCTTGGTGGCGAACCGGTTGGTCTCGGTCTTCTTTCGAGCTCCTGTGGTCGCACGCTTTCTCCCCTGTTGACAGTACTCGGTGGGAAAATAGTAGGTACCACTGTGCGCAAACCCTCGCGCGCTCTGGGAGTTATGACAGGTTCAGCAACAGGATAGGAGACGTGCATTCCTCGTGACATCTCTCTTCGGAATTCATAGGATTTCCCTTTAGCCTTCGCTCTAGCCTATACAGCAAAGAAACAGCGCATTATTGAATCACATCCGAAATCTAATGCAAATGAAAATACTGGACAATTATGACAATAATGCTGAACCATGTCATGTCATCATGACAGGGAAATTAAGTTGGAATAAACACATAGATATAACATGCAACTAGACCATTATATCTGAACACAGGTCTTCAAATGTTGAAATATTCAAATATTGTATATTCAATCTCCATTGCAGTCATAGTCAGTCAGAGAAGCAAGTTTAGTGTTTGTCATGTGAATGTTACTCACCCTCATCAGGAAAGTCTCCGGTTTTGGACCTCTTTTTTTCGGCCCATAGAGTTCTCGTTCACGTTCTCTGCAAATACGGTGCAGAACAAGACAAAACCAATTTTAGAATGCTGCGTCTCGTAAAAATCGCTCTAATTCAAGCACTGACTTTCCCTCCATGCAAACACATGGTCGTAAACCACAAATAGGCCTGCCTGCATATGTGACAGCTAACCACCAAACGTTAACATTACCTCTCTTCAAAAGCTGCAAAGAGACGTTCGTCCAAAATATTTTCCTCTGGTTCCCAGGTGCTGTATCTGTATTGGAACATTGATGCAATGGGGAAAATGCATTACAGCAACTGCAAACAATCTACTGCAAATATCATGATAAGCAATAACTATGCGCTCAGCTAGCGGCCAGAGACGCTAACGTTAGCTTCGTTAGCCATGTCAGCACCAGAACTGCAAGCTTTCAGCTTGTAGGGACGGCATAACCGCTAGCTCGATCCACGGGTTGTCCAGCTAAAATAGGACCTGCTAGCAAGCTTGCAAAGACGCCAGCACCACGAGCCACAAACGGGTTACTGCTAACGTTAGCGTTCGTATACGTCTTGTCAAACGCTAGCTTAGCCACTGCAATAACAGCGATTAGCTCGAACCCGTTATAAGCCTGGTAACGTTAACGTTATGTTTGCTGGGTAGAATCGAGTAACAGCGTTCAATGCCAGCACCATATAAAGCAATATGCTTTCTACAAGCGAACATTACTCACTTTTGAGACCAGCCTTTCCATTTCACGAGGTATTCCATCCGACCCTGCATGATGAATAAATAAGAGAAAATAGCGACAGACACATCACATATTGAAATCGAGCGCACAGTTTGTGATCAAAATGGCATTTTCTTCTTTATTTCAGCAAATATTAACAAAAGATTGTCATACTCGTCTTATGCGCCTTTTGATTATGGATTCGGCCGCAAAGACTCGCTCTCCGACCGCGGATAGCTCCATGTTTACTTCAGCGTCGCAGCCCTTTAGCTGGCCTCGTATCTCTCTCGCTTCTCGCCACCTTTGCCTCTGTGCTTTCACACAGCCCATAATACTCAGCCGAAACGTCACTGGGTTACCATGAGGACCGGTGCTTTAGGAGCATTTGCACTGCACCCATTGGTTAGACTACAGGAAAGGAGGGGTTTTGTGTTTCCAGAGGAAATGACGAAAATATAATCAATCTAAAATAATTTCAGTCGTGTTTTCCGTCTGGGCTTTCATTTTGCTGCCTTAACGCATTCATTCTGCCTGCTTAGGCCTACCTAAATTTAATATGCATACGCATTAAATAGGTGACTGTATAGGTTATGATACTTTTGAATCCATATTCTCTTTGCGCCATGTAGGCTAGACTATGCCATAAACTGACTGGTAAACGATTTGATAGATGAGAAGCATATAAGAGTGATAAATAATTGTCTGCTGCTCTGAGAGAATGACCACGTAAATCGATTAGAGAAATGCAGCCAGCGGAAAAGAAGAAAGGCTTCTAGGCTATAAAGTAGGCTATACGGAAGCTGCATAGAGGCAATCGGAGTAGCCTACCCTTGGTAAAAGTTACCTTTTTGCCTTTTAAGCTTTTTAATGTGACCCTTGATCGCCTATAATAACTTTTCCTAAAATATTTTTTTTCTCAAACTTTCTGGAAACTCAATCAGCAAGTCATTATCGCATGTTAGGCTATAGGATCACATCAAAACGCCTCTATTAGGTAGGCTACCTCAGCTGAACAAATGATAAATTGGCCAGTAAACACATAGGCTCCATGTAAGGGGAAAACGTGGTAGAAAATTTAAAACGTTATTTCTTGTATCAATTGGCGGTCTTATAGCCTAAAATAAATCTCGACAACAACTTTAAGCTAGGAATATCATGAAAAAAAAAATTCGCCTCTAGCCTATAGACTATAAGCCATCTTTTTTCTGTCTTTTTAGACATTGCTTGTGTGGAACAGTTACTAGTCAATAGCCTAAATTAAACGAACTGGACTCTGTTTAAAACATTTGGTGCCTATCGAAAATTAGACAGCAGCTTTTGTTAGGAATAGGATACATGACACTGCTGGGGAAATGATAGCCTAAGACACAATGAAAACATGGCTATTTTTTTTTTTATTATTACTTAGGCTATCCAAGTTGGCTAATAATAATAACAACAACGATATTCAAACCAATAGGTTATTAGTAGCCTATTATTATTATTATTATTATTATTATGATTATTATTATTATTATTGTATTGCCTATAGGCGAATAATATTAACGTAGCCTCATGTTGTTTTATGCATTATATTTACCAACCTAGCCTGTTTTTGAAAAATTTAATTAAAAGTCAAAGCATAGCCTATTACATCATAGGCTAAAAAAAATGCCCAGCCTACCGTGAAACAAAGAAATAAGCAAAAAGGAAGGGATGTTCGCTCACTGAAATGGCCGAAACGTCCTCCTTTTCGAGAATGGCATAGGCTATTTAACTCCAAACTGCTAAAAAAAAACGTAGGCTCGGGCGTAGGCTCTATGTAGCCATATGATAATAATAACTAAATGTAGGCTAAACCTAAATGAAGGATGCAAAAGATCATAGCATAACAAATTATTAAGGCTAGTGTAATTTGAGTAGGCTTAGGCTAAGAAAACGGAGATAGATTTAGTCGGATTTTTCCCTAAATTCGTTTCCTCTCACACCTTAAAAAAAAAAAAAAAATCCATTCCTATCTACAGACCACATAACCTGACTGTTTATTGGAAGAATTCCCTTAGCCTATAGCCTACTTTTATTGGAGGTATGGGCTATTTAGGTTAGGCCTACATAACCTAGCCTATTGGACATGACAATGTTATGTCGTTTAGTAGGCTATTAATAAACTAGGCTTTATCCCACTCCCTTACGGTGGAATGCAGCTAATTCTCAAATTCCATGGGCCTAATCTTTTTTTTTTTTTTTTTTTTAATCCTAGTAGCCTATAGATTTTAAAAATATAGGCTAAGGCATTTCAGCAGTATGAATATGAAACGATTACCTTTGTATGGACCGTTTTTAAATAGGCTATAGCCTATTCCGTGACAAATAACCTAATGATCATATTATAGCCTAATAGAAGGGGGGAAAAACATAGGCTAACTGTAGAAAAGAACCAAATGTTCTTGTGGGAATGGCGTCAGACAAATAAACAATCATGACATGCATCGCATAAACAATTGATCTACCAGTCCATTATTAGCCTATATTAGAAAAAAAAAATGGTTAAAAAAGTGGTTAATTTCAATGACTCCCTAATGATGATCCCTAATCTGATATGGCTGTAATTTGTGGTGAGAGGCGAAACACAAGGAATTGGCTCGTGATTGGCTTTGGCATGTCTGCAGTGCAGTACTGCTGCGACCACATATGGTAAGCCTGCATAGTGCGAGTTGTTAAAATATCATTGGTTCCCCTGTATCTGGGCAACCGTTATGATCTTGCTTTGGCATTGGCTGCCATGAAACAAGGTTTGGTGTGGGATGTCTCCTTTACGCATTTATCCAAATAGCTGCGCGCCCGCTGTCAGACGCGTATAAGTTATAGGCTAAACTACACTTACAAGTGTATAAAATAATCCTACGACTGAAAACCAGCTGTAAAATGATACCCTGAAATCAAATAAAAATGTATGGGTCTGGAATAGTAGCCTACATCGAATTGTATGTTGGTGCTTGTCGTTAGGAATAAAAGATAGGCTATTCAGCTATAACATCACATAAACAAAATACTGCTGGCCTATAACAGACTTTCCCAAAATTGTACGAAGGACTAACCTGTTATCACATCATCAGTATCTCTGCTCCTTGCGCAGTTTCCTAGACCTAGGCTACATTGCGTCAGATGGAGTAGGCTAGGCCTCTTGTGTTGCACAATTTGTGATCCAAAAATAATAGTCTGTTATTTTGATTTTACATGATCTAGACTTCAGCTCTTTGGTGTTTTTTTCTCATCCAAAAATGCTAAATTTATTATAAATAAAAATGAGCATGGAAAGATTCTGAAATCAAGTCGGTATACACAATAATTTAGTTCATATATGAGAAAGTATAGCCATTTGTCGAAATAATTAATCCAAGGCTTCTTATTGATGGCTATGAGGTGCAAAAGGCCCAGCCTACATTTCCTAAACGGATTAAATTACTTCAAAAGTAGGTATCAAAGCCTTCAGTTTCTGTAAATTATTTTGTGCAAATTGCGCAACTATTAGGCCTACATAATATTACCTACAACCGAAGCATCTTGTTTTAGATCTAAGTCTCATTTATTTTTAAGGGTAGAATAGGCCAAGCCTATGACGTTATGAGCGAAAAACACAATCATCTCAATTCACAATCCTTTATAGGCTATTCAAAGCAATCTCAAACAAATCAAGATTTTAAAGTCTATCAAATTTATTCTAAGGGGTTAAAACATTAGGCCATGGTTTTTGTGTCTTACTTTACAATTTTTCAATTACTAATCTTAATTCAAAAGTGGAGCTGTTTATTGAAGAGAAGTGCCCCTTGACTGAACAAAGAGATAAAGGCTGTGCCAGTCTATGAAGCTATGGTTACTCTGAGGCCTTTTGTAAAGATTTAGACCCTATATATTGTGTTTTGCCGTTTTTTAAGTTTTGGAGTGAGCCTTATTTTTTCAGGGTTTAATATCGACCAGGGTAATATGAACGTTTCCAGCTTTTCACGTAGGCCTACCTCATTTCATTCAGTCTCAAAACACAGATGATCAGAACACAGCAATGAAGAGCGAAGAGCGATTCAAAGTGTTTGTATCAAACATGTCTACTACATACTGAAAATAAAGTAACCTAGGAGAAGAATTTATTGGATCTAGCTCACCTTTGTAAGAAATGTCAGTAGGGAATTGCACTTTTTAGTCTGCTGGGCCCAATAGAGCCTCTAGAGTTGTTGCTTTTAATCTGGTTGTTCCAGCTGCCACACTTTGCAGAATGAGATATAATCCCTTCCTGTAAAAGCTATAGAAGTGTGGCCCATCATTTATCTCACTCAAATTTGTAGGCCTACTTCTAAACATGTGTTTTCCATGAATAATACAGATTAACAGGCATTATGTCAGTCCTGTTAAGAGTCCATAACTCTTGGTTGGCTATTTATTTTTAACACTGCATTGTATGAGTGCATCAACACCCCCCAGCCAGCACCCACACACACAAATAGCCAGAGAGAGAGAGAGAGAGAGAGAGAGAGAGAGAGAGAGAGTGAGTGTGTACTTGGCTAAATATATACTTGCTACTAAAATACTTGTATAATGCATTAGGCCACTTGTACAGTATAATGCATTCACAAAAACACAAAGTTTTTTTTTTTTTTTTTAAATGCTTTTAATGAACACATAACGTATGCATGTACGTTCTTTTTTTAAACAAAAATGGCAGATAATCATAAAAATTGTGCATAGGATATTCACAGCAGATTATTTAGTTAACTATAAAAGAGCAAGAGGCTGTGAATTGAAAATATTAGCCTAACTGTCAACATCACTTGGACTTTTGATCATTCCACAGACACTGAAGCTTACTTGTAAGTGTGCATGAGATACATTGCCGTTGTTGCCATAAACTGATGTTACCACAGACTACATTCTGCCACCAAAAGAGACGCAACTATATGGATGACAAACTTTTTAGCAGCCATTTTGTAATTGTTTGTGCTAAGGGATTATATTTATTCAATTGTTTGAGTTTATCCTCATCTTGTGTTTCATAAGTACATGGCCTAGTAAAGACCCATATTAGTCACCAGAAAATGAAACTAGAACAATTCATGGGGAACATTCAAACCATTTGTCATTTCTGTGGATGTGCAAACAGGTATAGATCATACTAATGCATTATACTATTCTCCACCTAGTGTGTCTTATGTGCATGAAGAATCACATTGAACATAAAAAATATCAGATAACAGGAAATGCAGACAGCTCTGATGAGCCCATTGGAAAAAATAATCTCATTATCCATATTGCATTGTGAACACCACTATAAAATAATTGGTGGGTTAATAATTCTATGCATCCTCTCATTAGCATCTTAAAACACATTTGAATAAGGAGACGAGTTTTCCAAATTTCTGCTCCGTAAGAAATGATCTCTTTAAATGGTACAGACATATTTCACTGAGGGGCATTGTTAATTACCATGTTGTTTGTAAGCTTGGGTCCATAAGTGCTTTTTTCAGTGAGCCTTAAAATACTATGTAGCTCACTGACTCCAACCATAATTGTCATAATTAGGTGCTTTGAATCCCAAAGAATCTTTAGCAATGCAGCTTTAAGTACATGTTTCAACAGTTCTATACAACATTATAAAACACTCTAAATGAGGACACTCCACTGGTTCTGCATCTAGCAGCATAATATGTGTATACATTATAGATTATATGTACATATACAAATATTTTTGTACATATTTTACATAGTTACAAAAAAAAAAAAAAAAAAAAGTTCAGAGTGGTGCCTTTCCTCTGACCATGAGGGACATCTAGATGGAAACATATTCCTTAAAAGTCACTGTGAGGCAGTTTGTGGTGATATCCGTGATGACAATGTTGCCCTGAAACGGTTTGAAATGGCTCATGGTCTCCTCTGGCCTCTTTAGAGGCTCTGATGACTGTTGGCCAGTGACAGGAGCTCCCGTAGGGGGCTCTACCTGTTTCTGAGACTTGGAGACGCTCAGATCAATGGGTTCCTCTGGATTGGCGTCTGTGAACGCACTGGAACTGTTCCTTGTGCTCTGATCACCCAGGTGGAGGTTCATGGGTTCGCTCTGGTAAGGGGAAGTCACTGTACAGGGGGCACTTGTGCTTCTTGAGCACAAAAACCTTTTACTGTCTGACCCATGCTCTACAGGCTCTGACAAAGTTCTCTTCCGCTCATTTGAGACAGAATGGCATCTGCCTACTTCTGCCGAGGCACTTGTCACAGAGCTTGTTTTATTAGTGAGCTGTAACGGTTGGTCGACTTTGGTAGCAAAATGGCCTTCAGAAGTATCCAATCCACAATAGTCCTCATCAGTATGCTTTTCCTTTGAAAGTCTATGCTCTTTGAAGGACTTTGCCTTTTTATAATCCACAGAGTGACCTCTAGAGTTCTTTTCTGATGTACTATCCTGGTTTGGGTGGTTTGAGACTTTGGCCTGCTCCGGGGAGTGGTCTGTACCGCTGTCCTCAAGTTCACTACCCTGGTGAGGTGACCTTACAGAGTCTCCACTTGCCAAGTCTGTCGATGACACCTTGTTGTCCATGTACTTACTCATGACAATTATTATCCTGCCATTCTTGTTTTTGTTCTTGATTATCTTCATCTTGCTGCTGATGGCACTGGGCAGGCTGCCTTCTTTGGGGCTTGTGTTGGGCCGCTGCTCTGGTTGGCTTGAGTTGGCGGATGGCTTCTTTGGTTCCACAATGAGATCTTTCACTTTGCTCAGGCAGCCTGTGTCTTTGTCACGGACCCACTTCTGCTGCAATGATGGGGGTGGGTTCCAACTCTGGGTTGGTGGGCCCTGAGGTTTTGTCTCTTTTACTTTAGCAAACTGATCATCATACATCTTCGGGTCTGGTTGGTAGTGGTGATGTTTTTTGCTGTTGAGCTGGTAGAAGTATTTCTTTTTGCCGTGCACATGTGGCTCTGAGACCTCCTGAGTGTTGGGCAGGTATTGGTGGTGCTTCTTGCTGTTCAGCTGGTACTGCTGGGGCTGAGAACGGTGCATGGGAATGGACTCTAGCTTGATTTGGTTCTCCTCATCTTGAGATGAATCCTGGAGGTTGGCAAGAATACTAGATCTCCTGGCAAATGCAGGCAGCTGAAAACACACAATTCAAAAACATTATCATAAAGTGGCCCAAGTGAAATTTTCGCAAATTTACAAATTTGCAAGTGCAGCTATTGAGAGAAACAATCACACAAACAAGAACCACTCTTTCCCTTGGCCCCCCCAGGGTTGTATGAAAACAATAAACGCAAAATAACACAAACTGCAGGATACTGACTATCCCAAACATTTTAAAGATTCCGAAAAAATGAATAGCATGCCTTTAAAAACATCCATGGTATGCTGTGGAATAAAAGTCCATGAAAGGAACATGTTCAGAAAATGATCAAGCAAGAACTTTGTTGTCATCATCAGTTGCATTGTTGCACTCTGATTAAAAAGCCATGCGAATAGTAGGCTTAAATTGACCTATGCAAATTTTACTTGCCTGGACTAACAGATGTTTTGGCTTTGGTCCTCGTTTGCGGTATCCTAAAAGTTGCTCTTGTCTCTCTCTGTAAACCATAGGAAGGAATTAACAATAAAAAAACTGGCAAATAGAGAACAAGTAGCCACAATTCAACACCAAAACAAAACAATCACTTTGCAGTTTGACAGTGTAATAAACAATGAATACCTTAAAGCAACTCAAATGAAAGGCTATTTAGCTCCCCTTAAAGTTGTTTAAATGGTTGATAAATGCATGGGAAAAGATGTCCTCTCACAGAGAGAGGCAGTGAGCATACCACGGAGTCCCTCCTACCATGACTATATAAGGTCATGGATAATCCCCTCCCCCTCACCGTTCAAGTCACTTCTACTTACGCATACACACACACACACACATATACACACACTGTTCAAAGACACACTCCTCACCTGTTTTGAAATGCCACCAGAAGCCTAGGATCAAGAATATTTTCCTCTGGTTCCCACGTGTTGTACCTACGGAATGAGAGAATAGTCGTGACTACCTACCAGATTTCATGCACCTCAAGTGACCATACATGGGTTTACACTAAACGTTGAAAAAACACATTACAGATAAAAGAGTTCAATAGCCTACATTAAGCATAACAACAATACATCAGTGTATTCTTCTACATTTAAGGAACTACCGCACAGTGCAGGAGGCCATTTTAGTATTGCAGTTTCACGTTCATTTACCAGCTAAGCAACCGCAATCAACACAGCAAGAACATGGCAGAACATTCCCGCTACATACAGTCACAAATTAGTGATGGAATCCATGGATTAGGCCACTTCGTTTGCGCCTCCCCATTTTTATTTTCAAACGCATAGTTGCCCCATGGCTGCTGGCTGCTGGTTTGTGGAAAGCGTGTAACGTTACTTGAGTATCTGTCATGCAGCAATAAACGACTTACTTTGGGGACCATCCTCTCCATTTCACCAGGTACTCGATTTTGCCCTGTTCGAGAAAAGTAAACATTCAGTGAGCTTGCACGATTAACCTATGAGACCAAAAAAGGGGCTTCCTGGAGTTCAAAACATGCATTAGCCTGGTATGTCTCTTATAGACAATTCCTTGTTGGCGCTCAGCTTTACCCTCCGTATGCGCTTCTTCTCGATTCCCTCCACAGCGAAGACGTGTTCGCCGACGGCAGGTAGATCCATTCCCGCTCGGATGCGATTGTCGACAGCAAGCGGTGCAGATGGTGAAAGTCCGATTACGATGAACCCTTTCTGTGTTGCGTTTATTTTGCTTATAGTTTATGCGTAGTATCTGGTACGATTTCTTTCCTTATTGCCCGCCCTCTCCCGCTGTTCGCCAACTGTTTTCTCTTCGCTCTTTCTCTATCCTCCACTCAGTCTCTCACGTTAGGAGGAGTCCTTGCCAGCTATACACCACCAGATACGTTCACTGGTGTAGCCACAAAAAGTAGTTCATGCAATTGATGAATGACGTCACATCGTAGCAGCCAGGCTAGGGAGGGACTTGGTTGAATATGGTGAGTTGCAGGGCAGAAAAGTGGCGATTATTTGGCCAAGTCAAACTTCTTAAACATTCTTTTAGTTCTGCATGTCATTGTAAAGAAGAATTCTACGTAGCAGCGGCCATATGCTTATTTCTAATGTGTAGAGACAACGTGTACGACATGGAGACGGGCACCTTGGGGATACGCTTAAAGTACACTCCAAGATACTGTCTGATGACCCTTGGTTGTTTTTTTTTAAAATAACACTCTGAATGCGAATAAGAAAAGACCTGTACAAAAAACTGCACAAAAGGTTGAACACGCACGTCGTATATTGTAGGCTATATGAGTGCTCGCGCACAGATTAACCCAAATGGCAACATAAATTCATTAGGCCTATTTCACCTTCGCACAACCCAGTCTGATAGACGACTGTATCTAATGACATAGCCTACGTCAACAACATAATTTAGATTTTTTTTCTAGATAGGCTACCTGCCACTGTTTTATTTCGTCAGCTGACACAAGAAGTGGGTTTAGATAGTTTTTGCATGGCCAAAGTGAACCAATAGATTTACAGCCTGGATACTCGTAAAATCAGACCCAAATTCTGACAGGACAAACGTCAAAATGAAACATCTCGAGCAGCCTGCATTACCTCAAAAACCATTGTGAAAGCTATGGGAGCCTCGTGTAGCTTATGTCTGAACCTCAGCAAAAGCCAGCGAACACCAGCTGGCTGGGTCCAATTTTGGCCAGAGTCTCTAGCTCCGCTATTACAATAATCTGTCGTGCTCAATGTCAGCCATTGCGCTGGAAAATTGTCTACATCGTGCGTGAAAGCATAACCTTGAACCACTAGCATAGCGCTCTCTTTAAATCCACTGCCTATCGTTCACTTGAAGATATTTGTTTATGAATTGGTTGGATTGATGAAATTTCAGATGTGGCAGTGAAATATACGCTGTTTTTTTCCGCCGAACGTAGGGCACACTGCAGTGGAGGGGTTAAAACGAAGCTCGAGGCGGCAACAGCCAGCCTATGGAGAGCCATGCGCGAAAAGGCGCTGCTCTTCCTTATATGGACATGAAGAAGAGGGGGTGCAATATCGCGCCAGCCTGAAATTAATGCCCGTACTAAATGCCGATCAGTCAAATAAGAAACGCCTGGGTGATTTCTCCAATCAGGAGCACTGCATCACATCTGATTTGTTCATTTATTTAATCTCTATCCCCCAGTTCACAAGAAAATTACGGTCACTAATACGTCGGAAAAGTCGATACATTTTCGAAAGACACTGCATATTTATTATCAATATCACGATCATAAATATGATACGGCTCTTAACCTTCAGAAAATGCACAAACGACATGCTTTACGCCTATTTTAGATAGCTTGGTGAGCTATTCAAACGAAGCGACTTTGATAATTACAGTACAAGAGTAGCCTAAGGAGAAGGCCTAAAAGAATTTGCAATATTCTCGTCAACGTTCGAATAGCTCACTCAATCTAACGATAGCTGTGGCGGCTTCGTGTGCTGTGGAAGGCTGAACACAGTAATACTGCATTGATTAGTAGCGCATGTCTTCCCATTTCCCAACCCAGACCAAAATTCCCGGTCCACTGCTCTGTCAGCAGCTGTATCGACCTTTTTCCTCGGTCCACAAATGACCGGGAAGAATTAGCTTGCAGATCACTACGCAGTCACAGTGCATTGGAAAACATTTACTACTTTTAGATTTGCTATGTGTGTCTATGTGTGTGTGCATCTACACTCATATCTTTCATTTCAATCGCGTAAACAACACGAATTAACTAGTCAACTGAAAAAAATGAAGGCGAGAACATCTGGAACAGTTTGAATGTGTCATGCAGTACCAGGTTAAATTATCTGTAATTTCATTTTTGACAGCCAAAATAGCCCCTCCTTATTAAGGCAGTATAACATCACTGCAACAACATTTCTGAGAGCTTCCCCTTGGACACTACCATTTATGGTAAATGGAGCTTCAGCTTTCCCTGCACCATCAAAGGCACCTTGGAAAAATGTAGTCTGCTTTTAATGGAATAGAATTAAATACACAAACTTGAGAAAACATTATCTGTTTCCAAAACAGATAAAGGTTGCAGATCTAGGTAAAAATACAATATATAATGATGAATTTATTAGAGCAAGAGATTTTGGTGCTTGTTACTGTGTGGAGTAGGGCTACCCCCTAGACAAATATGAAACTGCAACCTTCACCACAGTCTCTCATGGAGCTATTTCAAGCCTTCCATGCAAGCTCAGCAAATGAAAAATCTGAAATGGAGCAGATAGAATAACATGAAGGCTGCTTTTATCATTTGGTCACTGTATAAAGCCCAGTACACAGGAGTCAGTGAGGGAAATCTCATGGAGCTCAAAAGGAGGCTATTCCTCTTTTTTTAAGAATCCTGTGGAAGACAGCCTAGTGGAATCTTGCTGATCAAGCTCTGTCTCGCAGAGGGGGCATCAATGTACATTATCGCTGGCAATGGAGTAAATGCAAGCTCCATGTGATGGTCGCCATTCTCTCTCTAATGCATATGACAGTAATATGTTTGGTAATTTCTTTGGCTTTATTTGTGTGATGTTGCACATTTTGACAGTTCACACCACTGGAATGCCCATTTTGGAGTCACTGTCAAGGCCATTGTTGCTGTGGAGAGTGGTAGTGGTGGTGTTGGTGGTGGTGGTGGGGGGGGGGGGGGTCCTTCAATGCACCACTCTCCATCCCCCCACTTCTCAGAGCCGGAGAGGGGAGGTGTAGGATGGGGGGTTGGGCTTCCCCCGGGTGCATTCAGATGGCTGTGCTGCAGCAACCGAGCTGTCAATACAGTTTATTGAACTCTGTATAGGCACTGTATGTCGGCCCCTGGCCTCAAGTTTCCAGGCTATTCATCGGGCCTCAAGTCAGATTCAACTCTCCCATATGTTGGTTGTGTTAGTCTGAGCATCATTCCATGTGATGTGGCTAGAGGTTGTGTTTGTTTGTGTCTCGTATATATACGTGTGTGTGTGTGTGTGCTTGCGCCCGTCTCCATAGAAATTTTTCGCAAGGCATGAATGTGTTACTGTGAATCGTTGTGTTTGCACACTCCCGCTTCAGCTGCCCAGTCCGTGTGTGTGTGTTATGTAAATCAGGGCTGGCCTTTTCCCGCAGTCAGGACCGGACCGCCCGTTTCTATGTGTCACTAGAGGCTCTGCATTCTCCTCTCCAAATTGCATCTCTCGGGAAGAGACCATTCGCTTACATTTTATTACATTTTAATTTGCACTCAGTGCCAGAAAAGGAAGGAAACACAGTTTTTCTCAAGGCCTCAGCTCTGCAGAGTTTCTCAGTCCTTGCACAAATCATCCTCATGACTCCAAAAGGCTGACAGCTTAGCAGTGCAAATCAAAAGTGACAGACATTTATGTACCGTTGATGCAGTCAATATACGTTAGCAAACATTAAACTTGCATAGTTGTAATGGCAATGAATAGATGCTGAGCAGTTCTTAATAATGGGGGCCATATCTCTCTCAGGGATTAATCCTAGAGGTGGAGGGCGATAGAGAGGACACACAAACTCCAGTGTTTCAGCCCATCTATATGGAAATAGCACGGCTCTGGAACCTCTCTTGTCTGTCACAGTTCTAGTGGCTACAGTGACCATGCATTTTCAGTGAGACAGCATTGAGATAAGGATGCTGTTCATAGGTGGGAAGAACAATGGGGTCTTAGAGATTAAGATCAAATCCATGTGCATCAATGTGTGTGATTTGAAATGCTTTCACTTTCCTTTCTTCATGAATGTTAACTACTCACTTTAATCAGAGTGATTCACCTTTACATGTCCTCCCTACACATAATACATAATAGCCTACAAAATCAAACCACTGCGCAGACTTCATATCGCATATGTGGCATTACAGAAACATTATATCAATTGCATTCGCTGACTAAATGCAACCACACTGGATTTAAGGCCCCATTATCTATTTTCACGCCTCGGAGATTGGTAGCTCAGACACATCTTTGGCTGTGGAGGAAGTGAAGAGGGCAAGCCGCGAACACTCACTACCGTCACGCATGATTTAGAGCCGCTCACCTGTGACAGCCCGTCTTTCAGATGAAAGCAGAAAAAAAAGATAAGTTGTGACTGTACAAGCAATAAAAGCAGTCCACACTGGGTGTGACATGGAAATGTATTCAAGGAAAAGTAACATTACACAGACACACACACACACATGTGCGCGCGCGCACACACACACACACACACACACACACACACACACACACACACACACACAATGTTCCGGTCTTTAGAGAGCAATTTTAAAAGAGGCAGTCATCATTTACTGGCAGGAGGAGCTAGCATTTCATTTTCTTAAATTTAATTTATGGGGAATTTACAGCACATGCCAGGGCGTGATGGTTATTTAAGGGGAAGGATATGGATTTTTTTACCCCATTGAACTTAATGGGAAATCAATACCTGAGCATATTTGTGTAACAAGGTTTTCACAGGAACACTACTTGGGAAACATATCAATTCAAAGTCCAGTGCTTTGATTCAAATGTTATGTTTGATTTAGCTCTGGTATATAGTGTTCTTTTTTCAATGATTGTGGATGACACCAGCTTACTAGCCAAGTGCATCTGAAGCCAGCTGATTCAGTGTCTTCCAGAATGTTCACTCTGTGTCTCTCAGCACTGTGTGATCACCCTGAGCACAGCAGGGTGGAGATGTTTTTGTTGGCTTATACTGTGTGTGTGTGTGTGTGTGTGTGTGTGTGTGTGTGTGTGTGTGTGTGTGTGTGTGCTGTCTGTCTGTCTGTCTGTCTGTCGTGTGTGTGTGTGTGTGTGTGAGTGTGATTATTCACAAGGTTTTCTGTGTGTGTGTGTGCGTGCGTGTGTGTGTGTGTTTGTGCACTCGTGTGTGTGTGTGTGTGTGTGTGTGTGAGTGTGTTTGTGGGGGGTGTTTGTCTATGCATGTTTGAGAGCATAGGCTTATGGAAGTCCTCTGACATCACTTTCTGGCAGTATGACTGTTTCTAACCTCACAGATACTGGACGGATTTTCCCCTTCAGCAGAAGAGTTACCCTACTCCCAAAACACCCTTAACTCTCTCTCTCTCTCTCTCTCTCTCTCTCTCACTCACACACACACACACACACACACACACACACACACACACACACACACACACACACACACACACACACACACACACACACACACACACACACACACACAAACTATTTCTTTATCAAATACTGTATGCGAGGAACCATCTTCTCAAGCCAGACACATTATAATGGTTAATCAAGGTAGCGGCTGTGAAATGGGGGGTGAGTTGGCACACAGCGCTGATGATGGATAGCCTGGACCCAGGTATGATGCAAAAACCTGCAACCCGCTGCCCATTGTTCTCTACTCCCCACCGGCCTGTGCCTCTTCTAAGCCCTGCTAAGCCCTCTATCTCTGCAGCCTCTGTGGTCTCGTCGGCCACACAATTACGCTCTTTGGCCAAATATCCAGAGGCCATCGGTGTTCTCCTAACAGATCATTCTAAACTTACATATAACATAACATAACATTCCTGATGTCCTTTGTTGATTGTCCTCCTGTTGTTGTTATCCAGTAGTTGGACTTCTTCTACCACTAGACTGATATTTTGACCAACCGCACCTGTATACAAAAAACAAGAATAATGGAGTGTGGATTAAGGTTGTCTTTTTGTAGTGTCATTTCAAAAGAACTACTGTGTGTGAACCCATATGTTTTGTTATGATATGTTTTGAGATTGAGACAGGATAGTGGACAGTGTCTGCTTCACCACGTCCTCCCATGATTCCTGCCCATAGTGCATCCCCAACCAAAATAAGAGTGATAATATAACATTACACTAAATCATTTAGTGCATATTATTGACTTTTTTCTGAAATATCTTCTCTTTTTTTTTAGCATGCAACCACTTTGTATCATTATTGTCAGGTTTTCTCATGGAAAAATAAAATTCCACTTATTAATTCAACGCCAGAATTCCATTTGGATGCTTAATGACTTCATTAATAAAATCAGGAATAAATCATCTTTGATGCAAAAGAGATGCATTTTTTGTTCACTCCATGTTTGCAGTGTGAAGATAAATTGTTCAGAACATGCTGCTTAAATTAGAGGAGGTATTCAATTATTGACTGGGCATGCAAAAGAGATTTGTAATTGGCTAATGTTTTGTCTCTTCCCAAGGACAAACTGGCCTGCATCCAATGAATCATTGCAGTGCGGCGTTTCTTTCTTTTGATGCGTGTTGAGATTCCGTGTAACATATGCTGAAATTCGGATTTAATATACCTCACCCAGCTACATGTATGCCCTGCGACTGTAACACAGAGTGAAGGGGCCAGGGTGCATCACTGAATATAGAGAAAGGTCAACAAGGAGCAGAGGAGAGCTTTATCCAGTGCAAACACAGCCCCACACATGAAAAATTCACACGGAGAGGGAATAAAAACGCCTTCGCCCAGGCTGCATCCAGAGACTTCCAACCAGACCGCGCGGGAGAAATCTTATTAAAATGCACTAAAGCAAATGAGATTTTGGAGGCAGCTTGAAAAATGATGCATATAATCTGTTTTTCTCCATTTCATTTTGCCAGAGTTCCTCTCTCTCTCTCTCTCTCTCTCTCTCTCTCTCTCTCTCTCTCTCTCTCTCTCTCTTTTTTTAAAGTGAAGCTTTTGAGATGTGTGCACTATGCCCCTCACCCTCCACCCCTCTCTCCAAACACACAGACTCACACAGATATGCACACACACACACACAGACACATCCACCACCAGTACCACCCCAGCCCCCCACCTCATCATTAATATTCATTGGCTGCGATTGCCTGCTCCCTCTCGCCGCGAGCAGGTATTGTTATTACGAGGATCCCGACTCTCTGGAGCGTGTGCCCACACAGATGCAGCCCAGAGAGAGAGAGAGAGAGAGAGACGGAGACAGAGAGAGAAAGAGAGAAAAAAGGGAGAGAGAGAGAGACATATTGAAAGGCTCA
>JAODXP020000015.1:18258412-18261604 GCA_027497455.2 Sardinella longiceps | reverse complement strand
AAGAGGGAGGGAAAAAGGGCTTCCTGGAAGAGAACGACGCCGAATAGGACACTGAGGGGGAGAGAGAGAGAGAGAGAGAGAGAGAGAGAGAGAGAGAAGAGATTTGGAAAATCTAAATCATTCAGTCACTTGATTATTTATTACCGTTCTACCACTTTATATATTTTAGCTTTGTCTGGCCCCCTTTTCCATTTTCTACCGTGCATTTTGGCATGGTCTATGAGTAGTATTCCACACCCATTTGCAGCACTGGGAATAGGCACTGTTCTGAGATGGATGCAGGCAGGCACAAGCGTTTTTTGTGATGCAGAACTACAAAGCAGCAGTCGTGCGCACACCTTATTGTGCTGGTGTGCGTCACACACAGTGGTGAGTCACGACTGAAGACGTTGACAGAGTGACTCACCTTGTCCTGTGGCACCACCAGCACTACCACACAGGACCCTAGCAGCCTTTTTACCGAGAGAGCTCCGACCGAGCACCACGGCAATGCAGCGCAGTTCAGTTCAATGCAGTGCATTGCACATGACCATATATGGTAGTGCTGGAATCAATTTAACAGGGACAAAATGGTGGCTCTTTATACTCCCTCCTCTTTTTTTGTCTCTGTCTAATTCAGTCTCAATCTCATTCTCGTTTTCTCACAGTGGCTGTCTTTTTCACATTTCTCTCTTTTTTTCACCCCCCCCTCCCCCCTTCCTCTCAGTCTCCTTCTTTCTGGCCTTTTATTACAAACATGAGAAGCAGTGAGACGAGGCCAGCTGCTGCAGGCTGCATATGCAAAGCCAGCTGTCTGCGGCGTGTGTGTGTGTGAGAGAGAGAGAGCGAGAGAGTGAGAGAAAGAGAGAGAGAGAGAGAAAGAGAGAGAGAGAGAGAGAGAGAGAGAGAGAGAGAGAGAGAGAGAGAGAGAGAGAGATAGAGAGTGAGAGAAAGAGAGAGAGAAAGAGAAAGCGAGAAAGAGAGAGAGAGAGAGTGTGCAAAAACCACAGAAGCTCTCCCAGGCTCTCGTTCAAGCCCGATAATGGCGAAACTTTGCAAAACAGATGTCAATGTGTGTGTCAGGCAGCAAGATGAGTCTTTAGCGGGTAATATGTAGTGCATGTATTATTTTCCGCTGTCACGCAGGGTATCTCTGTCATGTGGTGCAGTGTTTCAAATGAGACACACATACACATGTTGTGTCATAGTCCCCCACTATCACCGCCGCTGCCACCATCAACCACGCTTGCACTGACTGACAGGCACAGGAGCTGTAGAGGGTGTGTGTGTGTGTGTCTCTGTGTGTGTGTGTGTGTGTGTGTGTGTGTGTGTGTGTGTGTGTGTGTGTGTGTGTGTGTGTGTGTCTCTCTCTCTCTCTGTGTGTGTGTGTGTATGTGTAGAGAAGTGAGCAGGGCCTGCACAGTTTGATATTGCTGCAGAATTCCCTATCCCCCATTTTTTTTAACCAAATAAACAAGCAAACCGTCACAAATACAGAGACAGATAGGCATATGCACAATTACCACAAGCAAGGCACCAGTTCAGTCTTTCAGATGCAAATCCTACATTAGTCTAAGCACCCTTAATATACAACCATGGCAACAGAGACACAGTCCTAATGAGGCAAAGACAAGGGTTAATAGCTACCCCTACTACCCAACCCACACACACACACACACACGTCAGGAAGAAAGCTTGCACCCACACAAATACACATGCCGTCTAATAGAGCTCATTCAAAATGCATGCTGTTGCTGGTGGGCACATCCATTCCTTAACCAGGAGATACTTTATGGTAGTCTAGCTATGAAATTATTTTTGACATTGACTGCATCATATTATAGACTCCTGAGGTCTATAATAGACTTAATTGATTGCTACGTGTCATATCTCCAGCAGAAAGCAGATAGAACCTGGAGAGATTGAACTGGACAATAAAAACTGTTTTTAGTTGCATTCAACTCAATACATAAAGATGATTTGTTTTCTGGGAGTCAAAGAAACATATGGTCCTTGGAAATAAACCGAGCAAAAGGTTAACCAAAAATTTTAATCAACCTTTTTGTAATCAAGACATGGCAAATTACGTAGAGGCACATTTCAAAGTAATTGCTGAAAAAAAAGGATTCCATAGAGGCAGTCAGTCAGCTCTTTGAGATAAACATCGGACATGAACAGATTGCTGTGGATTTTAGATTGTATCGTTCACTTAATTGTATGTTGAAGAGGCAAAGCCAGAATTTGTTCAGTGAAATGTCACTTAAGTCAGATTAGAGGTAAAATGTTTTGGATATATGATGCGGACGTTATGAAAGTAAACGGTCAAAAGGATAGGGTGTAAATATACCACAGAATTGAGTATTCACAGGCTTCCAAGGAATTACCCCAGACTGTGTGTGTGGTGTGGTATGAAAGATCAGATCGGAATATGTGGTTTAGCACTTCTGGACACACTGAACTTTACAACCATCTTTTAAAGGATTATTTGAAAAGTGTTTGGATGTTTAGTATAGTGTATCAATTCCACTGCCATGCCCCTCAACCGTTATAAACCTCCACAAAAGGAAGCAAAAAAAACTGAGGGGCCAATAAAGGCACCACAGGTATGTCTTTACTCATGCGCTAGACGGCACCGCAAACTAGCATCTGATCAAGTGAGTAAGCCCTATGGATTCATCCATTACTCATGGATGCAGTGATAGGTGTGAATCATAGTGCGCTGGGACTGATGCCTCATCTTCCTCTGCAGCACTCACTCACTTACTCACCAGAAATATTAGCCACAAAATATAAATTAGAGTTCCTTGAGAAAATGTTTGTTAGCTGCGTGCTCATCATAGCCAGATGGTAACGTGCATTTAGTTACCGCCTGCTATTTTAATTACCTCAGCAGGAGCAGCCCCATCAGTTCCCAACCCCAAAAAATCCCCTGCCCCCCTGCGGCACAACACACACACACACACACACACACACACACACACACACACACACACACACACACACACACACACACACACACACACACGACACAGGTTAATCACACCACATCTTTAAACCAAGAAAATTCATGAACCACATTTGCAAAGAGGATAGGTTGATTGCATCTCTTGACATCCTGTAGAAAATATCTGAAGGGTTGCAGATGCCTGTTTGGGGAAATGGCGGGTGGTTTGTGCTCATGTGCTCATCCCAGAAGCACCAACTACCGCAACT
>JAODXP020000015.1:18190912-18255912 GCA_027497455.2 Sardinella longiceps | reverse complement strand
ATGTAGATGAGAAATATAAATTGCATGTGATTATGAATAAAGTGCAAATATACTTTAACAAGGGTTTTCGTGGTGTAACTGCATTCCTTCCAAGCTGTAGGCCTATAATTATTCTATGACGATAAACACTTTGAATATTTGATACCGTATGTGCATTTCTAAACATCAAAGACAAACCGCTGGCTTCAGAATTTTTACAAACGTTTTATGCCACAGACTTAGGAGTTACGTTTAGTGCTAGATTTCTTGGTGACTTACTTTTAATTAAAAATATTAGGACTCCTAAAGTTACGATGTAGGCTAGACGTCCATTATAGTTTCTCCTAAATTTGCATGTTAGGAGCTAGGACACTTGACAAAAATGACAATCATAAATATATGTGACGTGTCAACTTATTATCCCACAGGCAATGAGCTCAAACCAGTCTGGCAGCCTAGCTGATTCAACATCTGTTGATCCAATGTTTATTATGGCAAAGAAAAATATTTATCCAGCAAGCACACAGCACTCTTGCCATGGATAGGGGCAGTCAGGCAGGAGCTGCTAAGAAGGGAAGAGGGAAAGCAGCAAGGATTAATGGATGGTGAAAGTGCTATGCTATACCAAGCAGAGGGAACTCCTCACTACATGTAGGCCTACCAACAAAATGATGAATGGTCATAACACACACATACTGTACACACACCCACACCCACACGCACAAAGACACACACATACTTTGGATATGTAGACAGGGTGGGACTATGTTCTACAAATTAATTATTATGTTCAACATAGAGGATTCAGATATTTGCATGCACGCATGCACGCACACACACACACACACACACACACACACACACACACACACACACACACACACACACACACACACACACACACACACACACCCACACACCATAGTATCAACTACACGGCACATCCTGCTTTTGTGTCTTGGTGTTTGCTTGTGTAAATGTCATGCTCTTTTTTGTCCATGTTGTTGTAATCCTGTGACATTCGAGCTTCACTCGTTCCATCTCTCATGCAAATGCAAAGTGCTGCTGCCACCACTGCGGCAGCCCGCCCGCTCAGCTCAGCTCAGCTCAGCTCAGCTCTTCCTGTGTACAGTGTCTCCTCGCGGGGAGGGAGGGAGGAGGAAGTGGCTGGAGACAGGTGCTGGGTGGCTCTGAGAAATAAGCCATCACATCAGCCATATCAGCACACAAGCATTTCAGCCAGGTGTCTCTCTTATATGTTTGGTTCAATTCTTTACTTCTAACCAGCTCCTCTGGAAAGACACTCAATAACTGCTCCCCACTTCCACAAAGGAGACACACAATGCTCATCAATATCTGTTAAAAACACATCTCACCCAGAGATTGTTCGAGGGAATCTACAAATTACCTCTACAACACCCCCTCACCCCCACCCCCGTTCCAACTTCCAAATAAGTGCAGTTGTCATCAATATCTGTATGTTCCTGATGGCCCCGTCATGCTTTGCAAACAAGCTCGACACAGCCCAGGAGCCTTCTGCAAAATGGGTTTGAGTTTTCCCTTTTCCCCCATACCAAAGGACCCCTACTGTTCGTCATTACCCCACCAGCCCCCTGCTGCTACCGTTGGCCAGCGTTTCTGAGAAGAGCAAGAGGAAGCCGAGGGGAAGACAGATAGAGAGAGATAGGGTGGATTGAGAAATCAATGAAAGAATGCCAGAGACAGTCAGGTTAAAAAAAACAGCCCCAAAGAGAATCAAAGGGGTGCTATCTGACTTCTAAGGTCCTTGTTTGAGGGTCTCTCTCTCTCTCTCTCTCTCTCTCTCTCTCTCTCTCTCTCTGTGTGTGTGTGTGTCTGTGAGAGAGAGAGAGAGAGAGAGAGAGAGAGAGAGAGAGAGAGAGAGAGTGTGTGTGTCTGTGTGTGTGTGTGAGTGAGAGAGAGAGAGAGAGAGAAAGAGAGAGAGAGAGAGAGAGAGAGAGAGAGAGAGAGAGAGAGAGACTAAAAATTGGTATTGTATGCTTGCTGATAATGGAATTGAATTACCTGAATTACTGATAATAGATATACATGCTATTAAAGAAAACATTTTTGGAAATAGAATAGGCATGTTCTACCATTTCAGACATAGCTTTTGTCATGCAACTTTCATCAGCTGTGGGTACGAGTAAATAGAATCACCCACATTCACCCACAACCAAAACATCTATCAATCTTTCATGTCATTCATGAAAACAATGCACAATATTTTCAGGTATGCACTCATTCACGTCATTCACTTCAAAACATTACACTGACTGCATTTGGTCATCATCAAGTGAAGTCAATGCAGAGGTGCCGAGTGTCACATAAAATATCCAAGGAGCTGCACAATGGTGTATTGTGGCTATGTATTGAAAGGTCACCGGTTTGTCACATCAAATCAGTGAAGCTGGAGTGATGATTTGATAGATAAAGGGTTCACACTGAGGTTCACCCTGACTGTCCTTCTCCAGTCAGCATTAGACCTAGCTAACAGCATAGTCCAGTCCACTGTCAAAAACCGTTATGTTGAGAGAAACATCTCAATGTCTACTTCTTGGGTCGCTAAACTTAATAAAAAAATAACATAAATGAAACATACATAAAGCACAAAGGAAGAAATGATACCAATTTTACAGAGCGTTAATATGAAGTGATTTCTTTGTGAACATCTGTGTCCATTTGCTTACCTAACGTCTCTGTTACAGTGTTAAACAAACAGACACAAGCTCATGCACACACAAACACAGACTGACTCTCTCTCTCTCTCTCTCTCTCTCTCTCTCTCTCTCTCTCTCTCTCTCCTCCCCCCCACACACACACACACACACACACACACACACACACGCCATTTCAAACCATTTACAGGAGGAATCACAGTTGTAGACACTGACTATTTCCACTTTTCACATTGTAACAATCATATTCAATTTTCTGGGATCTGATAAAGAGGTGAGGACTGGTGGTAAGGAGAGAGAGAGAGAGAGAGAGAGAGAGAGAGAGAGAGAGAGACTCTTTCTGCATTCAGGTAATCTTGAGTCAGAAGCCTGTGGCCATAATCCTGGATAAAGTGGCTCTTTCTGAGCTGTCCAGCCCAAGAGCCCAAGAGCTTGCCCATCCACTGGGGCTCCACTCAGCAGATCCCACCCCCCAATCACCACCACCCCAGACCCCAGCTGCCCGCGAGGGGGACCCGACCCCTCCGTTTCACATGGTGGCTGAGGACAATGGAAAATCCAATCAGGGACAAGACCCATCCTCTTTAGTTAATAAGGATGGAAATAAAAGAGTCCAATTCACTAGCAAAATTCCATCTGCACTCCACACCATTTGGCGGCACAATTGCATAATTAAATTCCACATTCTATACATATTTCAACAGTTGAATATAATGTGTTAACAGGTTCTTAAATTTATGATTCATTTTCCCAGTCTTAATTGTAATGCCTTTGCCATCTCTATTTGAATAACTAGGCTATTTGAGAATATCTGAAAATAGCCACTAATTTGAGATTAAAATAGGCCTAAGAAACTCAAGCACTGCCTGAATTAAATAGTTTAGATATAAGCGAAGCAGCAATCAGGCAAGATTACTGGCAAGGTACAGAAGACAAGAACTGTGTTATAGTTCTATTGGATTTAGTGAGATGTTTCTACTGAGATATTTTTCTTCCATTTTGTTCCGTCAATTCAAACGCTTTCTTAGCCCATAAGGTGCCTAAAAAAGGATGGAATCCCAGTGAGGAATAGCACTTCAGAAACATGATTATAGATGGGCAATTTTCTGAACAGCCCTGTTGACCATGTCTAATTCAAGGACGTAGGAGAGGCTTTCTCGAATTTCTCTACAACAGGACATCAACAGGAACACCCGTTTAAACAATCATGAATTATGTTTTTTACTTCCTCGTTGTCAGTTTCGCATAATGGCATGTGGGCTAATTCAGACAATTCACGCTTGTCATTTGTAAAAAATGTTAAGATGTTAAGAACTTATAATTTGGGCGAATTGATATACTCTAATTGTGAGTTTGCTTTATTATCAGCTGAAATAGTTCCATGGTGAAAAGTCATATAGCCTAATAAGCTGTTAGATAGGCTACTGCATAGAGCTTGAAATCAATTTGTGTAAGCCTTTGATCACATCCATAATACTAGCATCGTATGTTGTACTGATAATGCGTGTTTATCATGGTTTATTTAAGCCGTATCTCGTGGGTGTTTCTGCCTGCGTCAGTGCCGCTATCAAGGACCTTGGCAACGCGCCGTGGGAGTAGCTTACCTCGCTTAGGTAACCTACCCCAATCGCCCTATTAACTCGGTTCAATTCATCATTTATAATAATAGAGTCGCAACTCTATACCACGATAAACTCAAATGCCACGTCGGGTGCTTGGGTCAACACTTTTGGAAAACCTAAAATAACCTGTTTGCGCTTTGACAAACCATCTTGTTCTTCATTTAAATAATTAGAACCAATCAATGAATACTGATACGAGATAAATATTTTATTTGAAAACAATAACATTTACAGGTTAATATTTTGAAATAAAAGTATAAAAAGCCGTTCACAATCATTAGTTGGGTCAAGGCAGCACTGTGAAGACAATGCCACTAAAGTGATTGAAATAACTGCTGAATGTAGCCTACATACATCACGCTTTTCTTTTATGGGACATCTCGTGCATTCTTGATACTTAATCCTGAATGTTTGTACAAGGTCGTGGTGGTGGTGGCGTTGTAGTTGTGTGTGAGTGTGTATGTGTTGGGGGTTACATTTTACAACAGGCTGCTGGGTCCTGAAAACAATAATAAAATGATAAACAACCAAATCAGAACCTGTTTAAAGGGAATTACATACAGTCTTAAATAAGACCTTACATCCTGGATTTTCAAAAAAGGACTTTGCTATGAGGCATGTTTTGAGAAGCATGTAAAAACACAAAACATCAAGGAAGAAATATGGTATCTAGAACTTGAGTTGTAGAAGTGACTGCATGAAACCCCCAACAACAGTTTTTTTGAGATATCATTTTTACACAATAGTCAGATAAAAAAAAACAATGACTTGAAGTGATACATCCAACAGAATAGTTTCAAAAGCCCAATGCCCCCATAGAGTGAACTGTATAGTGCTCAGTGTTCAATGCACTCATGTTCATTGAACATGCCCAATATCTAAAGGTGTGACTTCCAGCTGAAGAATTAAACACAAGCAGCAGCAGTATCAAACATCTTTTTTATCGTCCCAGGAGATCCACTCCTCAACCATTTCAGTCAAACTCTTTTCTGATAACTAATAGAAAAATAAATATAGGCCTAGATGCTTTTTCCTTCACGCATTCCTTCTTTGCCCTTTGCGATGGCCTTGAGTACAAGCATTCCAGCACGCAGCCTGTAGGAGTACCCATGCATAGTCCTCACCATGAAAACACACACACACACCACAGCACAGCACAGCACAGTGTGACTTAACAGAAGGAGGGTGTAACACATACAGCAGCGAGCACTGGTAATGAAATGGGACTTTGCCTTGCTTCTTTCTCTCACTATTTACCATGCACACAGTCTAACAGGCATAAACAAAAGCTCCAAGTGCTCCTTTTGTGCTGTAGTCTGACGTGAGATTCATCAGGTTAGGCATACGACAGCCTTGTTTGAACTGAAGCTACATTTTTACACTAAAGATCAGTGTGCGCACACCAAAGTGTATTTGTGACATCTTAGTCTGATTTTATTTATTTTATTTATTCTAGCACTGCAACAATGATAAAAAAAATAAATGTGTTTTTTTGTGTGTGTGTGTGTGTGTGTGTGAGTGCTTCATTCATTTGGTACGCTTCCAGTAAATGTATCATAAGAGTGCGCTGCATAAGACCATATGACATTAGTTATTCTAGCATACACTTTTCTACAGAAGCCATTGCTCTTAGCCAAAAAGATACAACCAGGACCATATGTTGTGTCATTGAAGACAGTGATAAACTCAGCCCCATGAGAAGTTATACAAGCCATTTAAGGTGAAATGTTCTGACACACTATAATCATCCACTCACGGTCTTACTGACCACAAAAGTTCTCTCCCACTTTCCAAACAAGCAATGTTTACAAAGTGCATGTTTACTATTGTCATATCTTCCTCTAAGACTAATTGTTTTGTGTACATACATACATACATACATACATACATACATACATACATTCAAAAAAGTTGACAGACATGCAGTCATTGAATTTTTGGAAAATAAATCAACATAATAAACATAACACAAAATGGACAATTACAAAAAGAACACAAGTGATATAAATACACCTTCCCCAGTTTACAGAAGCGTGTCAAAGACTTCATTGTTGTCTGTAATTAACTAAATGACCAGGGCGGTAAAAGGCCATAAATGGCTCGTGCCTAGAAAAAACGCCCCACAATAAACAGCAAGCTTTACCGTGTTTCGCCAAAAAAGGAAGGCTGCTGTAAAGAGTGAGTTGAAAGGGAGGGTCATGTGAGATCAAATAGGTCAGTGGGGTTTTAGCTGTCCTTTTGACTTCTCGAGTTTCCATCTCACCGGTGGTTGAGTAACCATGGAAACCATCCGATCAGCCATGTCAAACAGCTTGCGATTTACTTGAGGTACTTGAGAAAGCGGAGTAAATGGAAGCTACTGTGTTGGAAATGCGTGGTGTACATGATATACGCAACCAAACAACCAACCAACAAACCAACCAACCAACCAAACAAAAAAAAACAACCCTTGAAGTCAATAGGCAACAAGAAACACAATCTGAAGGCATAAACCTTGAGTAAAATATTGAGGAGCATCGAGAGAGAGAGAGAAAAAAAAAAATAATAAAAAAAAACCTGCTATCCCCCATTGTGGTTTGAGGGCAAAGCAGCACAACACGGCCTTGACTGCCATCAACCTGCTCTGTCCTTCAGCAACCTGTTTCTGGTGGCCGGCTGTGAGCAGCAAGCCTTTTCATTAGCACCTCACCCCTCTAAGCAGGGGTCCAGACAGCTAGGGCCCCCTCAAAACAGAAGCCCCCCACCCACCAACCCATCCCTCTGCTCCTCAGGACCCCCCCACTCCCCTTCCAAATGGCCTGGGCTCATTATCACCTTTCCAAGCTCCAGGTGTGGAAAGCGGCCCCTCTAATTGATAATTAAAGGGCCTCTTCAAACATGGACCAAGGCAATCTAGCAGTAGGAGTGTGTCACACATGCACACTGAGGGCGGCAGCATGTTGGTACATACAGACATGGTGCAAGGAAGGAGACGACAATGAGTAACAAAAATTACTCTCCAAGACACGCACGCACGCACACACAGGTACACACACAGGTACACGCACACACACACACACACACACACACACACACACACACACACATCCTGTTGCTTCTCCTTCTCCCCAGTTCACCCTCCACCCTAACCACTAGCCTCTGCAAAGTTTGGGGTGCCCGCTCGTGCCATCTGTCATGTTTGTGATTAGTCACACTCTCTTCCCCAACTGCAGAACAAGGAAGCCACTCTTGAGATTGCAGCAGCCTTACAGTTAGACCACAGACGTGGGAGTCGGAGGAAGATTCTTTTTGGTATCACTGCGTTCAACCGACATGGAACACCCTATTGCAAAACTGCTGGACAAGTAAATGTGCAATTCTGTTTTCCTCTGAAAACAGTCTCAGAATCTTTTCTCTTTAAAGTGTTTTGGAGACAACGCCTTTTTGCTTGGCGCTTGAAATTCATTAACAACCATGTGAATCCACAGATAGAAAACGGATAGAAAAATACAAATCTGTGTATCCTGAAATGACTAGTAAGCATGGAGGATCAAACAGAAATGCACTGTCAACAGAAGCACATAAAGCATGTAATCTGTGGTAAAAGTAGAAAGATGTCTCAGCCTCATAAGGAAATGTATAGTCTGGCAACTCAATCCAACACGGGCCCAGTGGTTATTTTACAAACTGTGTCTCTGCAAGCACTAGGATAGCGGAACCACCAATCAGAGGAGCGAACAAGATGTAAATGCCAATTCAAAACTCTTTTCTTGGCTAAGCCCGCCCAATGACTCTCTTACATACATGTAGAGCAATCACAAGACCTACAGTGCTAAGTCTACATGGCTCATTGCTAGACGTACTGGCTGAACAAATCTATTTGCTGCTGCTAGGGTACGTCTATGGTACGTACATTTCCAGGCTATAGTCCTCCAGGACGTCCCCACTCAATAAAACATAAAACCTCCCAGTTTTCTACATCTCAGAGGTTGAAAGAGTTCAGTTGATTGGCAGAAGCCTCCTTTCCCCAAAAATCTTAAGTGATTCATCACCATATGTTCTCTTACTTTCTCCCTTTCTCTACCCCATACAAATACAAACACAGACACACACGTATCAAGTAGTATCCAGCTGTTGTTTTGACTGACAAACGCCCACTCCACGCCAACTCATTTTGCCACATGTCAATTTTTGAAGTCTCAATGGACAAAACACACACACACACACACACACACACACACACACACACACACACACACACACACACACACACACACAGACACACACACACACACACACACACACACACACACACACCTTGCACATCATGTGTCTGCCATTGAGTCCTTCCTTGTCCTTGCCCTGTGGGACTCTTAAGGGGGTGGGGGGGTGTTTGTGTGTGTGTGTGTGTGGGGGGGTGGCACTAAGGACCATAAATGCATGTCAAGGCAATAGAAGAGGACCACTCTCCCAGATCCTAATGCCACCTTTTAGCACCAATTTAGAGATGTGGTCTAAGAGGCATCGGCCTCTTGGGAAGCTCTTACCCTACCCAACCCACCATGGGGCTGGCTCTCTAAACCCGTCTCCAGAATTATGACTGAATACACTAACAAGGAGAGAAGGTAAACAAGAGAGAGGGTGCATCTTCAAAATGCCCGTTCTCCAATCATTTTCAATCCCACAAATGAAGTCATTTCAACAAACTCTACAGGTTTTGACAGACCTTCTTTCTTTAAAAAAAAAACCAAAAACTTTTGAGTTGTATGAGTATATCAAACTGATGAGTATATCAAACATAAACACAAATTTAAAATTAAAGTGTTGAAAAAAGATATCTGAATCTGCCTTGGCTGAACACAATCAAAATGTGGAAAGCTAAGCTTTTGCTGTGCTTTAATTAGATACAGCAAACAGTAACACAAAGAAAACGCGCTGTCCACAAAGTTTTGGTGTATGCTAACATTGACTGATGTGACTTGTGACTGATTGCTCAACGCATCAAAGATTATACTAGAGATGATTGGGAGAGGCCCACTAAATTACTCAAAATCTCTGTCATATAACTCAAGTGTAACCGACATGACTGTAGTTATCCTCCTTTCCAGAACAATCTCTCACAGTTGTTTCCCTAGAAAGAAAAAATAAACCCAACAGAATAAAAAAAAGGGAATTCCCCAGCTCAGATTCATATTACTGTGATGTATTTGTTTTTTTCCCATATATTAGCCGCTTATAAAATATTCATCCGAGTTAAACCGAGACGGAATACTGTTTTCTTTTTCTTATCGCCCAGATTCTTTCCCGCCCTCAGGAGCGTAACCGGACCCGGACCCGGCCCAGCTGAGCAGGACAGGACTGGACAGGGCAGGGCGTCTCTCCCTACAGACAAGCCTGGATCACATGGAATAGCAAGGGCCTGTTTGCTTTGAGATGTCCTACCAAACCAGCTCTCCCAGCCTGTCCGTCCGTCCGTCCAGCTTTGGCTTTACACTGTTGTTTGAGAAAGCATATTGCCTAGTTTGGTGCAGACCTTTTTTTTTTTTTTTTTTTTTTGGTCTGAAATTGACCACTAGATTATTATTATTGCACCCTCCCCATCTCTCTAAGCTAATAAACATGCCATTAGCATACTTTAGCACCCATGGTGTTTTGCCATGATGATCACTGCCACATAAAAGCGACGGCATGAACAGAGATACACGAGTAGATATGTTAAAGTAACCGAAGGATATACAGTATGACCGAATGTTCTGCCGTCTTCTTATCTGAGAGAAATTCCCATTGAGCATTCAGAGAGTGATCTGAGCTGTACAGTACAGTATGTTCATCCACTGTTCTCTGGGTGAGGTCACTATATTGCTTTAGAGAGGCAAATCTTTTCTGTTCTTCCAGTGGACTCCATAGGAATACAGAAGGTGCACATTCCATCAGGGCAGATGATGAAGTTTCTCTCCCACTGTGACACCAGCACCCCCCCCCCCCCCACACACACACACACACACACACACACACACACACACACACACACACACACACACACATGCACGCACACGCACACGCACACGCACACACACACATAGAGCATTTCCCTTACAATCTAATCCAAAATAACAAGCAAGCAGGCAAACAAACAAACAAAGGTCTGGAAATAAACTGGAGTGTGATATGAGGCATGTGGATTCAGATCCACTTGAACTCAGTGCCTGCACTCCTGAGTCTATCCAGGGCTTTCCGAGCACCGGAGCACCCAGTGCACCCAGTGCACTTCCTCCTCCTCCTCTTGCCCCAAACAGGAAGTGATGTGCCCGGGACGGACCCACGCCACTCTCAGGACTGCTTGCGGAAACTGAAGATGTCCCTTGGCGTCTTGGAGCCCCTCTTGCCCTCGGGTGGGGGCGGGGTGGTGTTGGGCCGCGGAGACGGGGGCGGCTGGGGGTCGACGGTGCCCCCGTACGGGCAGCTCTGAGAGTCCTGGTGCTCTCCGGAACATTCCACGGCCGGGATGTAACGGCTGTCCCACATGCCAGGCCCACATAGTTTGCACAGGTCGTGCAGGCTGCAGGGGATCCTGGGTAACAGGCGAAACTGGTACAGCAGGCTACGTGCCTGAAAGAGGAAGTTGGCATCATAAAATAAAAATGTGTAAAAACAATCTACCAAATGACACATATCAACCTGTGTACTGTATGCATGTGTGTGTGTGCGTGTGCGTGTGTGCAGGGGTATAGCACCAAATTCTGGACCCTATGCACAAACAATGGCTTTGGGCCCTCTTCACTCTCTAGAACACAATTTCAGACTCCTCAAGGGCCCTCTATTCACTTGGGGCCCTGGTAATTCGGTCGCCCTTTCATCCCCACGACACCCTTGTCAGCATTATTTTGATGGCAGAATATGGGTCCAAGGGAGTTTTAAGCACAGTTGTGAGTGTGGGTGCGTGTACATACAGTAACATGCATATGAATGTAGGTACCTTGCGTAGCACCAGTTCTCCGTTCATGTGCATGGAAAGGTTGCTGAAGTGGAGCAGCATCTGATCGGTGGCCAGTTGCAGCTCAGTCACGTCTTCCCCATACAGCACAATGATGGCCACGCACAGGAACAGGTGAAAGTAGTCCGTCTGCCGGGGCAACCGTTACCAAGGGTTACCAAAACACTAACAATAGCCACTGGCTGGAATTGTACCCGGGAGAGCTACAGAGTGCTCTGAAGTAGCCTAGACCAGTTTCCATGCTTACAGAGTAGAAGGCAAATCTTAGAATACTATCTAAAACTGGACTGAACAACAAAATTGAAGAGAAAGAGAAAACTTTAACATGTTAACTATTCATGTTTTCAGAATATTTACAGATGGTAATAGTATTCTCTGATTATTATGGTTTGGTGAAGGGGGCCAATGGAAGTCAGTCACTCACAAACATTTCCTTAAAACATCAGAGGATTTGAGTCAATTGGGACTAACTTTGACATGTGAGTGTGCTTGTGTGAGTGTGTATGAGCAGTACGTGCCTGTGTGCATTTGCAGTGTATACCAGTGCCTTTATGTGCATGTGTGTATATCCTTTTATGAATGTGTATGTGTATTTGTATATGCCTGTGTGTGTATGTTTGCATCTGTGTGCATGTATGTGTGTGTGTGTGCGTGTGTTTGTGTGTGTGTGTGCCCCGACCTGGTAGTGTGCCCAACAGGCCTCCCACATGCGCAGGGCCTCGGCATCAGGAAACTCGCGCTTGAAGCAGAGCAGCACCCAGCGGTGGCAGAAGAGGAGCTGCAGGCCATCCTCACCCAGACGTAGCAGGTGCTGGTGGAACCGCGGCAGCATCAGGCGCAACAGCTCACGCAGGTACATCTACACAACACACACAAACACACAAACATACGCTTACTATTACACAATTACATTACAATAGAATATCAATACATTATATGTTAATATTATTAGACGTAAAATTACATTACAATGCTATTGTCAACTAGCCTGGGAGTTCCCATGCTCCTTTGCGTGCTCATTTCATTTCACTCTGCAAAGCAGCATGGTATTGTTTTTTGTTCTGTGATTGGTATCCAATCACAGAACAAAAAGACACTAGCACGGCCCTGGATCGCATTTTACGTCACATGGTGGCTCTGGTATTGGCTCTGAACTATGTACAGACGCTATAGACATTCGTAGCGCCCAATAAACGGCTCTGGACAATAGTAAACGACAATTCCGCTACGAGAAAAGCAATAGGTAGGTCTCCAGACTAAATATCACTTATGATTTTAGTTTGGCGTTCGCCAGGCTAATTGTCAACCATTATATCTTAAAAAAGCTAATGTACATCAGTTGCCTAGGTGCCTGTTTCCAATGTCATATGCAGTGTATAACCTGCTTAATCATATTGGCGCAAATGGTCTACTCCATATAGATTAAGAAAATATGAATTTATTTCCCCTCACACGAGGGTAAATGTTCAGATACAGGGATTCCGCTACAACATTCTCTAGACTATGAATCTGCAGGGATTGTGTATTGAGTCCTGCAACATGTGCCGTTTGTCTGCACAGATGGACAGCTGTCAGCAGCTCTCACCAGCTGTCTCTCCATGTCCTCGTCGCGGGGTGAGCTGATGAAGATGGTGTTCTCCATCAGGCCCACAAAGCACCAGAACGTGTCGCTCTCGTCCTGCACCTCGGACAGCAGCGGGGCCACCAGGTCTGACATGCCCTGGCAGTAGCCCATCTCAGGGTTGAACACGGCATAGTTGAGCAGGATACGCCTGCGGAAACACACACACACACACACACACACACACACACACACACACACACACACACACACACACACACACGGCCAAAAGAGGGCATTAGATTCAGAATTATTCAGGAGAGCAGGAGAGAGCAATTCATTGGCTATCTGCCAACAACTGTGTATATATTTTCATTTTTATTCTGTGTGCTTGCCAAATCATCGAATTAATTGAGTAAATAATCCTCTTTCCACAATTTAGACTCTTAAGTCCAACGATGTGATGTGAAACTAGGTAACCTGAAAAAAGGTGCTCAGATTGACAGAGTATACAACACAATTAATTGGCAGTGATGATGTGAAAACAATTCAATTCCAGACAAGGAGGAAGGGGTGTAAAGAGAGGAGAAGGAAAAGAAGTAACTGACCAAGAAGGAAAGATCTAGAAAAGAGGGGGTGAGATCCAAGAGCAAGAGGAGCGAGAGAGAGAGAGAGAGAGAGAGAGAGAGAAGAGAAGAGAAGAGAAGAGAAGAGAAGAGAAGAGAGAGAGAGAGAGAGAGAGAGAGAGAGAGAGAGAGAGAGAGAGAGAGAGAGAGAGAGAGGCCTATGTGGAGCTCTGACCTCATGATCTCCACATTGGGGTTGTTCTCTCCTCTGAAGAAGGCGTTGCTCCGGTCGGTGCGGACCACATCCTTGTCCACGGTGAACTGGACCTTCCTCCAGAATTCACTCTGCTCCTCCGGACTCATGCACAGTCTGGACAAGAGAGGAGCAGGAACACAGAGACAAGGGGGGAGAGAGGCATGATTATGGAATCATGGAAAACAATTGAGGCACGCGAGAACATGTGAGATGTTCCTCAACAGGCCCCAGATCAGGTGCACCTCCGGCAAGGACGGTGGTAGGTGCAGGAGCTTCCCTAGAAGAGATCCTAACCCTCCGACCCTAAACACCCCCAGCACACACAGACACACCAACACACACACCCTCAAACGCAGGTGGGATTTAATTAACACTGTTTGTTTTTCCACAAGGGCTGCTGGGAGCCAGGCCGCACGGCGCCTGATGCAACTCTGCGCAACTGTTTCCGAGCACCAGTGTTTGTGCAAGCGCTCCCAACAGACCCCCCATCCACCCTACCCCCACTCCTGGGACCCCCTCATTACACCACCCGACACACACACACACACACACACACACACACACACACACACACACACACACACACACACACACACACAAGCCCTGAGGTCCCCATCTCTAATCTCTAGCCCCAGGACCACAGTGAGAGTCCAGCTACGGTCAGCTTCTCTGCTCACCTACACACACTGCCTAGATGTCAAATAGCCACTGCTATTGTGAGCAGCCTCAACCTCAACACTTGCCTCCACACACACACACACACACACACACACACACACACACACACACACACACACACACACACACACACACACACACACACACACACACACAAAGAAATATGGTCAAAGTGTCTGACACATGTGTGTCTGGGATGTGTTTGTCATTGCAGGAGGGCGTATTTGTTTATAGACTACTTGTAGACATGTGCACTGCAGACACTAAAGTGGCTTGTGTTCCTCGGGAGATGCGCTGAGATGAGTTGTTGAGCGCGTGCTGAAGGGGGAATTGAGACACCCTGGAGGTGTGACAAACAAATGGGAATTGCGGTCCATGGTGACAAAGCCCAAGATGATCGTGATGACAAGAACGAACGCTCACTGCGTTGGCGGGCGATGAATGTCTCTCATTTATACCATTGTGTGTCACATTCATGGCATACTCACACACGCTTAAGCACGTGGAGATACTTCATTTCAGTCCCACAACCAAACTAAAGTGGTGCACCCAAACACCTAGAGTGGGATTCTGCATGCCTCATTACCTCATGGCAACATGCCCTGCCTGACTTGATTGGGCTTGGCACTCTTGGCACTCTTATTTTCACCAGGGTCCAAAACACTTATTCCTGCATACGAGTGCTTCTACTGATTGCTAATCTTCTTGCATTCTAAAGCTAGGGCAACATGAACCTACAGAGACTTATGGTGTGGGAAAAAAAATTGTTGTGAAAATAACCTCACCACACCTTGACATAAACAAGTTAACACCGCAAAAATATGTTCCGCCCGCCCTCCTGTGATTTTTCAACCGGCAGGATTGGTTCAATGTGTCTAAACCACACTCTAGAAAAGTCTTTAGTACCTATCCTTAAAGACATCAAGATCACAAAGTTTGGTTGATGACCTTTCTGAAATCACACGACATCTGTCTTTCCGACCCACATCACCATCACGCACGCACACACACACACACACTTTCTTACCACCTGTAAAAGACACACTTGTGTTTTTCAGAGAGTAGCCTACTTGTAGCAGCCTTCTAAAGGTTGTGAGTCATGTGGTTTGTGACCTTTCAACAAATTTTGCTGTCAATACGGAACATTACATAAGGCTATTTTAAAACCAGCAGACTTGCTAATAATAGGCCTACAGCATTGTTATTGACGCAAAGGACATGACTCATCCTGTTCTCTAATTGTTGCTCAAAAACCCTTCAGATTTTAAAGCCCAGTCCCAACCCCACATGCCCTAAAGGTCAACCCACTCATCCAGATCTCCACTCTGGCCGACCCACACTCATTAGACTCCTGCACATTCACACACCTCCATCCTCCTCCGGGTCTTAAAACATGGATACACATAGAGCGTTTCTCAAAGTCCTAGGTAGCACACTAGCACACTAGCCTTGGAAGCCATACACTTCAAAAACGAGGTTCCATCAGTGGGTCCTTGAAAAATCTATAAACAAAGTCCTCTGTCCTCACTAGAATTTCGAAGGATGCTTGACTTTGGAACAGTACTTGGCGACTGATAATGACGTGGAATGCTCGATAAAGCAGCCTTCCAAGCATGCTTCCTCGACTTTGAGAAACACTCATAGACTCTCATCTCTCACTGATTAAGAAGCATGTCCATGCATGCACACACACATGTACACACACACACTCTCCTATATCCCCTTGTAGGTTATCACTGCTTTTTATTCTCTCTCTCTGGCAGACACACACACACACCTTGTTACCGTCTCTCCATCCCCTTGTAGGTTATTACTGCTATGTAATTTTTCCAGGCTGTTTGACTTACTCCCTTACACACACACACACACACACACACACACACACACACACACACACACACACACACACAACACAAACACACACACAAACACACACACACACACCTGCGCTGCTGGATCTCCTGGTACTCTGTCCTCTTCTGCAGCCTCCAGGCCTCGCGCTCCTCTGAGGAGGAGTCCCAGCTGTAGTAGCGGAGCAGGAAGGGCCACACCTCACCCCGGATGGATGGGTCAATCCCCCCGAAGAAGATCGCCTGAGGACGCACACACACACACACACACACACACACACACACACACACACACACACACACACACACACACACACACACACTTAATACATATTCTGCCTTTCCGAACCCATTCCTGTTCATGTCCATAGAGCAGATCCAGTGGGATGCTCCATGGGAGTCCAACCCATGACCTTGCTCTTGTGAATACTAAGTGACTGACTGGGGGTCAGGAATTTTAAGAGCTATAATGTACGGTAAACAAAAGGATGCACTCAAAAATATGGCTGGCGTTCAGAAAAATAGATGTTATTGTGACCTTCTAAATTCTGATGATATTCCACACACAAGCAAAGTTCAGTATCCTCCATGAGTTTAGTCGTCTTTCAGTTCTTTCTTTTTCCCTGCTCAGTTTCAGTTCCTCTCGTGACCTCATCAATAACTAAAGCCACACAAACACAAACACAAAAACAAACACAGGAGTGGGGGGCGGGGGAGTGGGGGGTGTGTTTAGCGTGGTGGCCCGCTTAAGGGAGGTTTATTTTCCACCGCTGCTGGCCTCATCTGGGTCGTGTTGACCTTTTCTGCAGCATGATGTTCACAGCAGGGGTGTTCCAGCTCTGAGCAATGCTGGCGGTTTCAACCACGTTTGCCTGACTGCCTGCCTGCCTTTCACACCTCCCTTGCTGCTGGGACTAATCTGAACGCAAAACACACACACACACACACACACACACACACACCTCCTAAGATTCACATTCACACTCATCCCCACACACCACACACACACCACAATCATCCAAGTGGCATGACTAGAAGATTCGCTGGTGTTGGTGGCATCTGAAACTGTTTCAGCATGCCACCACCACTTTAGCATGCCATTTCATAATGTTCATGACTTGTTATTATGTGTGTGAGTACTGGTGTGCATGTGTATGTGTGCGTGTATAATACGTGCCTGAGTGTGTGTGTGTATGTGTGTGTGCCTGTGTGTGTGTGTGAGTGTGTGCATATGTGTTTATGACCAAACCTTTATTATTATTGTGTTAATTAACACTTTCACACCCTCCATTTCCAGCGTCTTGTTTATCTCTTTTCTCCACCGCTTCCTGCAGTGTGATCTTCCAACGAGGCGTTGACACCCCCTCACCACCCACCACCACCACACACACACGCAGACACACACACACACACCCAATCCGCTCCTCACCACCACACACACACACACACACACAAACACACACACCCACATACACCCAATCCGCTCCTCACCACCACACACACACACACACACACACACACACACACACACACACACACACCCCCAATCCACTCCTCACCTTGCGCAGCTTGTACTCCTCCTCCACCTGGCCGCTGTGGTTGAGGTGGCGCAGCCATGAGGCCACGTCCAGCCGGCGGTAGAGCCGCTCCTCTGGGTGGGCCTCGGCCGAGGGCAGCGTGGGTCTGCGGATGGAGAACTGCATGCAGGACTTCTCATCCGACACCTAGGAGGGGGGGGGAAGAGAGGAGAGATAGAGTGAGAGATGATCGAAAGAGAGGATTTACTGGAGGGGGAGCCCGGGACTACCACAGAAACCACCGAATTGAAATATGCTGTTCAGTAAAAAAAAAAAAAAAAAAAAAAAAGTGTATGGGCATTTCCAGTATGACTGGGCACAAAATGTCTTGAAAACAACATGTCTTGAAACATGACTATATTCTTACCTAAGTATTATGTCTGCTTTTTAATGTAAAATCCATGTGTGCACACATACAAAAATCATTTCATAATACATATAAAATGCAATTTTTTAATTCATATTAAGTGCATTATAAGTGTGGCAAATAATGGCTTTGCATGGTAATATCCAAATAAAAAAAACAACAACAAAATGGGCATTCCCAAATGATTCCGTATGACAAAGAAAGAGAGATATGGAAGGGAAGCCCCTTGCGGGGCTTGGTCAGTGGTGTCAGTTTTTTGGGTCTAAGCTTTTGAAAGTGTAAATGTTTGTACGTGCTCAGCTGTGGTGGTGTGGTGTGAGCTATAGTAAATTCCAGCCCCATCATCAAATCATGCACAGCCTACAAACATTTGAAAGCGAAGGTAAAAATAGGATCCCTAGTCTGACCAACAGAGGGTGCTATAACAATGTCCTGTAATAGGACGCCAAATGGCACTCCTCCCAAAACAACATGCAGCTGTATGATGTGTGCCAACCACAACCCTCCAACCCCTCTGCCCTGCCTCCATGTACAATAGAGTTTGTTTTGAAAGCTCCCACCTGGTCTTTGAGCTGAGTTTCCCGACAGCACTTCCACTGCTGGAACACCTCGGCCAGCTTGTCCAGGCCTGCGTGGTGGAAGTGTAAGATCTTGTACTGGCTCTCCCTGCTGGCGATCACCAGCTGGCCACTGGTACAGGCCTCATCACTGGAACACACACACACACACACACACACACACACACACACACACACACACACACACACACACACACACACACGCACACACACACACACACACAAGATAAGCAGCTGAATAGCATGCAAAGAAGACGCACCATCCATAATCCATATGCTCACAACTTCTGTATTCTGTATAACTTTCACCTGCCTGAGGTCTCAAAACTATACTTTCCTCAACTTAAAAAAGAAAGCTGGTGTGATATGGACCGAAAGTTTATTGCACCATCAAAACGTTTAACGTTAAACAGGGAGCAGGTGGTAGATAACTATCTCTACACTAAGTTACCAATGTGTTGTTTTAAATGTTGGAACCGTCATTGTACCATCACCGAAGTGTGAGGCTACTTTGGACATCTCTATTGTTTAAAACTCATTCAATGCCCCTGATAACTACAACTAGAAAGGGGTCTTCTCTGGCCTGCATAAACTTACCACAATTCTACTCCCTGGCAACGAGTCAGACTTTTTATTATGTTGCAATATCCATTCAGGCCATATCACACAGGCTTTCTCCTGTAAGCATCAATTTAACTGTGTGCATCTGTGACGAATGGTGGTTACAGTGCACAGTGCTGTGCCTGGCCTGGAGGTTTGTCTCACCTGAAGAACAGTCGCAGGGACCTCATGTGGCCTAGGTCGACCCGGAACACCCCACACAGCTGTTCCAGGGCCAGCACTTTCTGTTGCTCCTCCCAGCGCACGCCCTGCGATTGGCTGCTCTCCGACGGGGCGTGGCTGTCCAAGCTGGAGGCTGAGCTGGCGGAGTGGGTCATGGATTCATCACACATCTCCCTAGCAGAACAAGAGGAGACATATGCAGTATATGAGTGACCACTCAAAACAACAGGATCTTGTATCGCTTCAATGGAATCGGTTAGTCTATCCGAAACACGAAGACAAAGGGAATTTAAAAAGGGTTAGGTTAACCCTGGGTGCTTTTTCCCAGCTTGACTACACTAGCTGCACACATGCACAACGGTCATCCAATTCCCCAAAATGAGGCATGATCCCATCGTAGTTTTAGTTTGCTATGCCTGAGGACGGAACACGATGAGCGTAAATAACATGCACCCACTCTTACTAGTTCAAGTGAATTCATTTGAATATTTTGTCTGAAGTAAATTTTAATGGAATCCCCCTCACATTCCAGCATACGGCAAAGTTCACCATGACCCTGACACCCTCCACGCCTCCAGATTGCACTGGAAGGAGAAAGCTGAAGTCTGAGGGGGCTTGTACACATGATGCCAAGAACAGGGCCACACAGTCCAGCCGGCTAGCCAGACGCCCACTCAACCAGCTTGCCCGGCTGCTGGGCTTCTCCCAATAGAGTCTGGGCACTCGATGAATAAATATCCAACATTATGCATATGCCATTTCTCCATACTTCAGCACAGGCCATTCCAGGAGTCAATGAACAAAATAGAAAGAATTCTATTTTGCATTTTGCACCATTCTTGGTTGTAAAATAGAATAGTTTACTGGCATCATTAAGCTTTTCATAGGTCTTTTTTATAGTTAATAGTGTAATGGTAAACATTAACACTAAAAAAAAGTTGGTTAATCTTAATAGTTAAAGTAAATTTTAATTAATTTTGTAGTTACTTTTCTTGTAAAATGCAAGAATGGTGAAAAATGACAACAAATGGGTTCTTAAACACAAGAATATGCCTTGTTTAGTCAAATGCCTTTTTTAGCCCATACATGAAATATATTTAATTTAGTGAATAATACATGAGAGAGTGAAGCACAACACATTAACATTTAAATCCTTCAAAGGGCTTTAGCAGTCAGTCTTAGAAGTAGCAATTATTTTCATAGTACTCTGTTGATTATTTCAATAATTTGGTGAGTTTGTATTTATTGATAAAATGTAAGAATATGCTGAAAAAGATCAGGGAACGTTGCACTCTGTGACAGAATGGGTCTTCAAGTAATCTGTTTAATCCACACACCAAATATATTTAATATACTATAGTGCAAGGGCAGGTAAGTAAAGTAGAAAATGTTTACATTTGGGGAGACAGAATTCAGATGAATCAGAGAAATACGAGAATTTTGAGGTAGAAGATTAATTTGCAGATTCATTTAGTCATTACCAAAAAATTTATTAATCAATGGATTGCAGCTCCAAAGAAAGAGAACACTCATTCCTCTGTTTTGTTTCAAACATCAAAACTCTCCCCTGTCCTCGGACTCTCTCAGTGCTGACTAACAGGCTGTCAAGGGGCATATTCTGATATCCACCACCACCACCACCACAGCAGAGACTACCTCATTTGCTGGGAGAATTACCACAAAAAGATTCCAAGAGAAACTATGATGGCATCATTATTTAGCTTTGTGTCAAACATTACTGGGGACACCCCCCATTTCTGATCAAATGCATTCCCAGTTCTTCGTCGGAACACAGAATCATCTAAATCCCTAAAGCATATGAGCCTGATTTCATTACAAATCCAAACCAGACTGTTTTATGTTCTTTTTGGAAATCAAGTTTTGAATAGCATGCCAGCAGCGTGAAGGACTTTTCCAGTAAAAGGCCAAATAGCACTGGTGATTGAGTTCTCTTGAAATACAACCAGCTTGTCCAAATGACTTTGCCCCGACACTGCATCCAATAAAAATGAGTCACTAATTACAGCAACAATACGGCTTCAATATTTGGATAGGCTAAGAAATCTGAGAAGAATAAAATCTATGAAAGAAAAATAACATAGGTACAACTCCCAACTCATTCTTTAAATCTCTCTCACTCTCTCTCTCTCTCTCTCTCTCTCTCTCTCTCTCTCTCTCTCTCTTTTTCTCTCTCTCTCTCAAACACACACACACACACACAAACGTATAAAAAG
Organism: Sardinella longiceps; assembly: GCA_027497455.2. Classification (NCBI taxonomy): domain Eukaryota; kingdom Metazoa; phylum Chordata; class Actinopteri; order Clupeiformes; family Clupeidae; genus Sardinella; species Sardinella longiceps. Next base: position 18,234,192 of record JAODXP020000015.1, on the reverse strand, counting down.
GTGGCACGCCTACAGCTCTGACCTCTCATGCTGTCAATTAAAGTCTCGGATGTGTTTGTCAAACCACCACACATCTCTTCCTTCCCCTAATACACTCTCGCGTATTTCTGAGAAGAGAACTTTCCAGAGAACCATGAACCACAAAAGACAATACATGAGAAAATGCGAATGAGACATATCTAAATATTGACAGACTGAATAACTGTGTCCCAGAGAAGAATGAAGACAGAGTGAATGAAATAAGACTGTCAAAAGACAACATCTCTCGGTAGAGGTTCTGGATAGAGGCTGTGTTCTGTTCCAACATTTCCACCCAAACCCAGCACGACTTGGCATCCGTTACAGATCGTGACAAAGTGCAAATCACCACAGCTTAAAGCCCACACTCAAGCGGTCTACGGTTTACAGACACCAAATACTTGAGGAGGAAAATTTGTAAGACACAGGGAGAAACAAGCTGAGAGGGAGAAAGAGGCAGGGTTAGGACATTAATCTGTAGTAGGGCTGCCAAGAGGGACACACAAAACACCTCTGAAAGGATTTGCCTCTTAAATCTCCACTCAACACTGAGCTCTCACTGGCTTTGAGCTTCAACTCCCTCTTGTGGCACAATGCTGACATTACATAATGTAAAATAACTTGGACCAATGCCTCACTCTTACAAAACTAATCTCATTTCCTTTCCTTTCCACAACTATTTTTCATGGGCTGCAGGAATGTTTTGAGCCCTCTTAAGAGAATTATTTCCCTGCCAATCTTATGCAAAAAAAAAAATGTATGTAGGTTACCAAGGTGTATGAGAGTCCTAACACTCAATGCAGCAGTTTTTATTTTTATTTAATCTCATGTAAAATGATATACTGAAGAGAACAAAATTCAGAAATTTAATGTAAGAAATGTACAAATAATCAAACTAAACAGTAGTCCATCTTACTGCTGTTGACAGAAATTTGAGAGATATAAAACATTGTTATAACAAACAAGAATTAAGTGATAAGCAATAATGTATATGATATACGGTGCAATATACCAGTGTTTCTCAAAAGATTTTAGACCGTGGACCACTTTGTCTGAAAATTGTTTTTCAGGGGCCACCTGCCCTCGTTCTTCCTCTCCACGCTGATAGTGGACTTGCATAGGTATTTTCAAATATAGATTTATAGTGGACCATACTTTAAAAACAATATACAACGTGGCAATCCTAAATGGATTGAATGTGATTCTAGCCATTCAAACACTCTCTCTCACTCACCTGCCCTCACTATCCAGGAACACAGGACCGGTGCTCTCGCCGAGGGCCTCGCTGACGGGCGACAGGCAGAAGGGTGAGGAGAAGGTGTCCGAGTCGGAGCCCAGTGTGCTGTCACGGCTCACCTCGTCCGCCGAGAGCTCGCACGAGCCCTCATCCCCCTCCTCCTGCCCCCCCACTTGTAGCTGCCCTTGGCCCTGCTGCTGCTGCTGGTGGTTCTGAGAGGTGGCAAGAGAAGGCTCCACCTCCCGCCCCTCCGCTTCGTCCTCCTCCTCTTCTTCAGGGGCTGGTGGCGGTCGCGGGGGCCGGCGTGGTCTGCGGCGCGGATGCCGGCGCACGGGGGAGCTCTCGGGGGTGATGTAGCGCAGGGCCTCCTCGTCCTGCCGCTGGATGCGGGAGTTGGGCACCCAGGTCAGGATGAGAGTGGACCCCAGGGCCTCGTCCTTCTCCATGTGCACACACAGGTAGCCTGAGGATGGAGATTTGCAAAAAGCCAAAAGCTGAACAGTTGTGTAGTATTTTGTAGTCAAGTGAACTGTAATAAATAATTTATTATTTACATATTACATATTTTTTGGCTCTCTCTTCTTCCACGTTTATTTTATGTCATTTCATTACATCATATTTACTTATGATTGACTGCTCTTGCACACTGAACTGCTTCTGTGTACAAAATGCGCTATGTAAATAAACTTGCCTTGCCTAGGTCCTCTATTCAAGGAAAATAAGGCTGTACTGTACATAACATGCAACCCAGCTCCAGGTTCAGACGTTGGTTGCCTTCTCGCCTTGTCTATGGCAATGCCCTCCTAACAGGTCTTCTTGTCTGTACTGTGTCTGTTCTGGGGTGTGTTTCCCAAAAGCATAGTTGCTAACTAAGTTAGCTACTGTGTTGGTTGCAATGCAATTTTCCATTGACAACTAACTAAGTTGCTGACAGGTTAGCAACTATGCTTTTGGGAAACACACCCCTGATCCAGAATGCAGGTCTGTGTCTGGTTTTCAACTAGTAGCAATGGCTAGCCCTCGCCGTTTGCATCAAATTCTAATCATTAATGTTGGCCCACAGGGCGATTGATGGATCCACTCCCATCTAAAGCCTAAGGTTACTCTCCAGTCGACCGTTCATCCAAAGACTGTTGCTTAGCACGGGCTAACCCCACACTGGTCAATCCAGGCTATTCTCCTCTATTGGTCAAGGCTGGTGGAATGACCTTCCAACTCCAAGCACTAGGCCTACTGCAGCAACAGACAGACACTCCCTCCACCTTCAAGAAATTCTTGAAGACCCAGCTTTTCTGAGAGTACCTCTTGCCCTAGAACCTACCTGAAATGAAGTAACTATGCACTTACAATGTCACACCCTGACAATTTCCTGTTAGCAAATAGCATTTTTTTTACTTGTAGTTAATTTGTGTTATAAAATGAATGCTAATCCCCTTGGAAGTCTCTTGTAATCCCCTTGTAAGGATAAAAGCAGAAAGAGTGGGGAGCAAATTGAACCTTGTGAATATGAGGCAAACTGCTCACATCAGAGAGCTAGGTGGTGCGGACCAGCAGGTGGTGCGGACCGGCAGGTGGTGCAAAGGCAAGCCAGACAGGAAGACCAAACTGCGCAAACTAAGGCCTTGTGAATGTGGGGCACACTGAGCCTCACAAATGTGGGGCACTCTGCTCCAAACATACGGTGGGCAGGTGTAAGTGTGTGTGTGTGTGTGTGTGTGTGTGTGTGTGTGTGTGTGTGTGTGTGTGTGTGTGTGTGTGTGTGTGTGTGTGTTTGTAGGGGGTCGTATACTGTACCTGGGTGGTGCTCTGGCAGGCCCGGCAGGGGTTCTGCTGGGTGCACACACACATTGTTCTTGGAAAAAATAATCTCTCCATCCAGGGCCCCACGTGACCCCGTTGAGTTGAAGGTCAGGAGGTCAGAGGCTTTTGTGGAGGCACGGCGCAGGAGTCGACCAAATGACATGTCCACCAGCACGGGGACACTCCTCCCATCCTCTAGAGTGAGAGAGAGAGAGAGAGAAAGAGAGAGAGAGACAGAGAGAGAAGAGTAGTAGGGACACAAGAACAAAGATTTTCACACTGTACAGTGACAGATTTAGTGCATCCTGATCCAGATAAAAGTGCAATGCGGGGCTAGAGCTGTGTACTGTACATGATATGTTATCACTGAGGAGAGCAAACCTTCCAAATGCATATTGCCTCCCTCCCAACAACTACAGAGACATGCTAGCTAGACAGTGAAGCCAGCACCCTAAGGTTTTAGTTCATTCACTAGTGTGTTCAACCTCCAGTCTGTGGTGCTGTGAGTTACATTTACATTTCTGCATTTAGCAGACTCTTTGATCCAAAGCGACTTTTATGCCAACTTACATCAGGGCCAGTCACCCCTGAACAACTTAGAGTTAAGTGCTTTGCTCAAGGGCAGCTGGGATTTGAACCCCGTTTCCAGGCCACTAGCCAGGTTCCTTAACCACTACACTAGGGTTGGGCGATATGGACTTAAAAATTTATCACGATATTTTCTGTTTTTATCACGATATCGATAACTGACGATAAAAAGTATATTAGGTCTACAGTTTAACACAGGGTTCATACAGGTGCCTGAAAATGCTTGGGTTTTAAATGTTGCGTTTTCAAGGTTTAGAAAGATACTTCTTGAAAATTTTGTAAAGGTAATCAATTGTAAATTAATTGTTGACAATAAATATTCACCTGACAGAGTTGTTTGTGTAGTCTATTTGGTGGAAATATAAATGCTAACAAAACATTTTCTGACTATCGTATTTCCCGATATGACAAAAATTCCTATCGTGGGAATTTTTTTTGATATACGATACAATATGACCCTACACTACACTACAGGTTTTGAGCGCGGGGTGTGTGCAGGGCTGGACCACGTATGACAAGGCATGTTTCACCACAAGCACCCCGTGACGAAGACAGAAAGAGAAGTGACAAGAGGGCCGGTCTTTAGCTCAGACCTGGGCAAACTAAGGCCCGGGAGCCACATGCGGCCCATTGAGCTATTTAGTCCGGCCCATGGAGCCTTCCCAAAATAGAATGATTTCTCATTAAGCCAAGGTGATCTAGATTATAGGCCTGATTCATCAAATTTGTTGTATTCATGAAATACAAATCCCTCCCTTTTTACCCTGCATGTTAAGACGTCCTCTGAAGAAAGTGGGGTTACTTGTTTGAAACTTACCAATTTACCAGCATCAACCCCAATTAACCCGTTGACTGATAACACCCGTCCCATTAGTCAAAATCTAAAAGCCGATGTGGCCCTTCGACCAAAATAGCTGCGGCTTACACTATAGTCTGAGCCAGCAAAGCGGAGTGATGGGTCCCCACCACACCCCCCCTCTGAGGCATCCCAGCGTGCTGATGCTGTGCAGTAAACTCTTCAGCAGGCCGCACACCGGTTCCGACAGCATTGCGGAGCACTTTCGAATCCAACAATTTTGCCTAGCACCTAGCACAGTAGCCGGTGAAATTAACATTGGATGTCAATGGGCGGCTCTGACAAAATAGACTTGAATCGTAATTCACAATCGACGGCGGAAGAGTTCGGCGCTGGTGTGCGGGGTTGCATTGAAAACAATGGAATCGAATGTTGGAAGCAGAGTGCTGAGCACTGTGTCGGAACCGGTGTGCGGTGGCCTTTCCAGTGCATGTCCACTTCCATGGCCTGGCAGCAGCATGTCTTATACATGAGCCTGGTCAGTGCTTCATGCAACCAGGAAGGGAAAAAAAGTCTGAATCAATAAATAATGAACTCAAGTCATAAGGACGACTCTTTCTCTCACAGTGAAGATAGGGAGCCTCACTTTAAATGCACGATGAAGAAGATTCAACAGTGAGTAATTAAAAGACAGTGTGATGATGTGGATTTGCTGTGGGCCGTTGTGATGTCCATTTTTCTCCTGCTTGCGTCAGCATGTGGTGCGACGTGGACTGCCAACACCCCCCCCACACACACACACACACACACTTACTGTACTCACGCTTATCTAGCTAGTCTACACACTAACTGTGTGAGTCAACCCAGGTGCAGTCCCTCCTTACGCAAACATTAAAGTGCACACACACAGTGCACGCGCTCACACACACATGCGCACACACGCACACACACACACACACAAATGACCCATCCAGGAGCCGGAGCCTAATCTATGAGCCGGTGAACAGCTGTTGCCCTTCCCGGACACTGACACACAGATAATACACACATCATTAGACAAGAGTCAACAACAGGTCTTAAAAGCTTCAGGTTTACCTCCTGAGGAAAATAAGATGATTAGGTTTCTCAGCAACATCAGGACTGTGGTTAAGACTAGAGCCTGATAACAGCTCTTTCATGTCCAACTACTGTATCTAACTCACAAATTAGCATAACATTGTCTCCTTTATACTCTGGACACCATTATATATTTATTATTTTATATATACAAAGCAAACCTACCCTCTCCTCTCAGTTATCTTGTCAACGACCAGCTGTGAGTCCAAGCCGCTGACCAGAAGTGATGAGAATGCCCAATACTCCCAAGAGGAATACTCCTTAACTCTGGCCACAAAGGAATGCAGTTCACTTCCCTTTCCCCTGACAGCTACCCTGCCCCTTTGCAATGTGCCAAACACTTCTCTTCAGATACACTTACAAACAGATAGATGGAGCCCTTTTTTCTCTATCTTAATTGAACATTATAGGTATACTGGCCTACAGATAAAACTGTTAAATGGTTGGAGAACAAGTGAGGAGCCTGTGAAACAGATGGGCTTAAGAACCAGGCCCTCTGGGAATATCGTATGTACGATACACTTTCAGGATGTGATGTGGAATGTCAGCTTCGTATGCTGACGAATGGCCTGTGGCAGTGTTGAACGAGAAAAGAGACCGGAGCTGTTGCTGATGGCACACGTCCAGTCCACAAATTGCAAATGAGCAACAAGACATGCTAGTCAGGTCAAGTAGTGCACAACGGTCTCTTTGGGACTTGGGGGTGGGAAGACACCACTAATGAACATGAATTCCTACAGGAAATGGAGGAAAAGGAAGCAACTGATTGTGATTGTGTAAAGCAGAGTCCTGCATTCAACCAGGGCACAGTGTGCGATGGATTGGTTCTACTCCAGTGTGTCAGCATGTGACTACACTGTCCCTGTCCAAGTGATAAAGATAGATATTCCTCTGCCCCCCAGCCCCTCTGGCTGACTATCTACACTCTAGTATGCTATCCTATTAAGAGACCACAGCAACACACTCTATGGTGACCTCAACACCCAGGGAAAGATGTGTCACATGGTATAAGTCTGAAGGGACTATCCTGAAAATGTCCATTGATTGAAAATATCCAGCAGGCTACGATATCCTAGTAGCCTATACAGCAGCAATGTGACACATATAGACACCCAAAGACCAGCAGCCTAAACCAAAAAATTCAAACATAGGCTATTCAAAACAAAACAAAGCTATATTTTCGCGAAAGGCAACCAACAGAAATGTGTGTCTGACTAAGGTGAACCATAGGCTATCACTGTAGCCTACATGTCCTGTCCATCCCCATCTTCGTGAGCCTACTGTCCGGATCTTGTATAAGCTACAAACGTCAGTGTACACGTTTGATATTATCTACCGTAGTTGTCCTGATGCTACATGCTAACCATGCATTGACAATTCAACTTTGAGCAGTGTCACTCCACACCCGACGGAAAGGTAAGGTTTCACTGTCTTTCAATCCGACCATGGCAGCAACGACCAGTATAAAACATTTATGAATATTTTACTTATGCAAAGAACCGCTCCGCTCCACCATGGCTGCAATGTGTAGGCTAAATCATAATTACAAAGGGCTGCAAAACTACCAGACTCAAGTATTGATCATTGTCAGATTGTATTTAACAATGCAACATTGTAACGTTCATCGTAAAAGTTGCCCCATGCACGACGGCGGCGGCGGTACAACCGGGGCAGGACAAGTCATTAATGAAGGCTACAGAAAACCGAAGGTAACGTAAGGTATGCCTCACCCTCAGCTCCGCCGAGGATTACAGTTCGAGTTGCGCTTCCATCCAGCTGGTAGGTTTTATGTCAGGACAGCAACACAGGAACAGTTTCACTTCTTTTTATTTATGGAGCAATGTTTATCCGCACTACTCTACATGGCACGTTGTTGCTGATGGCTTATAACCCAACCCCCCAAATTCCGTTGCTTCCGGGGATGAAAGCCCTCTTCCTTTGCAGGATCTTCATTTAACGGAATCAAATATTAAACGTCAACTGTGAGCTACCTTTGAATTACAGGACACAGGCAACACTGTCAGTATTACAGCTATCATCCAACGTTATGTCGGGGTAGATGAAAAGATGAAAAGATGTTCTTATTGACATCCTATGACGTTTTAGAGGTCAAGCTAGAGAGCTTTCGTTTGGTTGGCTGGTCCTCGGACACAGCTGGTATTTGTTAAATCGTCACTGAGCATCATCAGGACCGCTATAAAAAAAATAAAACCATGACGGAGTAGAGACAGGATTAACGTAAGCCTTTTGAATAATATCTCCTAGGCTATCCTTTTTTCGGATGGAGCATTGATTCAAAAGTTCATTCAGATGTGTCTAGGCTATTAGAGGAAATTAAATTTCACTTCCAAAATCACTTCCAAGTAGAACTTAACAGGAAATATTGTAGGCCTGTTAAAATCACATGTGAAAGCAAAATCTAAATTCACTCTGGTTAATTATAAATATTTTAGTCTACCATTAATTAGCGGGCCTTGCAGCATCTCAGTTGGAGGGGGTCACTGGTTAACGTTAGGGTGTTTCATAGGGTGTTCAATGAGATTGCACTGTTAAGTAGTCAAAGTTGAAGGTTGCATCGTTTTATAGGCTAGCAACACTTATTTAGCCACATCACATGCTGTTAAATAAGCAAACTATGAAAAAAGTATTGGCTTTTACTTTTATTTAAATGAGAAAATATCCATTAGGCATTAGTTCAAATCATCTAGTATTTACAGAAGTACAAAATATATTTTCAACAGTTTTAAAATTTGCCTCCATTGAGAATGATCAGGTTCACTGTTCATGGCAGGTGTGAACTAATACCTTCTCTGCTGAGTCAGTGGGAAACTATTGCAGTATTTTGCAGTCTTCGGCATGCTGAGGAGCACACAGCTTTAAAAGGCGAAACTGACATTTTCACAGTTTCCATTCTTCGCACAGCACAGTGCTCCTCTCTGCCATGTCTGATCACTGAAAATGTCCATATATTTCCAGAGGTCAAACATGACTTGATGAACACCTTCCTCAGCATTTCATATGCTGGACATGAGGCAAAATGTTGAGCATGCACCATGGCAGCAGGCAGCCTTTTTTTATATATAACACTGTCACACCTGAATTCCTGCTTTCCTGTGTTTAGAGCTAAACATAAGTTGCAGTCCAAGACAAAAATAAAACTTCTGCAATCAGGATGAAATGACCATGTTTCACACATTCCTCTGTAAAAGTGCCAGATCACAGAGTCAATAGAAGCCAGCAGCATGGAGTCCATCACCGGACAAAAGAGTCCATTGTATCACAGCATCCACTGCAGAGTGAGTTTCTCAGTCATGGGGAGAGATAAGGATGACACTGTCAGACTCTGGGGAATGAATGAGAGAGTGAGAGACTTAGCAACAGAGCACAGTGGCATGAGCTTCAAAATCATCAGCTATATTGCATACAAATATGATTCTAAATCAGAAAAAAGTTTAATGGCTAGGGTAGGCTATAGAGGCATTTTCCTCTACTCTTGCCTCGTAGATACTATCTGAAACAAATAAATATTTTAGATATAATAAAAATACATTATTCATGGAAAGTTTCAATGCCTATAACACCCCAATTTTGTATTTGTGACACACAGTATTGCATTAGGGACAAGTAATGAAATTAACTGAATGCACAGTAGTTGCTCAGAATGGATGGCCATGAACAGTAATCTTCCACATGTTATGAATGAGGTGATACAGAAAAAACAATTTAAATAACAACAACTAAAAAACAAAACTTGTGCATAGCTTACCATGGTGTCAGACCTGTATGTGAAATCAGTCACGATTTCTCCATTGGCCTTGACCATTTTGGGGGGAGAGGACACTCCAAACAGCCTCACCTGACCCAGCACAAGCCCATCCAAGGCCCCATTCAGTCTTACGGGATCACTCATCAGCTGACCCTGCATTCCAGGTATGAAATATACAGTGACAAAACAATTACCTCACCACGGAGGGGCCAGCACAAACTCTATGTATCAGATGACAGAGCATGCATGACTGGGGAACAAGATGAACTAGTCTTGACGTGACCTGCTTGACGAAATCGTTCCATAGAAAATGAGGAAGTTCACAAGAAGTATTTCAGTGTGTGCAAAGGAACAATGACTTGGAATGTATTCTTCACTTGACTGCCAACTCTCAAAGGATTTCAGAAGCAGTAGTAACTAGAACAAAGCCAATTTCAGGAAGTGACAGTTTCCAGGTGTGTCATATGAACAACCTGAGTTGTGGATGCTGTGTGTAGCTAATGTGTAAGGCTAAGGCACTTAGCTAGGGGCCAGGTTCTGACCTCTTTTGCATTGAAGAGGATATGGGAGTAGTCTCCCCTCTCATACGTGTCCAAGCTGTCACCATCATCCCAGTACAGTTCACCCTGGGCCCAACCCTCAGCAGACAGCGCCACCGCCAGGTGGAAAGGGTTACTACGTGCCGCAGTGGTGGTCAGAGCAGGCTCCTTTCAAACACAAAGATAGCATACAGAGACCAAGTTATCAAAAGTCATAAACCAAACAACAACAACAAAAAAAAACACAATATATTTCATAGTCTACTTAATGACATCTTAAAAAAATGCACTGTGGATTTTAATTAGTATTCTGTGACTTTATAAAACAGCCTCAAACACCAAGAAAGAGCAGGAAACATACAGCTTTGCTGGATATTAATAATGGCTCTACCTGCTGAGGGATGATGTGGCCTCCTCTCAAATGGACATGTATGGTGTCCAGCGGCGCTGCGAGGGAAAAGTTCTGGCCTTTACTCTGAAAAGGCAGACCCTAGAGACATGGAGAGGACAGCAGGCATTACCAACACAACAATGATATACATGTGGGTCAGTAGACTAAGGATAAAATGTATGCAATTTTATGCTTGTGCACTGTGCATCACGCCACAAGGGCGACTACATTGCCAAAAAAACACATACAGTATATACAGGTGTGGTGCATTGATTGAGGATTTACAGCAAGATGGTTAACAACTACCATGATGAAACTGATTTTAAAAGTCATGGGTGGATATTTACATCATGCAAGCTGTACCAGATCCCAGGAGGCAGGTAGGCAGACAGCTCCACAGCCCCTTGGTCTAGGACAGGACTGATGAGAAGAGAGCTACCCCACAGGAACTGACAGTCAATGGTGCGGCTGCTGATGTCAGTGGGAAACCTGACAAACACATTGGAGATTGATTGTGGGATTAAAGAGTCTGTTACATTACATTACATTACATTACATTCCCATTTTGCTGAATAATTCCTATTAAGCAGCTATCTTCCAGGACTCTTTATTTTGATAAAGTATACTACATAATGCTTACAATTAACATGCTTAGCCTCAGTGATGTGCTAACAATTTAGGTTAACAATTTTATTATAGGGATTACCCTTGAGATGAAATCATCTCATTTTCAAGGGGTCATCTCGTTTTGATGTGTCACTCCACAGAATGTGATCTAACAGACCATTTATTTGTCAGTCAGTCTACCCTTCACACACCCACCCACACACACTTCCTCTGTCTCATTCTCTAACCATTCTGTTCGAAACCTCATCCCCACTCTCTACATCTTAACTCTCTCTTTTAAAGACTTTACTTTCAAATGATTCTTTCTTCTTTCTCTTGTGGTCCCCATGTGAGTGTAACCTGACCTCTTGTTTGGAGAGTAAAGATCAGTTTGGTGTTTGAAGATCATAGTAGAGCTTAAGGTTTTATAAATTAAACACATTTCTAGTACTTTGCTATAACTTTGCTAGTGTTTTCTATGGTTCATGATTTATCTGGTGTGTGTTGCAGTTCTGTGTTAGCCTGGCGAATGGCAAACTAAAATCACAAGTGATATTTAGTCTGGGGACCTACCTATTGCAATTCTCGTAGCGGAAGCATCGTTCACAATTGTCCATAGCCGTTTATTGGGCGCTACGAATGTCTATCATAGCGTCTGTACATACCTCGGAGCCAATACCAGAGCCACCACGTGATGTAAAATGCAATCGAGGGCCGTACAAATCCCTTTTTGTTCTGCTATTGGATACCGAAAGTAAGCGAGAAAAACGGCCATGGTCACCATGCTCCTCTGCAGAGTGAAATGAAATAAGCGCGCAAAGGAGCATGGGAATTCCCAGGCTAGTTCTGTGTATGGGTGTTTGTAATTGATTTGGTGAGTTTGGAGGCTTACTCGAAGAACAGTGGTCTAGCGACAGTGTCAGCAAAGGTGTGTGCTCGGTGGAAGAGTGTGTAGAGCAGTGGCAGCAGTGAGTATCGGAGCAACAGTGCACTCCGCATGGCTGCCTGCGCCTCCGGGCCAAACACAAACGGCTCTTGAGGCTAACACACACACACACACACACACACACACACACACACAATGGATTAATGTACCAGATAGAATTTCTCTCATATATAATTCATTAGCAGGAGCAATTTACACACAGGTGATCAGTTACTATGACATTTAACAACAAAACTTGGCATCTCTTACACATTTGCAAAGCTCGCAAGTGTTTGTCTATGACAAGGAGCATGTCAATTTAAAACAATAATAGGCCTGTCTCTCAAAGATGGTGATTGTGGGCATGGGACAATTGAGGTGAGATGACCTCATTCTGGATGGGGTCAACAAGGACAGGCGAAGTGGAGCAGACAGAAACGCAATGGAATGAAGAGAGAGAGCAAAGGTTGTGTTTGATAGTGTCCTTGCTGCGACAGGAGCTCAGATGTTCTCAATGAACTTTACAGTGAGTGTGCAAACAAAAGGGACTGTAACACTGGCCCCTGTGTGTGTCAGGAGGAGTCTGATCTGAGAACAGGCATGTACAGTAGAACCTGATAATGTAATAATTACCCAATAATGTAATAACTCCCGATAATGTAATAAAAACTCCCTCATAAGTCCCTAAGACATGTAATAAAACCTGATAATGTAATAAAATCCCAATAATGTAATACGGAGCATTTCCTAATAATGTAAAAATCGGAATATTGGAAATGTAATGTAACATTTTATTACATGATCAGCATGCCGATTTTTACATTATTGGGAAATGCACCGTATTACATTATCAGGTTTTATTACATGTTTTAGGGACTTTTGAGGGACTTATGAGGGAGTTTTTATTACATTATCGGGAGTTATTACATTATTGGGTAATTATTACATTATCAGGTTCTACAATGCATCTAGGCATCTTGGGCAGGTGTGCTCAGTCAAGCTCTTTAGTCCCTCAGGAGAGAGGAGGAAAAATCCAAAGACTGAAGAGGAATTGAGTTGCGTGAACCAGGAAATCATATTGGTTTTGAGTGTTTGTGGTTGACCTTATTCCATCAGTGTCAAGCTAATGCTCAAACTCCCTGTCTATAACATGCCAACTCATAACAACAACAACTGACCAACATTATGTTTCCTGTTTATCAATGCAATAAGAGTTACAGTTAAGGAGAGGTGAATATACTTTCTGGAGCCAAACATATACAAAGCGTTAATAAAATATCTTGAGACTTCCTGAGTATGTGTACAATTGCCCAGTGACTTTTACACATCTTACAACTTTAATACCTATAAATAGATAAATTAGTATTGCAGTCAAATACACTGCGACTGCATGACACTGCGGCTAAATGGTACAGTAAGGGTAATGGTTAAAGTAATGATAATGAATCTCTTACCGCATTAGGCCTGTCATTGTGGTTTCTCATGAAGGGATAGAAGGCTCCGAGCTGCATCCAGCGCACACACAGCTCCTCATTGGTGTCCCCTCCAAAGCCACACACGTCTGCTCCCACCAGGGGGACCCCGAACATGCCGAAGAGCAGCACAGCTAGGGCAAAAGGTCAAGAGGTTAAACTATAGAGTTTTAACTATATTTATTTATTTATTTGATTTTTAAGATATTTCTTGGCCTTTTTGCCTTTAATCAGATAAGAGGACAGTGTAGAGATCACAGGAAACAAGTGGGAGAGAGAGATGGGGTCCCTGGAGTAGTGGTCTGACGCTCTAGCCACTGAGCCACGGCACCCCAGAGTTTTAACTATATTTAAAAGAGGTTTTCATCAGGTCCCCATGACTGTCTCCTACTAGTTCTAGTTGCAAATTCCAATGCACTGAAAAGAGGTTCAGAACCTCCACATAAACGCCTCTGTGTTCCCTCATATGGATTAAGCCTTATCCCAGATTAAGATTAAAACATCAATGGAACTACTTGAAAAATAATAGAATACAATAAACCTTCAAACTTCAATGGAACTTCTTGAATCATATTTACGGGACTTAATCCATGTTTGGGAAATCAGCTCCTGGTGTTGGCAAATTTAGTGACAATCACAGGTGTCCTGTGGGTCTCACCGGGGACAGAGTAACGCAACTGCTCCCAGTCACTCCGGACATCTCCTGTCCAGTGTCCAGAGAAACGACCCAACCCAGGGAAGGACGAGCGGGACAACACAAAGGGTCGTGACTTTCTGACCTTCAACAGGGCACTGGTAAGGACAGAACAAAACAGTCAGATTCGGCCAATGGATGTACTGAAATAAATACATAATTAAGTACATACATAAATACATTTGAAGAGCTTGATTCCAAAAAGCTATATTCAAAAGTCTTGGATTTTAATTGTGTATTTCAACAATAGAGCAAACTTCAATTATGTTGATTTTATTTCGTGAAAATAAATCAAGTAAAAGTAACCTAAAAGTAGGTACACTGATACTAGAATTGAATGGCTTTTATAGGGTTTTGGAACTCTTCATATATTATCCATTATGAATTTTAGATTAACATTGAAACAGAAGTAACTCGTATGACAGACCTATAGGTGGCAATGGCTTCAGTGAGACCATACAGGTTGTGCAGGTTATAATGGCTGGACAGATTCTGCAGGCTAGACATGCACAGGGTACCAAAATTAAGCTGACCGCCTATCACACCTGCAGAAACAACAGGTGGCATTACTCAGCAAAGAAGATGTGTCTATGAAGAAGGAGGAGAAAGAGGGAGGACTGTGTACACCCACCTGGAACATACGGTGGTTTTTCCAGATCAGTGTCCGGGCAACCATCCACAGAGCCATGGACAAAACTGGCTGGTTCATTCATGTCCTTGAAAATAAAACCAGATGACTCACTTAAACTGAATGAATGCACTGTGTGATGTAATGATTTGACATCAATAGTTTTTTTTTTCCTTTCTATTATTTCTCTGGAAATCATCCCACCCATGACGTCAAACAATTCTGAATGTGTACTTCAAAATTATGATCAAAATTGGGACTGGTTGTTGCAGTGGTTTCCATTTACAAACAATTTGGTGGCGCTGATCAAGTAGTGCATGTGAACTCACAATCCACAGGCCATCTACAGGAACTTTAGCATGGAAACCTCGGATGCATTCCTCCCACCATTGCACTGTCTCAGAGTTAGTGAAGTCAGGGAAAGCAGTTGGACCCGGCCAGACCTACATACACACACACACACACACACAAACACACGGGTGTAATCATAAGTAATATAAAACAATTTATATATGTATGTAAGTTATGTGTATAATTAACGTAGGTTATTAGACCGTATAGATAAACCAGATTGCATCTGTTTGTCTAGTGGTGAAGTGAGGTAAATCAGAGCTCTTGCCTTCCCAATGAGTGTTTGTCCGGTGGAGTTTCTGATGAAGACGCCTCGCCGTAGCCCTTCATCGTACGGCCAGTAAGATCCTGGCTGGCTTGAGCTGCTGATCCCTGGGTCCTGTGGAATGACATACATTTAGACTCAGTCCTATGGTGCTGTCATTTCAACTCGTTAGATGTAAACTTGTCCCTATGGAGCTGTTTTAGTGTGTGTCTCTTGATACAGTAATGTAGTGGGTGCATTTCACAGTAACACGTTACTGCCCTCCTGTGGCCTGTGTGTGAGTTGCAACACTGCCGCAGTCTGTTTTATTTGGCAAGAGCCAAACGTTTTCTTCTGTTGTTGTAAAACTGCCACTTAAAACACTGTCTGAAGAGAGACAAGCTCCATGTGTCAAAAAAAACAAAGAAACTGCACAACGGCAGACATGACACAGCACTTGCCAAGATGAGAATGTATCTCATGCCTTCCTCATGGAACTCCTGCACCATCTGAGGCAGGTCTCCAAACCGCACTGGGTCAAAGGTGAAGACTCTCCGCTTGTCTGCGTAGTCAAGGTCATTCCACTGCACATCCTGTGGAAACAAGAGGTGCATGTGGGAGGTCACAGCTTGTTGGGAAACCACAGCTGTAAAGAATTGTGTGTGTGTGGGGGGGGGGGGGGAATTGTCTGGAAATTGTGGGTTCAAATCCCAACTGCTAGCATTGTGCCCTTGAGCAAGGTACCTAACCCCAAGTGACAGACCCTGATGTAACTGATATTGGCAAATATTAGTCGCTTTGGATAAAAGCATCTGGCTAAGAGAAAAAGAAGTATTTGTTTCTTCTTTTACCAGTGGGAACTTGGCTTCCCGCATGCGCTGTGCGACCGCTCGCGTCTCATTGGTGGAGTGGTAGCCCCAGCGGCACAAGTGAAATCCCAGCGCCCAGTAGGGGGGCATCATGGGATACCCTGTAGAGGATAAAGGCCAAATGGCGAAAGAAAAAAAAAGTAAAGGGGCATATAAAATATGTTTCCCTTTTTGTAATGTATTACTGTATGTGTTTGATCACAAGAAAGCTGACCCACTATTTGATCTGTATACCAACTTCATGGGATATTTGAGCAATAAAGACCATAGGTGTTTTGGAAATTATGTTAAAATGGTTGTTTCCCCTGCTGTTTAAAGGGTCTCTCCATCATTCATAACAAAAAATAAACATGCCATTACAATACAGATTTGTGTCATTGCTGTTTACAGTATGACTGGTCTATATTAGCTAAAGTAAAGAGTGTAAAATAATAACTTACCAATGACTTCCTGGTATTGGCGGACCACACTCTGTGAATCTGGCCCAAGAAATATGTAAAAGTCCAGAATCCCTCCAACTGACACCCATGTGAGTGCTGGCATTGGCTGCAGCACCACCTCTACACCCACAGAGAACAAGAGATTACGGCATGGGTAGAATTACTTTTACAATTAACGTTACTGATTGTAATCAGTACTATAGTGAGATGGCCAAATACACATGCTGAATAATCCTCATGTGAAACAAAGGTGACATAATCTCAGTTTACTAAAAAAATAGCTGCACTAGCTTGGCATTGGCATGTTAATTAGACAGTAGTCACCCATAGCATTGCTGTTGAGTAGAAACACTCCATGGGCTAGACCATCACTCTCCTGGACCAGGTAAAAAGGGTGGGAGCCATACAGATTGGCATCACTCTGATCAAAAAAGAGGAAAATATAGTTAATCTAAAATCAATTTGTGCACATTGAGAGTTTTTACATCATAATTCCTATATTGTAATTCTTCCAGTGCACAACACCCATTCCTATGAGATGTAAAATTAGATGCATCTAGCATTAAGTAATTACAAAAACCTAAATCTATTTAGTGCATGCATTGCACACATGCGAAAACCAAAGCTGCAGACATTCTACACACTTATGTAACAGTGGCTGAGTCTCAATGTAAACCCTAAGCCCTCATAGAGTCTGCCTTGTGATTGGCCAGTTCATGCCAATGAAGTCTTTCAGGGTTCAAGGCATAGGGCTTAGGCTGGACACTGGGATTCAGCCAATGATAAAGGCATATAATGGGAGGTGAGAGCAGTTAGGTGAGCAGTCTGCCTGCTGAACTCACATGTGGAGCCATGTCTCTGTTCCACAGAGTGACTGAGGTCCAGTTGAGGTCCAGCGTGAGAGGGGTGTAGTGCTCCCCAAGGCCAGAGATGAGGTGGGACGGCAAGGAGGTGGACATCTGCAGATACTGGTCAGCGAAGAGGAGTGGAGCAACCGTGGTGTTCAAACTGATGTGTACCCGAAAACAACAGCAGGAGGATCCAGCACCCAGCCCCCACATAAACACGTAAAAACATAGAGATCATGTTTGGAGAAAGAGCGAGATTTTTGCAAACGTGGATCCCAAACAATCTGTAGACACATCAAGAGATTCACTCTGTAACCAAGCATTAACAGTGTGTGGAACTTACAGAACTTGCCCATTTGATTTTCGGTACACAACAAACCCAAAAGGCTCAGAATGAAACTCTACATCATAGAGTGGGTTCTGATTGCCAGAGCCTGTTTGCGAAGGTGGAGGGGGCAAAGGAACTTCATACCGAGAAGAAGATGGATCTTTTAGCTGTGAGTGAAAGAGAATAGGGGAACTCAACTGGTATGGGGGAATCTCAAGGTGTCATTTCACTGGTTTGCAGAACGTACAACTGTTTTTTTTAATGATACCACTGACAGATAAATGGCATAAATGGATAATCTTATTATTGCCATGGTCCTATTTACTGACTCACAGTGATATGTATCCGACTGGCTGTTTCCTCTGCCACTTCCAGCCTTAGTGTGGGGATGTCATTGGGGAGATAGGAGGGTTTGGAGCGGGACAGATTTGCAGCCTTGCCCTTCGAGGTAGGGACGAAAGAGCCCATCTTGTAGCCGGGGTAAGAGGAAGGATAGAAACACCACGGTGGTCCACCATAGAGATCTGTTTGGAGAGGCACGTAACAGCAGTTTCTGTGCTCACACTCTGCCCTACTTAAGGCTCGGTCGCGGGCACAGTCAAAACGTCTCTCTGTGGGAATATTGCATTCACCAAGGTTCTCTGCGGCCAGAATGCCTCTTGAATGGGACACGCTTATAAAACTGTTCACATTAAAAAGGTGTTGACTCTGTGACAGTTGATATTCACGTATAGCTTTTGCTGTAGATTTTACGTCGATGTGTGGATGACTCTTTACATCCAACGCTGGGTAATCTGACAAATAATTCCATGGCATCAGTAACGTTAAAATGGTCAACGATATAAAAAGAGACGAATACCAACATTTTGTGAGGCAAGTCTTGATGGGCTTCATTTGTAAGACAGTCCTAGTCAGCCAGTTTGAAAAGTGTAACGTTAATCACTTATTTGAAATGTAACTTAAGAAACTTGAATAGAGGAGAATTATTGCACACAGATTGACCGAACACAGATTGGATAACTCCTTCGTAGTCTCGCACTTGCACCGCTTTTACGCGTCATGTTCTGATAGTGTAATTTAGAAGAATTAACATTACAATGTTAATGTTTAATAATAACATTAACCAGATTTTTTCAGTTTTATTTACTTAGACTTATCACTCCAGTGCTCACTGCAGATGTACACACAACAGAAGTAGCTTCGATGACGGCGTGTCTGGAGGGTCAAAATTAAGGTGCGGCGCGCGTAAACTAGTCGCATTTCGAAATTAGTTGACACATTCATCTCACTTTTTCAGCGGTGCCTCCACTTTTTTCGAACTGTACTGGTAGTGAACTCCAACAGGCCTATAGCATCTCGTTCTTTTTGTCACTTGGGGTCATTGGAGGGCCCGTTTGCACCCAATCTTTAACCAACTGACTGTTGGGTGTTGCGTCAATACAGGTTACCCAGGCCTATATTATTTTATTTTCTCATGATGTCATCTATTTTGTGCTTTACACCTGTCCCTGGTACAGCAAGGCAGCCTAACAAGTGTGACAAGAGTTTTTGTAGTGTCTGTAAGTGGGGTAGGTCTTATGGTACTGAACCAATAAGCAACTGAAGTGAAGCCTTTCCTTTAACATCTGTTAAGAAATAGCTGATAGAAAACGTTTTAAAATACTCTCATCGATAACATCTGCTAGTTTATAACTGAAATATTTCAAACCAAGAAATTCAACATGGGGTTTCCAACACAGAGCACCATCCATCTGAATCCCTAGGTATTTGTAGGCCTAGAATGACAGAAGGAATTGCAGTGCCTTTGACTGCAACAGGCTCATGGTCAGAAATGTTCATTGGGTCAAAGACCGCTTGTCTTATGTCGTTTTGACATTTAACAGGACAGTTGTTATCACACCACTTAATGAAAGATTCTTTCACTATATGATGAAAGGTCTTTTGTAGAAGTCTTTGGCGGAATAATCTGAATATTTTACAATGTGGTCATTTGAATGTATGCTTCTACAATCACTATTATACAAGGCAAAGACCAGCAGAGATGCCGCAGTGCCTTGCGTCCACTACTTTTGTAACCTATACCTCTGACAGAGACCCATTCACCTTAACACATTGTGTTCTGTTATGCACAGGGTCAAAAGCTGTACTAAAGTCAACATGGCCTTTATGTTTTCAAGACGTTTTATAGATACTATAGTAAGAATGGCATCGTCAGTGCTTCTGTTTTTCTTCAAGCCTATGTGTCTGATAGTGACATTGTGTGTCATACACAACAAATTTGGACCATGAGGAAGAAAGAAAACCAAAATATCTATAAAACAGGATGTTGGGAAAAGGGAAAGGGGAAAAGAAAAATTTTCAGTTACACTGTTTCATACATGTCAGCACATCTGTGGTTTTCAGGACAGCTGCAAGGCTGATCTCTTAGCTGACCATTAACATTTTTATAACTTCCTTCACTTCACACAATGAACTAGTTTAGAAATGTTAATTATGATAGCCTATATTATCACAAATGAAAATAGAAAAACAGTCTGAAGAAATGTTTCTCCCGTTGAATAACCCTAAAGAGATCTAGTTAATGTCTTCATCTTTATCTAATCATAAATACATTGTATTTTACTGCCCTGTTTATAATACCAGATAGCAGTTTGTGGTGCTTCCCTTGCACTGGTGAGGAAATCGAGTGTTGTGGTGTTCAGTTGAGATGGTCATTTGGCTGTGCAAAGTGTGCGTAGCAGGCAGCATTCAACCATATTCAAACTTTCTTTTCTACACCCAAATGCTTATCTATTGTTCTTCAGTGTCACATGCAGAGACCATTTTAAAGCTACAAGAAGCATTTGAATTTATTTAGCTCAATCTTAATCTGTGGTGCTTGGAGTTGATTCTGTGGTGTTGCGCCACACGTTGCTCTATGTTGGGGAAACCCTGTGATTGTTTCATGTAATCTTTGGCAAGGGGGAAAAAAGCTAGTTGGTTGGGCCAGAAGCTGGATATTTTGGTATTACAGTGTACAAGCTTATCAAACGTATCATGTTGGTATGACTATAGCCTGTAAAGCTATAGCCAAATTGTGATATTTTCAGCATTGATCTTTAAACTGGTTGGACCACTGACTAGACCAGCTTGATAAAGACACCACATCATGGAACATGGAAATTATATAGCCCGCAAAATCAGTTTGCTCAGTTATACTGTTTGTCGAAACTCATGCAAAACATGTCATACTTTTAGTATAAACCAGCTAATGGCTATGCTGTTTAAGATGGAGTTTTCAGCAGGTTTGGGAGAGAATTGGGATTATTGGGGGGTCAGACTCCTTCACTTCCTCATTTAAACCAGTTGGGAAATTTCCATTTCGACATCTTCAAAACCAAAGTCCAGCCCCTTCTACGTGGGTTTATAAAACCATTAGGCCTAACCATTGTTCAGTTTCATTAGTTTCTTCTGTATTCTGAAGAGATCTATTCCAGTTCTGTCATCATCTTTCTCTCGACAGGAACGTAATGTCCATAATGGAGTCTATATGGAGGACAGTTGGGGTTTTATGCATCTTCGTCATGCAGGTAGATTACATACATAACCTTGTTCTTAACATCAAAGCAATCCCATTACATACATAACCTTGTTCTTAACATCAAAGCAATCCCCAATTATCAAACAGAAAATTGTGTAAAATTTGCTGAAATTTGTGAAAATGCTCTTTCAGAGTTTGTTTATACTGTATTATTTTTCCAGAGTTCAAGTGCCACTGACTGCACTTGTGAGCTGACTAACGCTGAGAAACCCTTCCCAAAGGACAAACTGATACGAATTGAGGCTTCTGCAGGGGAATGTAATCGGCAAATTCAGGCAGCAAAGGTACACACAAATTCAATGCGCAGATTGTACATTAAAGAAATGATTTCTGAGCATATTTTTATGCTGTAGGCAGTATTTCAACATTTTTATAATTATTTCTTTAAATATATATTCAGTAGGATCAACATAATTAAAAATTATGACATGGCCACCCAAGAGTAGAACAGCCTCTAATATATATACTTTTTTGTCCAACTTGTTTTTTTCCACTTCACCACACTATTGGAACCCATAAGGGAGCTTTCAGGAAGCCCTTTAAAGATACATTAGTTCTCAGAAGATCTGTGAAGGATAGTTGAGGCTCTTTTAAAGGTGGAACCCTTATGGGCTCTGCCAGTGTATCACAATGAGGAACCTTTACAAGAGCTATATGGTAAAGATGGTTCTATGGTTCTAGTGGTGTTCTATCCTCTGTATTGTTATGAATTGATGGATTTGGCAGTCCTCTTGCCATCGAAGAAATCTGTCTATCAGACATGTATATTTTTCTAAACTGTTATACTCTTACTCTCTCTCACACACTCTTCCGCACA
The DNA here is from genome assembly GCA_027497455.2 of Sardinella longiceps. Lineage (NCBI taxonomy): Eukaryota > Metazoa > Chordata > Actinopteri > Clupeiformes > Clupeidae > Sardinella > Sardinella longiceps. The sequence continues at coordinate 18,212,139 of JAODXP020000015.1, read as the reverse complement.
ATATCTGAGTCTCTCTCTCTCTTTCACGCTCTCCCTGACCTGTAGATGTCTGAAGAGGCTGCCTTGCGTCTGGGTGTACACCAGCGCCTCCTAGAGCTTCAGAATGGTATATCTGCTCTGGAGCAGGAGAATGATGGTGGTCTGTATGGAGCAGTTTCTTTGCGTATCTTGGAGCTTGAGCTGGCTGAGATCCTGCAACTCATAAACAGGCTCAACAGAACACACAACGCGCACCAAAGTCTTAGCACTAACGTCAAAGCCACAGTAAGTTTCAGTGTTCAGAGAAAGCAAACAAGACAGTTTTATTGAAGATATTAACAAAGTAATGTTATAATGTTTTAGGCTACATATCATTTACAAACTTTGTAATTTATTGGTAATTATGGTAGGATTAATAGTGACCCTATATGTTGTTATGTAATTATTTTGTGAATTCTTTTTTTTAACTGATTTAACTATTGTAGATTATATCTACCTTTGAGGAAGTATACAGTATGAATATCAATATGAATATATAAACAATGCAATACTTGCTCTCTTGAGAAGCTGAAAAAGTATTTCAAAACTTCTAGATGCAGCAGGTAAAGGCTGACTTAAACGAGCTGGAGAAATTAGACCAAATGAAAATTGTTCAAAAACTGGAGATGAACAAACGCCTGCAGAGGAATCTGACACAGTGCCAGGAGGACCAAAGAGCCACTCCTCCACCTCCAACACCTATTCCAAGTAAGGCTACACCTGCCACACAAACATTTCATGTTGTTGTTGTTGTTGTTGTTGTTGTTGTTGTTGTTGTTAACTGATTCATTAATTCCCATCTCTGTACAGCAAACTGTTCTCATGGACGTCTTGTGAATGTGGAGGGTCCCAGAACATACACAGGCACCCAGTATGGTACCTCTTATCCCTATGGAGCCTGGGGTCGAGACCCACGGCCCATACCTGGAAAGGAAAACTGGTACTGGCTGGTAGCACTGACAAGCAGCAACGTCTTTGCCAACTATATTCGTCAGTACACCAGCCTCAGTGCTCTGATTGCAGGGGTCGGTCCGATTGATGTGACGATCGCCTCTAGCAACCCCACCACCAACACCATCCAAGGCCCTAATGTAGTGATGTATGGGGGTGCGTTGTACTACGGCTGCTACAATATCCCTTATGTCTGCCGTTTTGACATGACCACACGAGCAATTACTACAGCGGCTTTCCCCCAAAACACAGGTGTCAATAGCAAGTTCACCTTTTGCCACCTGGGAAGCTGCTATGGCTACACTGACTTTGACTTTATGACAGATGAGTCTGGAATATGGGTGGTCTATTCATCGACAGATAACTATGGCAACGTGATCATCAGTGAAGTGGAGCCTGGTAATATCCCAAAGATAGGTCACACATTGAGGACCCATCTCCACAAGCGCACGGCCACTAACACCTTCATGGTGTGTGGTGTTCTCTATGCCACACGATACATAGACACTGAGACAGAGGAGATCTTCTACTCCTTTGACACCAAGACTGGCACGGAGAGATACAATTTAAATATCCGCTTTAAAAAGATGAGCACCAACATACAGTCCCTCAACTATAACCCTTCTGATCAGAAGCTGTATGTTTATAGTGATTCATATGTCATCTCATATGATGCCATTTTTGAGTGAAATTATGTTAAACAGTGTGCTTGGTCAGATAAATGCTCCAAGAACCATATACAGTATGCTGTTCCAAGAAAGTATGTATGCTGTTCCAAGAAAAAATAAAAGCATTCGTGTCAACTCTTTACAAACTGCAAGTGTCATGCTCTTCCCTTAGTTGCTCAACAGTTACAAAAACTAAATGATAACTGGGTAACTGAATGATGACTGAGAACATATTCTCTTCAGCTTCTCTCCAGCCTTAGTTGTGCAACTCTTTGTAAAGTTGCAAATGAGACCTCCCTACATTTCCCCCATATATATATATCGTATTGTATATATTATTTTTTTTAAGGACTTGACTAAAATCCAAGGTAAAAAAAAAAAAAAAAAAATAGGGATAGCTTATATGTATGTTAGACTAAAAAGCAATTTTTAGTATCAAATGTATGTTAACCTCAGCCACAGGAAAACAAAACTGAAGCAATGCTTATTTGCCCTCATTGCCGTTCTTCTATTGAATAGCAGCTGTTTGGTCTACATTGTGCCAAATGATGTTCTCATACAGTACAGATCGCACTCTGCAACGTCAACAACAACAACAGGGCTGTGGGTTGATTCACTCTGCATTATCACTTCATGATTAGCATGTCATTGTGGTCTGCAATGACATCTTCACTCCTTGTGAATAAACAACTATTAAACAAGAAATTCAAACTGTGAATATGTGTGAACAATATGTGTGTGATCTCATCTAAGAGATCATCACATCTTACCTTGAGCTGGCTGAGACCCAACTTACAGTAGGCTATAAACAAGGTCAATAAAACACACATGTACTGTATGTGTAACTGATAGGAACAAATTTGTCAAAAGATGCATCAAGAGTATATGAATGGACATTTATCTTCTGATTGGTCATATCATAGTATATTAGTTTTATATAGTATCATATTTTCATAAATATGCAGTTTATGTATTTGTGTTTGAGCTAGGCCTGACACGACTGTCTTTCCAAATTTGGCATATTTGTCTAAGTTTGTCCCCTGCATCACTGACTATCTGCTCTATAGCGTAGGCCTACCACGCTGGCACTAACCATTGTCTGTTTCAGTGCTGTCTTTATCAACCCATATTCGGTAAAAATTACTAGCACAAACAACAAGCATTTCACAACTCCTTCACTTCTTCATTTTTGAAATTTCTATTTCAACACCTCATCTAAGACCAGCCCATCCCATATGCATTTATAAAACCATTTTTCACATAGTGAGTTTGTGTGTCATCTGCATTCTGAAGAGCCCTTTTCCAGTTCTGTCATTATCTTTCTCTTGACAGGAACGTAATGTCCATAATGGAGTCTATATGGAGGACAGTTGGGGTTTTATTCATCTTACTCATGCAGGTACATGTACTGTAAATAATATGTATAGGCCTAATTTTGCACTTAAAAGAAAGCAATTACTTTAAGTAAAATAAATGAATAAATAAAGTTCACTACAAAATGTCATTTTTTCAGAACTGATTAATAGGTTTCTTTTTTTCCTAGAGTTCAAGTGCCACTGACTGCACTTGTGAGCTGAGTAACACTGAGAAGCCCTTCCCTAAGGGCAAACTGATACGAATTGAGACTTCTGCAGGGGAATGCAATCGGAAAGTTCAGTCTGCAAAGGTACACTGTCTTAACAGCATGCATCAAAGAAATATGTTAGATATAATGTACGCCGTATTTCAATATTTCGTGAAGAGTTCAAATGCAAAACCCTTGTGATCATTTGCATTGAATTTGCAGAAATATATTTATGTAATTCTGACAAACATTTCTCATCAGCCCAACTCCAATTTTTTTTTATCTGATAATAATAACAGCCACATTTCCATTTGATTTCCTGGATTTTATATATATATATATTTACAGTATTTATAGTATATATAAATACTGTATATATATACACATTTCTGAAGATTCAGCCAAATGACATGCTGGCATCATTAAATTAAATGAAGAAGTTGGTGAAGCTTAGGCAAAATGGTTGTTTCTACAATCTGTTGCCATTTTCATTTGGTAATTTTTACCTCCGCCAAGGAGGTTATGTTTTCGGTCGCATTGGTTTGTCTGTCTGTCTGTCTGTCTGTCTGTCTGTTTGTTTGTTTGTTTGTTTGTCAGCAGGATAACTCGAAAAGTGCTGCACGGATTTGGATGAAATTTTCGGACAATGTGTATATTGGGACAAGCAAGAACTGATTCAATTTTGGTGGCGATCGGTGATTCAGAACATGAACTGGAATTTATATTGTGTCTGTGACCACATTGCCTTGGCGGAGGTCTGCGCTCTCTGAGCGCATTTCTAGTTGTTTATGTTTTAATTTTAAAAATTACTGTTACACTTCAAGTTCTCTCTCCTCATTTGTCTCTCTCTCTCTCTCTCTCTCTCTCTCTCTCTCTCTCTCTATCTCTTTCTCTCTCTCTCTAATAGATGTCTGACGAGACTGCCTTGCGTCTGGGTGTACACCAGCGCCTCCTGCAGCTTCAGAATGGTATATCTGCTCTGGAGCAGGAGAATGATGGTGGTCTGTATGGAGCAGTTTCTTTGCGTATTTTGGAGCTTGAGCTGGCTGAAATCCTGCAACTCATAAACAGGCTCAACAGAACACACAACACACACCGAAGTCTTAGCACCGATGTCAAAGCCACAGTAAGTTTCAAAATGTGTCAAAAAAAAGGGAGCATAGTGTTTGTAATTAGCTATTTTATTACAGGAATGATAGTGATACTGTGTTGAATTTTGTGTATTCATGTAGACTTTCAACTAACTCAACTATCTGAACGTCCATAGTAAACTCATAGAACGTCATAGTAAACTATGCAATACCCTTTCTCTTGAGAGGCTGAAAAAGTGTTTTAAATCTTCTAGATGCAGCAGGTAAAAGTTGACTTAAAAGAGCTGGAGAAATTAGATCAAATGAAAATAATTCAGAAACTGGAGACAAACAAACGCCTGCAGAGGAGTCTGACACAGTGCCAGGAGGACCTAAGGGCCACACCTCCACCTCCAACACCTATCCCAAGTAAGGCGACATCTTCCTCATAGTATTTCATATTATGAAAACAGGTAAAAAAATGATTAATGTTACAATGCTAAAACACAACACAATGCTGTTTTCACCATGTAAATGTGGTGTCTGCAGTCAGCCATTTTCAGTGACCGTGGCCTCATTTGATGTAGGCTATATTTCTTTTTTATTGTCTTAATAACTAATTCATTGATTCCCATCTCTGTACAGCAAACTGTCCTTATGGACGCCTTGTGAATGTGCAGGATCCTGGAACACACACGGCCACCCAGTATGGTACCTCTTATCCCTATGGAGCCTGGGGTCGAGACCCACGGCCCGTATCTGGACAGGAGAACTGGTACTGGCTGGTAGCATTGACAAGCAGCAACGTCTATGCTAACTTTGTCCGTCAGTACACCAGCCTCAGTGCTCTGATTGCAGGGGTCGGTCCGATTGATGCAACGATCGCCTCTAGCAACCCCACCACCAACACCATCCAAGGCCCAAATGTAGTGATGTATGGGGGTGCACTGTACTACGGCTGCTACTATAGCTCCTCTGTCTGCCGTTTCAACATGACCACGCAAGCAATTACTACAGTGGCTTTACCCCAAAACGCAGGTGTCAATAATAACTTCCCTTTCTGCTACTCTCTGACCACGTCCTGCTACTCATACACCGACTTGGACTTCATGACTGACGAGTCTGGCGTATGGGTGGCCTATTCGTCAGTAGATAACTATGGCAACGTGATCATCAGTGAAGTGGAGCCTGGTAATGTCCCAAAGATTGGTCACACTTTGAAGACCTCCCTCTACAAGCGCACGGCCACTAACACCTTCATGGTGTGTGGTGTTCTCTATGCCACACGATACATTGACAAGGAGACAGAGGAGATTTTCTACTCCTTTGACACCAAGACTGGCACGGAGAGATACAATTTAAATATCCGCTTTAAAAAGATGAGCACTAACATACAGTCCCTCAACTACAACCCTTCTGATCAGAAGCTGTATGTTTATAGTGATGCATATGTCATCTCATATGGTGTAATTTTTGAGTGAAATTACAATGAACACAGATAAATGCTTGTTGCTTCACACTGCTAGAAAAAAAATAAAAGCATACTTCTCAACTTCTCTTCATGCCTTGGTCCTGCATCTGTTTGTGGAAACTGTTAGTGTTGTGTGTTCTCTTGGGTGGGAGCAACTAACTGATGGTTGAGTAACTAAATGATGATTGAGAAACTTAAGCAGTCTTATCAGCTTCTCTGCAAGCCTCAGTTGTGAAACTGCAAAATGTAACATATCCTTGGTTGACCAATGAACTTGAATTCTTATGTCTAAATCCGAGATGTTGAAAACATATGGATTTATTTTTTTGACGTCAGGATCAAGGGAATGTTATGCTGGCATGCCAAGAACAAGGAAAAATTAGAAAAAAAATTAGTTCTGAAAGTCTCAGGGTAGAAGACATGTCACAGGCCACATGGTGCAGGACCGGTTCTAGGCATAGACAAATGAGGCGGTCGCCTAGGGCACCAAATATCAGGGGGGCATCACAACACATTTCTTACTTTTTTTCTTCAGTTTTTCTCTTATATTTTTAGAAGGGGGGGCAAAACTCAAATCTGGCCTAGGGCACCAAAAAGGCTAGAACCGGCCCTGACATGGTGTTTATTTCCATTATTGTGCTCCTGTATAATTCACAAAACAAACATGTGTTGTTCATGTGAATATGGAATTACCAGTTGCTGCCAAACAAATCCTGTTTAGCTACTCTGAAGCCCTTCAAATACATGTATGTTGCCCTTAGCAGGCAATGGCTGTGACGATACAGCTCCTGAGTTTAGTCTTTGATGCACAATTTATCAACCATTTCTGCACATTCATCAAACTCGGATTCCTCGAATATACTATACAGTATATTCAACGCTGCATGTAGGCCAACACTAAAAGGAAGATCCAGGACACAAATTGCAATATCCTAACCTTACTTGTGTGCCCCAGCATCATCGGTTCCATGTGAAAGATTTTTTTCTAAGGGTCCATTAGTTGTAGAGAAACTGCTAGAATTGTCAGTCCACTGCCCCCCTTAGAAAGAGCTTCTTTCCTCAAGCCTTAAGGATTATAAACTGGCATAACTGTCTCTACTCTATTTGCTTCTAATCCTTTATTTATTTTATTCAAAATATTATTTCATTTTAATTAATTGTTAGTGATTCTTTGCACAGAAAGGAGGTTAGTCGCAAGCTTCATTCACTGCTGTACCTGAACAAATGCTTGTAACAAATTGCCACATCTATGTCGTGTTCCTCTGCCCGTCCCAAACCCTGACTCCATGTTCCCCTGTCCCAAACCCTGACTCCATGTTCCCCTGTCCCAAACCCTGACTCCATGTTCCTTTGCCCCTGTCCCAAACCCTGACTCCATGTTCCTTTGCCCATGTCCCAAACCCTGACTCCATGTTCCTTTGCCCATGTCCCAAACCCTGACTCCAGTGTTGGGCAGTAGCCAGTAGTGAAGCTACTAGTTTAACTACATTTCCGAGTAGCTTGGCTGTAGTGTAGCTATTTTCTGAATCTGATAGCTTTTCATTAGTGTAGCTACTTTTTTGGCCATGTTGCGTGGTAGCTTTCCCATAAGCTACATTTTCAGGCCATCAGTTCACAACAGCAAATCTTTCATCTAGGCCACGCACAGAGGATCAGGGCTTTACAGTACTGTGATGCATTTATTGCCTGACAGGTGCCATAATTGAAAAGTGTCCATAATGAAAATCAATTGTGTCTTCTATCATGTGTCAATTTGATGTAGTTTAATTACCTCCGCCAAGGAGGTTATGTTTTGCTCGGCATGTGTGTGTCCATCTGTGTGTCTGTCTGTGAGCAACATAACTCGAAAAGTGCTGCACGGATTTGGATCAAATTTCGGACAACGTGTGTATAGGGACAAGTAAGAACTGATTCGATTTTGGTGGCGATCGGTGACCACATTGTCTTGGCGGAGGTCTGCACTCTCTGAGCGCTTTTCTAGTTTTAAAAATGTTTTACCCATATAAAAGTAGGCTACATTTAGACAGAATTAGTTAGTTAGGCTTACCATTGTATGTCTTTTTGAGAGACCTGATAGTTTGATCACTAATACAATTGGTTGGATCAGAATTTATTTATAGGCCTTTTTTGTGTATTAAAAAGTAGCTTCACAATAAGCTACTGTACTTCTGACATTCGGGAACCGGCTCTGCATCCACCACAGTTCCTCTTTCATTTGACTTTGGCATCCTTGAGTCGATAGGTGAGGCGAGCACCAACAAAGACTAACAATTTTCAGATTTTTTGAGCCAAACATTGAATGAGGACAAACATTCAAACATTTTCATTTAATTACCAGCATGTCAATATCTAATCTCTCCCATCTGGTATCACATTCCTACATCATAGTGATTGATCAAACATCATGCAGACAATATTAATAAATAATACTTGTAAAGGTAAGATCCATAAAAAATCCCTTATGAGATGTGTGATAGATTCTTTTGTCAGCATTTGATGCCCCCATTACATGCTCTGGATTAGCCATGTATTTTTAGGACAGATTATCAGATGTTCTCTGGCAAGCACTGGCTATAGCCATTCACAGAGAAACACTAATTAGTTTAAATGAGGATCAACCTCAATCTCTCTGATGTCATCTATGCCATGTTAGACCTTCAGCTCATTCAGAAGATCAGGCAACTAGGAATACTTGACTGGGAAACTCACCCCCAAAATATGTTTAATATTAGTCTACTATATTCACAAATACTCTTCACACTTCAAGTATTCTGAATAATGTGGGTAGTTAATGAGGACGATGAGGACGATGGCTACAGACTGTACTGAATTTATCATCAAGCAAGCTCAACCCAGGAAATAGCTGACTTGGACACAGAGGAATTGGGAGCCGCTGAAATTTTCATCACCAAAAAGATTCCTGCAGATCTGTGGAAGACCTATAATCAACTACTAGCAAGTATTGGAAATTATCTTTCACAATTAAGTAAATCTTTGAAGACTTCACCTATCAAGGATTTGATGGTAATTACCCACAGACGTCAGTTAGGACATGTCTGCACAGCAGTTGGAAGCTTATGATCAAACACGAAATTTTGTATTTCAAACCAAGGCTCTTTGTATAGAGTATATCTATTCACGGCTCACTCAAGAGGGGCTAATCTATCCAATTGTGGAATATGAACATCTCAAATCCAGTGGAACACCTGAGGAGGTATTCGCAGTGCTCCTGAAATTAGGTATGTCTGTACAAAAGGTATACCAAAGAAGGTCAAAAATATTTTTGACAAATAATTAAAAAAAAAATGTAGTAAGATTAACGTGCCTCTTTTGTTTTTGTGCAAACTTTTCTAAGGTGACGAATTGGAGAAAATATGTCCATATCTTTATCGTGATGTGGCAAAACAACTAAACATTTTGGTTGATGTTGAGAGCATGGTGTCAGACGCATTCTTTATGGTTGCGATGGAGATATCGTCTTCTGGTAAGAAAGAATTAAGTGTCTATACTGTATGTTATTGTGCATATGGGGCTATCAGCCAGAAAGGTTCGTTGTGGTCAGATCTTCCCATAAAGAGATACAGACCCATTTAGGGAAATTGCATACTTTCATTTTCCACCTGGCCTCTAGCTTTTTGTTCTTAAGTCTGACTCTTTTGTAGTTGCAAAGTACTAAGATAAATTAAATATGCCAATATTCTAAGTTTATAAGACATGCAACTAAAGAGGAGTGCGGGGGCAATTGAAACACTTTTCAGTTAAACATTTACATCAAAGGCTACAAATACAAATATTTTTATCATGTGATCAATTCGCAAAAAGAACCAGCATGTTGTAAACAGAAACTACTGACTTCACTAGTGCACTCATCATTGCTGTAATGTCACATTATTCTTCATAAAATAAATTGGTCAAAAACGTCAATGGCAACGAAAACAAGTGCAATTTGGTAAAATCACCTTCTTCTATTTAATAGGCTAGTAGTTTGTTTCAATAAACCAAACAACGACTAATGACACTTCAATGTGTTTTGCCTCTAAACCTCAAAACTCTTTGTTGCATGAAACTATAAACAGGACTTACAGCACATACATGACATAATTACACAAGCTCTGCCATTAAGTGCTGACTTACAAAATGTGGAGTCAGGCAATTACATTTCTGTGTTTCAATCGCCCACTGATTTCAGAGGAAGCTTACCACCACTTCTGGTTGGCTGTTTTTTTTGTTTTTGTTTTTGTTTTTTTTATGGGAGTGAATGGAGAAAAGAAATCTGGTCACAGTCGATATAAACCGTGAATTATACTTCGGTTGTGAATTTTTAACATCATTTATCATGTAAAGAAGCAGTTTCACACTGTTGAATTGTTTAAGCAATTCAAGTACACCCTGTCAATCGCATAAATTACATACTGTATCTGAAGATAACGTTAGCAAAGATAGTGGATAAACACAGCAAGATATTTCATGACGAGCCACTTTCTGGAACCACAAGGTACCGGAACCACACCCAGTCCAGCTTGTGGTGGTAAATGTATTTGTTATTTGTTATTTGCCATCCACCATAAAACCATAAGAAGAGGAACAACTAGGCCTATTGCACCTTGATTCCTCCTGGCTCACATGATTTCAAGAGGGAAGACATTGAGATCTGTGGCAGAATTTTACAGAATTTTCATAAGCTGAATATTGCTCATTTATGTTCATTCATGCAAGCCAAATAGAGCCAATTCAAGAGAACGTTTCTGTGTTTCATCATCATGTGAATACTATTTAGGTGTTCATGATGTTTACCACTGTTTCTGCAGGAATGACATGGGGGAAAGTGGCAGCTGTTTATGCATTGGCCGGTGCCTTGGCTGTGGACTGTGTCCGGCAGGGCCATACAGATATGATTTATACCATAGTGGATAGCATGGGAGTCTTTGCTTACAAGGGCCTGGCCCCATGGCTCATTCAACAGGGTGGATGGGTGAGTATTGGTCATGATTATGATTGATAATGCTCATTTAAATGTATACACTTTATACGGCTCTCCAGAAAGCTGTGAGAGGTTCCTTTCACTTATAACGGGGTTTCTCGACATGCAGAGGTCAGATATTATTATGACCACTGCAAAAGTGTAATGATGCTTCAGTTTCACCTCTTCAGATCATTCACTTATCACAATTAAATGGAATATTGTTGAAAGTGAATGGACCCCTTAGTCATTTTTCACACCTGTATTTAGAACAAGCCACTTGTTATCAGATTTACGGTAGGCCTACAGTTAGATACGTTGTGAACTATTTGTGAACAGTAGCCTAACAAATTAAATTAAAAACACATTTGTGTTTAGTTTTCTCTCATCATTTTTTAAAGTGGCCATATGATAAGCGGGATGATATTGTCTATTGTAGGAAAATCTTTCCTTTCAGAGTAAAAAAAGGGCCCCCGCCTGTCTGTGTGTCCGTTCATCCAATATTTTACTATAACGATAGACAATACATTATACTCTGGAGCTTTGTGCTTATTTTACAGTGGTCAGTGTAATTGTAATTTAGGACTTGTAATATAATGTTTCTGTTTTGTTTGTTTTGTTTTTAGGTGGAAATTACAAATTGTGTTGTCAAACCTGCTCCAATCCTTCAGTCTTACTGGATTACCAATATAACTAATTCCTGGAGATCCTTCTGGCAGATCCTATACATTAGACTGGTAAAGACATGGTGAAAGTCAACTCAACTGGAATGAATGCTTCAGAGAAGTTTTGTCTTCACCATTTCTTCTGAACAGTGATGTTCTAATTTCTATACACGAATCCGAGGAAACTACCGGAAGTAAGCAGGCGCCATTGTTGAGCTGTGAGATCGCCAATCTGTCCACAGGGATAACGTGATATCACACCATAAAATGCTGTGATTTATAAGATTCACTAGGCTACTATTTGTATAATGACAGAGTATTACATGGTCTTTGCTGTTAGCTGTCATTGACTGTGCATTGTCAAAAGGGTTTGTTTACAGTCCAACAATGGCATCCCCACAAGATGGCAGCCTACACAAAATGCTTGTCGGATTCGTCTATAGTAAAATCTTTTGCACTTTGCAGTAAATGCCATTGTTTTCTGGATGGTGTTACTTTGAATATGGATGCCTATAAAGTTTTTGTACTGGAAATAATAATGTATCACCCCTGAATATATGTATCACCTCTGAATATATATTTAGCCTACTGTTGTGTGAGTTTTCTTTTTGTAATACTGGAAATGGGTTTGGAGATGTGAAAACCTCTCTTGCAATACAGTGGCAGACAAATTATATTTTTGTTAAGGGCAAACTGAGAAGTCTGCAATTAATGACCCACCTTAAAAACATGCATGACATCATATCATCAACAAATCAAATTAGTCATGTGTAAAATGTTATATATTGTGCTTTGGTAATGCAAAGGAGACATGCTAAATGTTAAAAACGGTTTGTGACTAGACCCACAATTTTATATTTCAACAACTTTAGGTGATTAATAAAGACTTTTTATTAAAGAGTTTTTGTAATGTATACATGTTTGCCCAATAGCTGACACTTGTAACCGCCTGAGGGACAACAGCTGTGGTGGAAGCATTGACAAAGGCCCTGCCAAAGCTGGGATGTTTGCTTCTGCCAAACCAAACTGTTTGGTTGGTGTAGGCTACTATTTTCGTGTGAAAGTATCCACAAGGCTGCTTGGTGCTGTTATAGATACAGACGGCAAGTCTGACCACGCCCACAAATATAGCTGCGCCGTTGGGGAAATAGTGAGAAATAGTCCACCTTGGGGGAAAACATCAGGCTCACACAGTGGGTAAGTCAATGAGATGATAAGCTAGAAGTTATGCTGAGCACCATCACAGGTGTCTCAAACTCCCGGCCCGCGGGCCAAGTCCGGCCCAGATCCGGCCCGCGAGTTGGTGCCAAAATTATAGGCTTACAATCCGGCCCTGGAGAGAGGCACAAACATCAGTCCTGAAGGGCGCACCCATTCTACTTTAACCGTACCGAAATTATAAGGGCATCTTTGGAATCGGCACAAACTGACCTTTCCAATAGTGCTAGTAGTTAGGTTCTGTGATGACGCTTTGCGAGATAAGCGTTGACCAGAATTACATGTACTTGCTTAGAATCGCCATGGAGAATGAACGGTGGAAAATACATTAGGAAATATTTTGGAGAGCCACTTAAATTGACGTAGTTTGGGGACCCATTATCTATTTATTAATAGTTTTGGAAGCTGAAGGTGAAGTTGAAGGTGATTAATTGAAGGTTGAAGGTGATTAATCATGTCGGCCGCATCTGGGCTATGTCCGGGCCGCACCAGGGCCACGCCCGGGCAACATGTAAGGCCGCCAATTGAATAGCCCTGGCCTAGATTGTGTGTAGGCCTACATGAACTAATGAGGAGTCTGTTATATTTCTATGATGAGGAAGATAGAAATTATTTATTTCTCCATTTCTCCATTTCCCCCATTTCATGAGAACAACCTGGAAGATACAACATAAATGTAAATAATTTTGTCATTCTTATAATCCAAGATTTCGACCGTTTGTGGCTCCAGAGAGGATTATTTTAAAGATTCCTTGGGTCCGTGTAGAACGCGGAACTACTATTTTGAAATTTCGGCTAACTTTTAACAGCTTTTGCTAACACCCTCTCGTATCCGGTCTTAACGGCGGTCTATTGTCGCCAACTTCACAGCAGCGCTTACACGTGTGTAGTTAGCTTCCTGGCGCAGGTTTCACTGCTCACCAAAGCGTAGCAACACAAGTGTCTCTGGTAGCAAGTAATAAGAACAAATTTGTGAACGAGCCTTAATACTGTTTGGCAGTAGCCCACACCCGGACACAGAGCCTCGCTTTTAAAATGCTTTTAAAAAGCCCATGTGGTTTTTACGATTTTCGGTAGCCTAGTCAACTTTTTTTTTGCTGACCCGTGTCACGTCAAATAGATTGCCCAGCCAATAAGAGCAAAAAACAACATTCGATGGTAAATTGTAAACGTTATGCCTAACATCAGTGCATCTTCTTTTTCTTTTTGTTTTAATCGCCATAGCCATAGCTAAACCAGAGACCCATTTTCTAAAGTAATAACTTCGAAAAGAGATGAACATGGAATACTCAGAAAGCACACGGATTCCTGACAGCCTTTATTTGGACATTTGCACAGAAAATAGCGAGCATGCGTTGCCTCTATACTCCTCCATCACTTTATTCCTCCTTTCCTACTGTGAGAGTACATCCTTCCGTGTGATTCTTCTCTCCACAAAATCAGCCTCCCAACGGACCTGGCTGGGTGACTTGCCCTCAACCCTCGCCTCAGATGAGGCATCGCTGGTGGAAACACCAGAGTTGGTCAAAGCTTGTAGATTGCCAGCTGTGGTGGAAGCGGATGGGATGTTCTGTCGAGCAGGATTGGCAGTGGTGCTTAGACATGTCATACATCGTACAAGCAAAGAGAGGCCTGGTCACCTGAATGTGGCTTCCTTGCTGGGGTTCAAGAACACCTGTCTGAAGGCCTGTGCCGAGGTGAGGAGTGAACTTTCACAATGACTTTTAACATGGCTATTTTCTTCAAGACTTTGCAGAAAAATAGCCATGTCTCTCTGACTTTGTTATGTAATTGGCTGTTTGCATGCATGCACAGCATATCCTGAATAAGGATAATGTTTTACATTAAAGTAAGGAAAGCTTGTTCTGAGAAAGGCATCCTGTTTTAATATTTACCATGTCAATCCATATTCTGATTAAACAGCTGTGGGCTGTTAAGTACTGTAAGGCAAGCTGAACAGTGAGCTTTTTTATGTAGATGAGAGGCCCTGCATAAATTTTATGATGGAAATATTAGGAAACATTTAAAGAATGTGTAGACAAAATATCCTCTCATTTCTGCACATAGGCTAGTAATTCTCAAAGTAATGAAAAGGACTTTTTGCCTTAAACTTTACATGATCCTGTATTCTTATTAACACAGACATATGCCAGCCTTATTCAGGATTTGGCAATTCCAGAATGAGGGATTTCACATGACATGACTTCACGTCACGTGACAAGATTTCAGCTAGAACAGACATGCATGTAAACAGTCAATATCTAGGTTTATTCCATTTTACTTTATGTTGAATTAAGACCTTTTTTTATAATAAGCTTTTTTTTTTACTGCTAGGTGAGTAAGTGGACTCGACTGTGTGAGGTTGACATTCCCACTGCAGTGGAAGCGCATTTGTGCAACCCTACGGATGAAGCTCTCTCTATCCCTCCTGCTGTGTTCCTCTTAGAGAAGAGACTGGGGGAGCCAGTCAAAGTTCATAATGACGATAAGCTGCGGCGGCAGAAGCTTCAGCAACAGACAGTCAGTTCAAATGACGGCCCGTTACAGAAAGAAGGTGTTAAGGCCACAGAGAACCTGACTGAGCCAGCTGGTGGAGTTGAACTCCGTGCCGCTTTGGCTAAACTCACAATGGATGAAGTCCCCGACGAGGCCAGTAAAAGGCATCCTGATATCAGAAGAGTGAAAACGACAGAACTGCCACAGCTTGAGCATCATTTTGCAGAAGGACTCTACTTCACGCTTACGGATGTTGTCCTGCTCCCCTGCATCCACCAGTACTTTGTAAGAGAAAATTTACCTGATTAATATTAAAAGCCTGTGGGGTTTTTACCAGAAATGTTTTATAGGAAGAGGGTTAGTAGGGTTGGGGTGTTGTTCAGTCTGTAAAAAGTCTGGAATTTTGATTTGGAAAAAGATGGATGAGTGCAAGGGAGGGTAGGATGGTATAAGGACCAAGTCCGAGGACAGGAGGTGCTCTCATTCGCATGCAAATATTTAGTGGTATATGATATGATATGTTAAACAAGCACACTGTAGAGCCCTGGTTAAGACAGTTGATTTTTGTCAGTTATGAGAGAAATTGTTTGTTGACTGATCTGCCACTAACCACAGATCTAAACTCTTTCTCTACTTCAGAGTTCTCTCCAGAAGCATACTCCTCAAGCATTCTCTCGCATCCCCCTCCTTTTGCGCTGGTATTGTCGTGTCCAGGACGTCCCTGGGGTCCGCAGAGCTGCAGAGAAATGTGGAATCACTTTATTCAGGCCGCAGCCATCTGGACCTGCTACACTTCCACCTGAGATGTCAGCCTTTGGTGAACCAGAAGTGGAGAGCACCAAACCAGAGAAGCTACCCTTTGTCGGAGGTCCAAGGCCCACACTCACCAAGCTTAAAGTAAGCAAGCTTCCCTCACTGCTGACGGCAAAAAGGGGTGTCATTTATAATTGTTTCACATAATATGTGTAGCCGGTGGTCCGCAGCACACATGGGTCTCAAACCAGCTACCCCGCAAGCTACAAACTCCCGGCGTGGGAGTGGGGCGCTCTAACCAACTGAGCTAAAAGCCCGAGTTTCTAACTCATGGAAGCACCCATGGAATTGGGTGATGAGGATTTACACGTACTGCCGCCAAGCTAGCCGAGCTAGCTGGCCTCCGTTACACTCACCCTCCAAATCCTTACTTCCATCCGGGTCACGGCACCAATGTAGCCGGTGGCGGTCTGCACCGCACACAGGTCTCAAACCCGCCACCCCGCAAGCTATAAACTACCGGCGTGGGATTGGGGCGCTCTAACCAAGCTGACTAGCCGAGGTAGCTGGCCTCCGTATGCATACCGTGCTGTATATATACGGTTTGTAGGATTTTTAGTTCACACAATTCAGCATAGACCTATATGATGGCAATACATTTTACAGTAGAACTTGTTTTCCTGTAAGCAAGGAGTTAGTGGAAATCAGCACTGGAGATAAATATATTTTATGGGGCTTTATATTGTGGCGCTGAAAATAGACATTTAGAACCAAAAATCAGTAAGCAGAAGGTTGGAGTTTCTGTTAGTGCATGATATAGGCATGACGAATGCACACTGGCTGAAGCTAGAGTAAATGTAGGACTTAGCGGGTGGCTGCTGGACAAGCCATAACAGAGTCCGGGCAGGAGCACGCTGACACATGAACTTGGGCCGGACTCGGGCTGACATTTGCCGTCACACACCTGTCCTGTGCAGACATCTAATCCATATTAGATCTATATTCTTTCTGAAGTCATGGATAGCCTAGGATGTTTTTTTGTGCTCAGCAGAGCAAAGAGGAAATGTATTGACTCTTGAGTACTCCTCAATCAAGTGAAGTGATGTTGGAATATTTGAAAATTGCTCGGCTACCATCATACGGTCATCTACCATTAATTTGCAATATGTTTGCAGTTTGTGTGTGCGAAGATTACACAAACTAAATGGACATTTTGCAGTTTCAGTTGACAGGATAGCAAAGTTTATGCTAAGTTTTGATTGTGTTGACTTTGATTGTGTTGACTTTTCATAGGAGAATGGAATTGAAGCAGTATTTTCTCCCCATCCCTGCCCAGACTGGAGCATACCCTGGGAAGATGTTCCTGCTGCTGTCAACCCTACAACAGGTGAATTGCCAAGAATCCTTGTTCAAAAATATTAGAAAAAGACACATTTACATATTACTTCTTAAAATCTTCTATTAATGTTCTCTTTTCTGGTCAAAGATGTTAGTCTATGAGCTCGGAATCCACATGCTTGTTTTCACCCTTGCCAATAACTTCGGCTTAACATTTAAGTTGTTGGTTATTTTCAAATTAGGCTATATTGTTTGGGTGGACCAATGCCAACTACACCCTGATGGCCATGACATATAAATATGATCAGATAGTGAGTTTAGAAGAGGCTGTATGATAAGAGGCAGCTAGTACTGTATTTGCATCAAATTAATTTGTACCATCTACCGTATGTTTGATTGCATTCGGCACTCTGTTTACATTACCAAAGTAACGGTGGCCGTCAGACTAAAAGTGTTGCTCACACCTAGCCTGGCACGCCCTCCCAGTGATGTAACACCTTCGGCGTTGCTGTCGCTGGTCTGGCCAGCTACTAATCTAAACAGCGTTTCTGAGTTCCAGAACAATCCGCTCCAACGGCTCTCAGTTCTGTTAACTGATACTCAAGCAGTTCCCTTCGCGTCACATACGTCAGAGGAAAGAGTGGTGTGATTGGTTTTGCTTTGGCACAGCATTTTCTGACATCGACCAGTAGCAAACCGAGGCATTTGAGGGAGGCGGGTCAACCATGCGCTTTGGGAAACGTTTGTTGTACAGGCTCTTGGTCAGACCAAAGTCTCGCAGAGCTTTGAAAGTCGATGGCAATCAGGCTAGCTCACACCTGTTTCTACTGGAAGGTGTAAATATGAAGTTAAGAAGAAATGAGGAATTTACGAAATGTATTAAGCTGGAGTATATTTGTCCAAAAAAGAGAAATTGACATTTTATTGTCTAATATATGAATATGAATATTCTATGATTGTACTGTATATTAAAATTATGCCTTTTTTAGGAAAACTGTCAGATACTCGTGCTACACGGAAATGCCAGCAGCTGAACAACCTTGTTGCCATGGTAAAAAACCTGGCACGGCCTGGAAACATTGTGGTGGACTTCTGTAGTGGTGGGGTAAGGATGATGATATGCTAATATGCTAATGGCAGACAACTGCATATATTGGTGTCCCTATTGATGTCAATTAAGGCTGGGAAAGTTAACATGTTATCATCAAATTAACACATTCATTAATTAACGGCAACCATAATTTTATCGAGCGTTGGTGATCAACATTGTTTCTCTGTTTCGTCTCTGATGGAAATTAATATTTTATAGGAATATTAAATATTATGTGCTGTATATATGGATACATGCTTCCTCTGCACACTGAACTGTTTTCTGACCTGCCTTACACAGTGCTTGCTACATTTGTTTTCCAGGGTCATGTTGGGATTGTGCTGGCACATATGCTACCACAGTGTCAGGTTGGCTTAAACTTTTGTATTTTGTTTAAATAGTGAAATGCATTTGTAAGATTGATTAAATGGGTCCATAGCTCTTTAGTAATCTTGATCAGTTGGGAACAGTAGTAGTAATCTATTTTTCTGTTTGAATTCATGTGCAAAATTTCTGCTTGACAAATTTGTCACAAATCTTTGTAGTTAATTGATGGATAGTCTTTTAATTAGTTTTTTTCCCGTTCTTACTTTTAGATTATTCTGGTGGAAAATAAAGAGGAATCTCTTGTTAGGGCCAGGCAAAGAAGCGCCATGCTCAATCTGAAAAACATCAGCTTCATCCAGACCAACCTTGACTACTATATTGGATCCTTCCACATTGGGGTAAGTACCAATTTATAATATAGCCTAGACAGTAAATCGCCAAATGCCACAAACAGTGGACTTTTTGTCAGATCCATAACGCCAATATCATGCCATGGTATTGGTATGATGTGAAATTCAAGATTTTTTGTTGTCTTTGGCTTGAGAACCATGAACTCTAAAATATTAAAATAATATGGATGTGACAGAACTTCTTTAGCAATGCTACTGCTAGATCAAATATCCTACACCTAAAGCCAAGTTCACATTACACGATTTTAGAGCCGATTCTGAGGTCGCAGGGTCGATTAGAAATCACAGGTGGTCGTGGAGAAACTTGGCAGTGGATCTGCAAGGGCAAGTCGTCATGTGTGAATTACTCTCCGACACAATTTAGGGTAGTCGCGGTCTTGACGCAAGTTGTCGGGGGACATCTAGCATGTTAGACATTTGGAGAAGTCGCAAGCGATTTTCCAGGCAACAGCCAATCAAGAAACATGACTCACGTTGTCATCTTTAAAATGTCCAAACTCCAAAACCGTATTTGAAGTTGCACTTCTTCACCAAGCAATAGCCTTCTTTGAAAAGTCATGAGAAGTTAACTTGCGAAAACGGATACAATAGGCTATCCAGATAACCTCGTCAATAATTCTAAAATATTTTTGCGGCAATAATGAAGACAAAACAGTAGGCTACAGACAATATGAGATCAGTGGCAAACTAACGAATGGCAACCACGCCTGTAGTCAAATTTTATCCGTAAACGGGTTCTGCCATAGTCAGTATGCTAACATCATGGTGTTGAGGATTATTACGAATGTGGAGACATTCAGCGCACCTAGGGTCTGTCTGGGCCAGGTCTTGTTGTGTGAACACAGAGGTCGCAGATCAACCTCGCGGCCGACCATGAGACTCCCGATACTAAAACTGCTAGCCGTTAAATGTGAACACTGGAGAGCTCACAGACGTGTCTTGTTTTTGTCGTGTCGTGGCTAAAATTGTGTAATGTGAACTTGGCATTGCACACAAAACATCAGCAGCACTAGCTGATAAAATGAGACCTATTTTCCTCTGAATTTATACAGCTTAATACTGTAATAATTTCACCTTCTGATCTAATTTAAGAAGTGTAACCATATGTTCATCCGACTTTCCACTTTTCTTCAACCGGTTTTCTTCAACCGTTTAACATAGAAACAAAAACTGGTAATGTTATTGTATACTATCTTCAGGTAGCGCTACATGCATGTGGTGTTGCAACAGACATGGTTCTGGAACGTTGTCTTCACGCTGGTGCAGCATTTGTCATTAGTCCATGCTGCTATGGCTTCATCCAGAATACACAGAAGTTCACCTTCCCACGCAGGTTTGTGCCTCTTCTTGCTTTGTTTTTCTTTCACAGCTCTGAAAGTACCGTTAGAACAACACGTTGAGTTTGTCATGTAATCTAGATTAAAGAAACATAGATTAAGAAATGCTTTAATTTCTGTGAAACATGTGGTGCATCATAATTGGTCTGGACACGGGCCACTCTCAAGCAAGCACTTTGGTTACCGCATTATTAGGTGAGGGAACCGTGTCCGTGACCAGGCTTGCTGGTCTAAAACAGCTAAGGAGTTCTGAGGATGGTCATAAGCACATTGAAGATATACTGTACTGCTTGCTCAGTAGATGTTGGAGAAGTATAGTATCTTCAGCATAAAATCTAACTTTACTAGTGATACACAGATATCATTTCCTGGTGAACCGTAGCCTGTAAGTAACAGGCTTCTGGTACACCAGTGATTCGCTCTCCTCCTCCGTTTTTGAAGTAACCGGGGCAGCACGACGAATCAGGATCGTAGGGAGGGATTTCAGTGGGTATGACGTTTCTGTTTTGGTTCCCGACCTAGCGGCGCTTACGTGACGACACGTCCTACGTCACAAAGCTTCAACGTGAGTGGTCGAAGTGTCATGTCATTCAAATGAGGTTGCTCCAACCACGTGCAAGCATCTTTTGACTAAACCACGCCTGCGGAGAGGCGTGAAAGGGCAGTGTGCCAGTAGCCTGTTACTTACAGGCTACGGTTCACCAGGAAACAGATATCATTGATGTGCAGTGTGAACAGTGATGGGCCCAAAATTGAGCCTTTTGGAGCCCCATTTCTTAAACTGAATGTCTTTGCAGTTATACATGTGACATTAAAACATTTTGTTCTCTCAGAATGTAATCTTGAAAGGAAACTTCATCAAGACTTAGAAAAAGCCAGTTTCTCTAGTAT
>JAODXP020000015.1:18015812-18190812 GCA_027497455.2 Sardinella longiceps | reverse complement strand
AGACAGTAAGAGTTGGCAAAAACTCATCACAGACCACCTTCATGAACACAGGGGTCTCCCAGCGGTGTGTGGTGAGTCCTCTGCTGTTTACCCTGACTCATGACCCATGACTGTTGTGCCAGATACCAACAACCTACACCTCAACGTCAACAAATCAAAGGAAATAACAGTGGACTTCAGGAAGAATCACAAGTCACACACACCCCTCACCATCAGTGGTAGCGCTGTGGAATCAGTGAAAAACACAAAGTTCCTGGGAGTGCATATCACTGATTACCTGACATGGATAAGCAACACCACCTCCCTTGTCAAGAATGCACAGCAACGTCTCCACTTCCTGCACATGATGAGGAGAGCCAGTCTCCCTCCAGCACTCACCACCTTCTACAGGGGTGCCATTGAGATACTCACCATCCCATACTCACCAGCTGTCTCTCAGTCTGGTATGGCAGCTGCTATGTTGCAGACCAGACAGCGCTACAGAGGGTGGTGAGAACAGCAGATAAGATCACAAGATCAGCCTGTTGTGTCCTTTTTCCCCTGTTTCCCTGTCTCAAGCAGGCCTCGATCCTAACGCGGCAATTATCATATTCCGGTGGCCAGCTGCGTGCGATTCCCGGCCTGACCTGTGGGCGCGCATAAAAGCGGCCTGGACCTGCGCGTCTGAAGTGCGCTCTCCACCAACATGCGAACTGCTGATCTAGAATGAATTGACTGCTAAAACCTTGTTATACTTTTAAACCATCAACTTTTTCTACTCCATACTAACTATATAGTTAAATAAATCTTTTGAAGAGTATTTTTGTTGTCCGCAAGTGAAATTCCACTACACAGCCCTAGTGTCCATTCAGGACCTGTATCCATCCCTCTGTCAAAGAAGAGAAATGTATGCTCACAGTGTCTACGTTATGTTGCCTGTTATTATGTCACTGTTACTGGTATCTCTTATCATGCTTGATATCTTGATATTAAATTGCACTTTATGCCTAAGTGAGTTGTGATGTCTTAAATACTGTTATATATCTTAGTTGTATGTCTAATTTTTAACCTATTATTGCACAATTGGAGTTTGGATAAACGGAATTTCAGTCTGCTTGCGATGCTGCAGAGTTTGATGACAATAAAGTTCGCTTGACTTTGACTTTGACCAGCCCCTCGGTCTACGCTTCCCTTTGTTCAAGGGTCTGGAATTCCGGCCATTGACCTCGTTCACATTGGCTGCATAGACCTTGAGCCAATCAGCAAGCTTTAAGAATGCCGCACGAGAATAGATAGGCTATCAGTCAAGGGCTGATCCAATCATTTTGAATGAAACACCTCCAGCGAGTAATCGTTTCTCAATAGCTGAGATCCCAGACCCCCGTACAAAGAGAAGCGCATCACATTTTTCCTTTAACAGTGTCTTAAACAGTAAGCAGGTTTTCATCCAACTTTTTAACCCTAACCCTGGGGGGGGAATTAAATCAATTGTGAGGGGCCCAAAATTATTTTTTGTCATAGGGCCCAAAATGTCTAGAAGCGCCCCGGTGTCTGGAGTGAATCAACCTGTTGCCCTGTTGTTTCACATTGCTAAGTGCTGTCAATAGTAATGAGAATGACAGATCTTGTGCAATGCAGAACAAATAGTGAAACAGTAATCAATGCTCACCGAAGAGGGAATGAAAGTTTAATTTTCATATGCCCACATTCATAGTGTTTGCTGCAAGTTTGCATATTTGTTCTACTTTGTACCAAATGCGACCGTTCTGATCCCTACCCTGACTCTGGGTTGCTCCTTTAAACCCAGATGTTATAGTTAAATATTCAAAGTATTTAGTTATTACTTCTTTTTATGTATGTGTATAATTATTAGGACAAATATTCGATGAGTGCAGATTGATAAGATTGCAAGGGGACGTATTGGATCAGGCTTTAATGGAAAATGTAATGGTGATTATTTGCTATGAAGAGTCCCAATGCTGTTCTGTATCAGCACTCACGGAATGTCTCTTGTCCAATCAAATAAAATAACTGTTGTGTACTGTATAATAATACCAGACCATACCAAGTGGGTTGATTAGTAATATTTTTATTTGTAATGGAAGAGAATCAAAAGTTCATGTTTTTTTTTTTACATTCACACTATGACACACTATGGGGTACTGTGTTAGATATTATTAGGAGTGCAGTAGTTATCATATTGATTTGCTGTATATATGTATGCGTGTAACATTATTGTCATGATTGGCTGTGTGACACTGGAATGGAAGAAAAGAGTAAGTGTGTGTGTGTGTGTGTGTGTGTGTGTGTGTGTGTGTGTGTGTCAGAAACAGTAACATCAGAATGGAGATGAGGATAGCCAATGAGTTGATTATTAGCATTTCGTTATTTGGGCGTTAACATGTATATGTGACTCTGCACAGCGAAATCAGTCGCATTGACATTTTTTTTTTCAAAATTAAGTTATTGCATTCACAAGGAAGAAAACCTTTCAAATGATACCATTATCTATACTATTGACCAGCAAATGACATAGATAGGAGCGTTCAAAGTGTTACAATGTTGCAAGTTAGAAAAATTGGAAAGCGGAGAAAAACAACGCTGAAGTTTATTAGCTTGTTGCAAGGGAGTTATTAGGCTAGCTATTTTGAACATTATGCTATCAGTGAACTCAGCTGAATGAATTCTGCTACTAGTCCAACCAAACTAGTTAAATGATATCAAGCCTACTTATCTAGCATGCAACCAAGACAGGAATACCCCTATTTGTGGACTTTACACGAAATATGGATATAACATGGATCAGCGTAAAGGTAAGAGCCAGTGGATGGTTTGGTATTTTGCTATGAAGTAGGCTAGGCTAGGCTACGCAACGATGCAATGTGTGGATGCCAGACTGTTAGTATGGGATTAATTATGGTTGTCATGTCCCTCATCTGAGTGATATCCTTGAAGCAGAAAAATCAGCAGACAGTTAATACTTGTCTTGTGCTGTTTATAGCACTACCGAACGCTTAACAGCTTATTAAACTTCCAGTTATGCCAACTAGCTGCGCCAACTTTAGAATCCGTCTGACTAGCCAGCTTCCAACTCAGTCAGATTCTCCACCCGACGTTAGCTCCATCTTGAGGAATTTTATGGACCCCAACACAATCTGCAAGTTATTTCTAGCCTAGTTTATGAAAATGAAAAAGCCCTTTACATTCAGATAATTATTTTTTCTTATAATCTATGACAAATGTTCACATGCCCTGCTGTAGTTTACTGTACAAACCAATTAGCACTAGAAATCTACGACAGCTAAGTTAGTACAATGCTAAATGGATACACCTTCTCAACAAACATTTTTAACCCATTTAAGGTATGAATTTCGGCATAAGTTAACACCAATCTGAAAGGGTAGACTTTATTCTGTCAAATTATGCTGAAATGTGAAATTCGACTTTTTTGGTGCAAGCATTCCATTTTTTAGAATTTCCTCAGAAACGAAGCTTGTGCCAAGCGACTGATTTCGCTGTGCAGAGTCACATATGCAGTGCAAAGAGCTATCCACTACATGTGTTAATTCAGAGGTACATTCATTTTTGACTGTATGGCTCATACACACACACATACAAACATACAAACACACACACACACACACAAAAGAGAGTAGGACGGCCATGTCTCAAATTGCGCACTTGTACTCCTCAAACACGATGTTCATTCCAAGTGACAACCACAGTGAAACTACAGTCATCAATCTCAATACCTGGTGGCAAACTGTGGTTATGTCTGTGACGCCCGCCCAGTAGTACTGTAACTGAGCGTGGAAAATGCACACTATGACAGCAAGTTTCACACTGTGGACTATTATATAGAGCTAAGGAATCTGACATCAATTAACCTAGCATGCTAAATAGAATCAAGTAGAATTGCCAAAATTTTGTGAGGCCACACTACCTGCTCTCATTTTGGAATCCTGTAGGAAATGCTTGATGTACTGTAACGGTCTTTCTTACTGGCTTCACATCGTCACAGACAAAATTTCTTTCCATCAGTAGTGTAGAGGGGAAAAAGATTTGTGACAACGACCCCATTTTCAGATGCTAATTTGCTCCATGTTATGAAGATGAGACGATAACAAACCACCGTTTTCAATGTATTCTCAACGGTGAAGGTGCAAACTGGCCTCACGTTATGGTGGCCAAATGGCCAAATACATGGAAGGAACGCCCCCATTCCTAAGGTCTATACACAGATAGGAGTGCGCAATTTGAGATATGGCATAGGTGTTTAGGTATTGACATACATTCAGTCTGTAAAAATGATATAAAGCCGCTCCGGTAAAGGAGTTACTGTACACCCGTGCCCCCCCCCCCCCTTCAAAAGAAAGAAAGAAAGAAAAAGTGTTCTTAAACACTGTTCAGTGTATGAATTATTACATTTTCTGTCAATCTGTCAACATCTTAGATGAGATGGGAGCTTAGATAGAGTCCCCTGTGATTTGGTTCTGACGACGTCCTGTTTTAATTACAGCTCCTGCTGTCAACACCTGTTGATGAACCATGGACCTTGTGGAACATATGGGTGTCTGTGGCACTTTTGTCCTCTCTCTCTCTCTCTCTCTCTCTCTCTCTCTCTCTTTCTCCCCGATTTCCAATTGAAATCATACTACAGAATGCAGACTCGTCCGACTAACTGCAAAATGATATGTGAATAAGTTGCTCTGAATGCAACAATCCTCTCTTTCTGTATATCTGTTCCTTCTTATTCTACACATACACACACAAACACACACACACACACCCATACACACACAAACACAGACACACACTCATTCGCATAACACACAACCACTCTGGGCAATCCTCTCCACACTAGCTATTCCTGTGCTCTCTGAGCATGTTTGAGGTCAAGAGGTCATGACCCCTGACCCTGGTCTCTCAGTGATTCAGTCTTCATCTCTCTTCAGTGGCTCTCAGTCTTGTCCTCTGTCCTCGTCTGCTTCTCTCCTCTGTATCTGTTCTTCCTCCTCTCCTCCTCCGTCTTCTTCCTCGTTGGCCGAGTTCAATGTCATCTCCGTCTGCAGAATGTTAGGTAAGTCTTCTGCCTTGACCTCTGACCCAATGGAACGTGCTGATTGGATGAAATGGCAATCCTTTGGAACGTCTGTTATGAAAGGGGTAGAAGTTTAAAATCATGTGTGAATGGAGAGATCAATCTATCTATCTACTGTATCTATCTATCTATCTATCTATCTATCTATCTATCTATCTATCTATCTATCTATCTATCTGTCTATCTATCGTATCTGTAATTAACTGGATAAGCAATTATTAAATAGACATTTATTAATATGTATAAGTACATAACTGGATGCTTGCACTGAAGAAGGGATAGGTGTATTGATGGAGGGATAGATGATGGGTTAGATGGATGGATGTATTGATGGATGGATGGATGATAGATGAACTCACCTCCATCACTCTCTAGGCCCATAAAGTGTCCCTCCACTTGATCTCCCGCTTCTGGTGAGCCGTCCAGGCTGAGCATGTGGGCCTCGGCCATCCTTTGAACAGCTGTACACACACACACAAACACACAGACACACACACACACACACATACACATACACACACAGATGCACCCAGATGTGAGATGTGAGTTTACTTAAACATAGGCACACGCTACTGCTAAATGGAATGAAGAAGTTTAAATCCATGGGCTCAGTGGTTTATCAAAACAAAAAGCTGAGTTTGGCCAGCAACAGGAATAAACAGGTAGGTTGTTTTACAACAGACTTTGTCTTTCATGCTTCACTACCACCCTTGGTAGACTCCCTGGTGTACAGCTAGCCTCCCTGAGAGCAACACACACACACACACACACCACCCCCGCTCCCCATGCAGTCACCTTGTGAGCAGGTGACCAAGGGCAGAGCTCAATGGTGGATTGTAGCGTAGTGTAGTGTTGTGTGTCTCCAGTTTGGCCTTAATTAGTTTGGCCAGGGGTTAGTCCTACACTGTTGTCATCACCACAGCACAGCACAGGGCAGCTCTCCTCTAAGAGGCCTCTCTTCTCTTCTCTTCTCTTCTCTACTCTTCTCTTCCTGCCTGGATCCCCAACAGACAGCTGAATCACCGCACACACAAACACACACACACACACACACACACACACACACACACACACACACACACACACACACACACATGCATACACATGCACACACACACACGCACACATACTTGTACACACAGTGGCTCTATTTATCTTAAAGCTTATAACTAGACAAGGTTGCAGTGTCCCCTAAAATAAACTCCAACACAAGACCTCAAGACAGGCAGAAAGCGGAGGAATGTGTGTGTTTGTGTGTGTGTGTGTGTGTGTGTGTGTGTGTGTGTGTGTGTGTGTGTGTGTCTGTTTTTGCATGTGACATTTCTGTGTGTGTATCTTCCTGTCTTTTTGTTTATGAATTTTTGTGCATCAGAGAATTACAGAGCATGACACTGTGACTTTCTGTTTGTCTGTCTGTCTGTCTGTCGGCCTGCCTGTCTGCTGTTGAATGTGTGTGTGTGTGTGTGTGTGTGTGTGTGTGTGTGTGTGTCCATGGGGATTACGAATGAGGACAGCTGTGCAATGAAAGTGTGTGAGTTCATGAGATTCTGGATCATCCTGGATTACTGCAGAGCACACAGACACGCAGCCTCACACAAACACACAAACACACTTACAGAAATTCACACAAACACACACACAGCCATACACACTTTCTCTCTCACAAGTGGACACAAACGCACTGACAAAAATTCACACATTCTGTAACATACACACACACACACACACACACACACACACACACACACACACACACACACAATCCCTGCTCTCTCACAAGTGGACTTAAACACATATAGTCATGGCTCCCCTGCACAATACTGTACAGACACATTCAGACTCCCATATATTATACTAGAGGGATTGAGTAGGAAAGAGACCAATCAGCTTCTAGTCAAATCCTCCCAAGCCACCCAAAAACTCCAGGCAGACACAACACACACCCTCCCTCAGCAGACACACACTGGCTTGTGTGGTTTGACACACACACACACACACACACACACACACACACACACACACACACACACACACGTGCACGCACGCACAGTAGTTTGTGTGGTTTGACATACACAGAACACACAG
The DNA here is from genome assembly GCA_027497455.2 of Sardinella longiceps. Taxonomy (NCBI): domain Eukaryota; kingdom Metazoa; phylum Chordata; class Actinopteri; order Clupeiformes; family Clupeidae; genus Sardinella; species Sardinella longiceps. Next base: position 18,183,647 of record JAODXP020000015.1, on the reverse strand, counting down.
ACACACACACACTCAGCAGCCTCCTGTAAAGACACATGGTCTAGAGAGGACAGAGAAGTGCTCCATTATCATACACACATACACACACACACACTCCACCCACCTTTGAGCGATGGGGGTTGATAGACAGCAATATTTTGTATCTTGGGTTTAAGGGCACCGTTTTCTCCAGTAGCCATCTGCAGGAAGAGAGTGATTCAGTTAGAATTAGTTTCAACATGCCGCCACATGTGACTTACTGTATGTGTCTAAGAAGACTGTGTGTTGGTGAGAAAGAGGTTGAAACAGAGCACTTTCTCCTAAAAGTAAAAAAGCACTCGGAGAGTGCAGACCTCCACCAAGAAAATGTGGTCAAATGAATTCCAGATTGTGTTCTGGATCACCGATCACCACTAAAATCAAATCAGTTCTTATTTGGCTCAATACAGACGAAAATTTCATCCAAATCCGTGCAGTACTTATCGAATTATGTTGTACACAGACAGACAGACAGACACACACACACACACACACACACAGACGCCAGCGAAAACATAACCTCCTTGGCGGAGGTAATAATAATAATTAAAGAGTCCCTGTTTAACTGTTAAATGCCATCGCATCTTTTCCATGTCTCCAAAAAGAGACAAAATGGCCATTCTACTTAGTGAAGGCTCCTCCACTGCTTTGGCAGCATAATAGATCCTGCAGCAGTGCCATGACCTAAGGGACTCTAGTGTAGTCTGATCTGAACACCCAATCCTGCAAGCAAACATATAGCACATGTGACATAGAAACTGTTTATTGGTATGGACATGCGTTCATACACATACACACACACATGCACGCACGCACACACACACAGTTCAATGTTGAGATTGCTTGATACTATCATAATGCTTGCAGTAGCCTAATATTCTTTCCGCTTATCACCCTTAGAAATGAAATACTGTTTTGTGATTGTCTGATAGGGTGTTCCTTATTCCCCGATAATGGGACACCTGTATTCTACGCTTCCACCTCTTCCATTATTCCCCTATACAAAATATCGGGACACGGTTTATTATACATAATATATTATATTATAGGTTATCCCTAACCTATAGCAGATGCTGCTTATGGCTGGATAGTGAGCTAACACCTCCTAGACTGCAGGGGGAGCCACCTCACCTGGATGCTGCAGTGCTCCTCTTCAGGGGAAGGGTGGTCTGTCAGTCTGAAGAGCGTTGCAGGGGTCGGCCTCCGCCGTCGGATCTGAAAAGTCAGTGTTTGTCTGAGTTTACAGAATCACAGAATTGGATGTCACAGAGTAAGCTAAAGAGGTTAGCAACTGGCTACTTAGCGCCTCCTCAACAAGGTAGCCTATCTGACCTATGCTTCTCTGAGAGATTTTTTTTTTTTTTTAATTTTTAGCTGCTTTATTTTTCTTCTTTTCCTCCTTCAATCATTACTGTATGTAATGTATTTACCAAATGAAGAATGACAAACACTATGTTTTACCATACAATAGACATTTTTAAAAAGAGGCTAGCTTATTTAATTGTCTAATCACAGACAAGGAAACTCAAAACGAGATGAGAATTCTATCGGAGATGTGTTCTAGTAATGGCCTCAGTGTTGCCATGGTGACAGTGTTGATGAGCATTCTTGGTGAAAAATGATGCAATGTTGGCTCTCAGAGTGAGCCACTGGCCTAGTCAGGATTGCATAAGAGGGAGGGTAGAGGGGGAGGGAAAAACATCCGGTGGTTTTGGCAGGGAGGTTGGGGGTAGGGTCAGAGGGGACAGATTGTGAGATTATATTTAGAGTTTTCCTGCCTGGCCTCCTACTCCTCTTCCTCTCCTGTCGTCTACATCCCTCTACTCACTCCATCCATCCATCCATCCATCCATTCATCCTTCTGCTGGGGCTTCTGCCTCTCATCCAGAATCCCTATAGCGTCTTACATGACCACTAACCTCCCTCTCTCTCTCTTCCTTTCCTGCCCCCCACCCCCCTCCTGGCTTTCCTCTCATTCAGATTCTTACATGACCACTAACCTCTCTCTCTCTCTCTCTCTCTCTCTCTCTCTCTCTCTCTCTCTCTCTCTCCCCTCTGTCTTCTACACCCCTCTACTCCTGCTGGTTTTCCTCTCATTCAGAATCCCTATAGGGTCTTACATGACCACTAACCTCCCTCTCTCTCTTCCTCACTTTTTGTTAGCTTTTGTTTATTTTATTTTACTTTTCCTTCCGTCGTAATTTATGCAATTTATGTGTATGCAATTTCACTATGCTACATGTCTTGCATTGGTAAGTCAATGTATGTGACAAATAAACCTCCTTGAATCCTTAACTCCCTTTTCCCTCTTATTCAACAAACAATGATATTTGTATGTTGTAGCATGATGCATTACATGGCCATTACATTTTGTGCACAGCCTGTGCCCATAGCGTTTGTTTCACGTTTAAAGGCTCTGTGTTGTCTCCCAAGACCAGACTTTTTCACAGTGTATTTAGGGGACAGGCAGCTAGCGGATGAAGCTACTGCATGATCACACTGAGAGCATGCAGGAACTCATAGGTGTCCTTTAATGGTGAAGTATCGTAGCTTGGTTACTCAGATGTAATACGGTCTGTGCATTTCTTTCTAAATGTTAAAATTGAAACGTTTTGATCCATGTGCGTCAGTGGATTGTGTGACGTCTTCCACCCGTTCACATAGTGCGTGTAAATTTGGAGGAATACAAACACACGTGTGCCTCATGGGGACTGAGGGAATCAGAAAAAAATCATTCAGATTCCACACATGTCCGGCAACCACTCTCTGTCCCACCCACCCACACACACACACACACACACACACACACACACAAATGAATATAGAGTCACACACACTGGCACGCATGCATGCATGCACTCAAACACCCACACACACACACACATATGCTCAGGGACATGCAGTGCACTCACACATAGCCTACATATGTTATCAATCATCTTGGAAGCACACACACTTAAGCTTAGGACGACAGGGATGACACACAGTAACCTCTCAAAAATCGCTGCACACACTCACACACACACACACACACACACACACACACACACACACACACACACGTGAGTCATATTTTATCAGATTAATCCACTACATAATATTAAATTGATGATTGAATTTCTTATCAAACACCTAGGAATGTCCAATTGGAGTTAATGGAGAGGCGCTTAACACTGTAATAACAATCAACACCTGATTCTTTACAACACACACACACACATCTGTCAGCGCAGACATGACTGAAACTTCCCCTTCAACCCCCCCTTCCACATGGATTTAAATCAAGTGATGGAGCAAACGGAACTGGAGTGGAATGGAGCTGAATGAGAATAATGTCCCTAATTGAATTGGAGATCAGCCCAAAGTATTCTTTTCATCCTCTTGATAAGTTGCAGTCTTGCCCTCTTCTTTACACTTTCACAATGAATCACTCACTATGCCAGATGTAAATGTTCTAGAGCAGCGTGATGAGAGAACTCTCTATCGTCACGGCAACCGCATCCCACCAGCAGGCTAAACTTAGAAGCCTCATCTCATCTCATCTCATCTGATCACGCGCATCATCCAGCATCACTCATCCCAGTCACCTGCCTCAGGACCACACTGGATGTGTGAGTAACCATGGAGATGGGATGCGGAGAGCACGCTGCATTGTGAGCTAAGTCAGTCAACCCACCCGGAGGCAAGAGAGACGTGTGTGTGCTCCACATGCTCACACATGATACAAGGGCTAGGAGTTGTGATTTTGTTTGTTTGTTTGTTTTGGGGTGCGGGGTGTGTGTGTGTGTGTGGGGGGGGGGGTTTGTACAGTTCTAAGAATTGATAGTGACTGACACTCAGGAAGGTCACATAATCCAAGGTGGTCTGGACAAGCCCTGGGGTGAGACACAGTGGATTGGTTGGTCTAAAGAAGGCCTGGGCAAACTAAAACCCAGGCCCTTTGAGCTATTTAATACAGCCCATGGAGCCTTCTAAAAATATAATAATTTCTCTTTTTTGCAAAAGTGACTTGAATTATAGGCCTGATTTATCAAATATTTTGTATTCATGAAATACAAATTCCCCACCTTTTAAGCCAGCATGTCCTCTGAAGTAAGCATTTACTGGTATTATTGACTGTTATCACTCGTCACGTTAGTCTAAATCTTAAAGCCAATGTGGCCCGAGCATGCACCGTTCTTTTCATGATAAGGTAGAGAAGACTTCATCCATTCATTCCCCAAGTTTTATCCTGTGCTTAACAGCACATTCAGAAAGTGAGACATTGGGTATGCAGTGCACTGTATCGGCTAGAGGCAGGCTTCACTGAGAGACTGTGGATTTTCTTAACTTTGCTGCTTCCACAGCTGATCACAACTGTTATAACATGCTGTAGGCTTTAAAGTTTTCTCCACAAAAAGTATTTTCAATGCTCATTCCAGGTTCCCAAACTGAGACCCAGAGATTTTCATAGGTTACGTTTTCAGCACAGATCATGTTTCAATAAAGACGTTCTGACTGTTCACATCTGTGGATTTCCTAGACTAGGGCATGATGAGCCAGCAGCAGGGCTGTCTCTGTGCTGGAGGAACAGTCAACTTGGATTCAAAGCCCAAATCTGACATGGTGAATCCCTGTCCCTGTGTGTGAAATCCCTGTGTGTGGATAAAGCTGTCTGCTAAATCCCTCTCGCTTTACCTAACTTCACCTTTCTTTACTATGTTCTGAAAGAGCGGCGCAACACACAGACTCAGCAGAGCCGGTTAATCCAATGCGGTTACATAACCGCTAAACAATGGCTTTTCCTATTCCTTTACAAATGGTTATTGTCTGTCTCTTTTCTGTCCCCATAAGCTGTAGGCCAGCGGTGCCCTACCTTTTTTCAGCTTCAGCTTTTGAAATGACAGGGTCAAAAAGATCGACCACATCCACATGATTGTTTTTAACACCACTCATTTAGACATGTCTGTCAATGTAGTTTGTGATTTATGTTTTCATGGTAACATGGGCATTAACTTCCTAAGTAATAGACTTGTTTCACACCTCAACATTCCGAGGTTCTAAAAGCATTCCATGGTAGTAAACTGAACATTCTATCATTGAAATGCATTGGATTTATGCCTCTTTCTGACTTGAAAAAAATGGGTAATAATATTTAAAATAAGTCTAAATTCACTTTCTTTCAAATAATACACATTTGAAGCACGCAAATTTGGAGGTCCTGAGTAGATAAAAGTGGTTTTACATTTATGTGCATGAAGCTTCAATCTATTCGGGACCTCCCAATTTGTGTGCTTCAAATGTGTATTATTTGAAGCAAAGTGAATTTAAACATGTTTGAAATGTTATTACCCATTTTTTTCAAGTCAGAAAGAGGCATAAATCCAATGCATTTCAATGATAGAATGTTCAGTTTACTACCATGGAATGTCGGAATGTTCAGGTGTGAAACAAGTCTATTCTGCTCTATTTTCATCTCTCTTCAGTACTCCGTCTGGGATCCCAGCCATTGGCCTTGTTCGCTTAGGATGCATCCTGTCTGATCCAATCAGTGAATTTTGTGAATGTAGGGTGAGAATGCAATAGGCTATCAGTCAAGAGCCGATCCAATCTTTTTTCATTTTATCATCTCCAGCAAGCAATCGATTCTCAATAGCCGGAATCCCAGACCCTTGTACGAAGAGAAGTGTAGACCGAGGGGCTGGTTGTGACCAGGCTATGTTCATGATAAACTGTAAGGGCTGGGATTTGTTGCAGTCAACACATCCGTGCACGCATCATGGCTGGCATGCCTAGTCTGTGTTTGTTTCATGCTTCTGTTGCGCTCCTCTTCGCATGTGAACACAACACATATGCAAGATGCAATACTGGCAAAAAAAAATTTGGGGCGATCGTGGGACAGTGACTGGACTTCCAAGTGTCAGATATCAGATTTGGGCACTATTGAAAATAGATGTAAACAGCCAATCACAAAATCGGATGTGAGCAAAAAATCTGAATTAGGTATATCCAATCTGCAGTGTAAAAGCAGCCTTAATTACAGCTCATAATTGTAGCGTATCACTACCTGCACCTGATTTGTCATCACCATCACCTGTCTTTGGATTGTATCACTACTTGCACCTGTTTGTCATGTAGCTAATTAGTGCCTCTATGTAAGTTGGACTCACTATAACTCTGTGCCAGATCCTTTGTGTTTGTGTCCAGTACTGTTACACCAACGCTAAGTGATAAGTGCAAGGACTCTCTGTTTCAGTTTTATTTACACTCGTCAGTTAGTGTTGGCTGTTGGATCAGAAATTTGGGCTGTGTTGTGCCAACTTTTTTTTTGTACCTCTTCCTACTGACAACACATAGACCTGTAGAACACATAGAAGGCAAATGGATAGATTTACATCAAACTATTCCTTTAACATGCAAAGAATGTCTGGTCCATTAGGTATCTGTCTATGCAAGTATCTCTCCACTAACATTAAAAGCAAACTAATGAATAAATAAAATTGATATTTCAGGAACAGATGATGAAAAATGCTGCTTGCTGACTCTCTTGTCCAATCTGACTGAGTGGTTGAGCTCAAGAGTTCAGAGAACAGGAACAGATTAACCTGGGGGGTCTGGGTTGTCGTGTGTGTGTGTGTGTGTGTGTGTGTGTGTGTGTGTGTGTGTGTGTGTGTGTGTGTGTAATCCAGCGAGCGATCGGCGTACGTGAGGAGAATAGCACACTGGGGCTTTGACCCGACGCTCAGGCTAAAGGTCATTGAGGTCATGATGATCGCTGCAGAGATAATCTGCGATCTGCTTCACGTTTTCGGAGAAGTTTTGATAGCCCAGCAATGGCCTCTGTGTCCTGAACCATATATGGGCCCAACGCACAACTGTGGGGCCCCATACTCAAGTCTAATTAGAGGTCAGTCCCTGGACCTTCTTGCTACATCACTGTGTCTCTCTCCCAATCACTTCCTCCTGTATCGTTGTTTGTTTGTGTAGCCAATCATGTGCATATACAGTATGTGTGTGCTGTTATAAATGCTCCAGGATCCTTGAATTTCCTAAGGGAAGAATAAAACAATCCTATCCCATCTTATCCTATCTGTGTCACTGACTGGTCAAGTAGGCTAGACAAGCCCAAACACATTTTTATCAAACATGTCTTTCAACAGGAGAATCTCCATTACACCAGCTATTGGGGATATATTATATGTAATATCATTTAGATACATATCATACACACATTTCTCCTTTGGTCCAGACCCAATCACTCTATCCAAGATCAGGATTATGCAAGACAGCCATCATCTGACTGACTGACAGAATGCCTGGACAGAGTTCATGTTGTTACTACGTCATGAAAAGATAATCCCAAGGAAATTACAACCAAGAAGACAATTTATCCCTTGACAGTGGGCATTTATGGGTGTGTGTCTGTGTGAGTGTGTGTGAATATGTGTGTGTGTGTGTGTCTGTGTGTGTGTGTGTGTGTGTGTGTGTGTGTGTGTGTGTGTGTGTGCGTGCGTGGTTGAAACTCTTCTGCTGTGTGAAATGACATTTAATAACATGGGAACAAAGAATGACAGTGGTTTTGTGTGTGTCTGTATGTGTGTGTTAGTGTGTCTGTTCTTGTCTAGCTGATCATGTTTGCGTGAATGTGAGGTCACTGAACCTAATTCTTCTACTTATTCTGAGGAAATGCAAACTAGTCCCCTGTATGCTCTCCTTGAGGCTGGTGCTGCTATTTAATTGATGGATGGATAAATAAATGAATGAGACCTACTTTATCAGTGGCGTTCTAGGAGAAAACTAAGGAGTCTAAGAAGACCACCCCACCACACACTCCTACCAGCACTTTAGTGCTTTTTTGTTGAAATTTCTTTTCTTTTCTCTGTGCTTTTTTTTTTTGCATTTTTTTCATTCATTCTTTCTTTCCTTCCTTTCTCTATGTTAAAGTTTCTGAAGGACAGTTTATCAGATCATCCGTCCCAGTGGGAGAAGGGCCAGTTGCTGGCATGTCACTACCATTCTCAGGAGAGTACTGGTGATTTGCGTCATAAAAATGCATGTGTGATTCTAAGTGGCGCCAAGAGCAAATCAAAGGCAGCAGCAGAGGAGGAGTATTTGCATGAAGCTCAATTATCACACCACCAGACAGGCCCCTCCAGAGAATCCAACTCTGTGGATTGCCTCAGAATCACTACGCCTGCAACAGACAATCCCTCTTATGACTCAATGCTGCATGACTAGAATTACTAACATATTTTCTGCATCACACTTTCTCCCTCAGGAATATCCATGAAAATACAATATCCATTCCGACACGATTATATCCATGTATTACATCACTGGGGCAAGGTAAGACACCATGAACACTATCACTGAACACTGAATGTATGACACCATGAATGCTTTCACTAGGGCTGATGTATGACACCATGAAACAAAGAATGATTATGACACCATCAAACACTCTCAGCTAATGTATGACACTGCTTTCACTGGGAGTAATGTATGACACCATGAACACTATCACTGAACACTGAATGTATGACACCATGAATGCTTTCACTAGGGACACCATGAAACAATGTAAGACACCATGAAACACTATCAGCTAATGTATGACAGTATGACTGCTTTCACTGGGGATAATGTATGACACCATGAAACACTATGGGGATAATGTAAGACACCATGAAACATTATCACTGCGGCTAATATATGACACTATGAAACACTAAGGTTAATGTATGACACAATGAGACATCACTGTAATGCATGATACCATGAAACACTATGACTGGGGTTAATATGAAACATCAGCTATAAGACACCATAAAACACTATGACTGTGGCATGCTCAATCATGACACCATGAACTGCAACAGTAGATTGCAGTAGAATGACAGTAAATTGCTGCTAAAAGAGAGAAGAGAGGGAACCCTGTGTCACTGACATAGTCAGAGGAACAGAGACTGCAAGAGGGACAATTTCTATGGTGGTAACACCGATCTTGTTGAATTTCTATTGAAGTCCAAGGAGCCACTAACCCCTGCATTCCGGCAATCTGCCGTCCGTTTCCCAAAAGAATAGTAGCTAACTTAGTTCCAAATTACTTAGTTGGCAATTGGGAATTGCATTGCAACCAACATGGTGGCTAAATTACTTAGCAACTATGCTTTTGGGAAACAGACGCCAGGTTCTATGAAGAGGTCAAAAATGTTTTTATGCTCATTTCACTAAGACACCAAATGTCATGTAGTCAGCAGAGAGAAGCAGAAGCTACTGCGCTAAAGCTAGTTCAGTTGAGGAAGGGGTGACGTCATACACTGTATGTTTGCTCTCTTTTCTCACCCACCCTGTTAAGGGGGGGGGGGGGCAAATATGTACTGTATACACTATAATACTGCCATCAAACCTGTATGTGTTTACAGTATAGGCAGAAAATGGTTTTAAAAGAAAGAATTAAGAGTGTTATTGACTGACACAGGCAAATATTAGCGGTGACTCCGACATTCTGAGCAGCTTACACTACTGTGCTGTAAGGGCAGCAGCATTCTGCAGCCTGATCCCCAGCCTGAAGCCCTGTGGATCCCACACTCTATTACTGCTCGTGTGACAGCACTGCTAAAGTTTGGGACTGCTGAGTGGATATTGTGCCATGGAGAACCTGTCTCTTTCACGACACTGATCTTTTACATGCTTGTCACTGGGGTTTTGGGAATCCCTCCTGTTCTGTAAAACCCTTGCAATTTTTAGGCTTTTCAATTTTACTTTCCATCACACTGTAAATGTAGGCTGCTCATTTCAGCAGCAAATGTTTATTCTTCTATGTTATATTGTTTAACTGTAAACATCTCACCTAACCCAATTTGAACTTTCCAGTACTTAGCACAACAGTAGTGATGAATAAGACTAATTTAATTCTTAACTATACCATAGTTATTCCTATCGTATCTACAGTGGATGTTTAATTCTTATCTATACCGTACAGTTATTCCTATTGTATCTATAATGGATGTTTAACTCCAATTCCTGTCTAGTGTACAGTTATTCCTGCCGTATCTATAAGTGGGGGGTGGAAAAGAAGCCCAAAGCATTCAGACGTATCAATGTATTCATGGTGGAAAATATCATAAATAATTCTTACAGTATGTGGACAATAGGTCATGGTCATTCTGTGGGTGGGCAATTGCTGAGAGCATTTGGCAACTTTATGCATTGTGTGTGTGTGTGTGTGTGTGTGTGTGTGTGTGTGTGTGTGTGTGTGTGTGTGTGTGTGTGTGTGTGTGCTACTCTACTACTCATGAATGACTATGTTGGCACAAGATTCTCTCTCTCTCTCTCTACTACCCACTGCGCTAAGGCAGGCATGAAAAGTAGACGTTGAACATGCTGGAGAAACCTTTCTTCCTCCCCCAGACAACCACAACTTGACAATACAAACATCCCAACAGTAATTTCCCGCATATAAGCCGCATTGTGTATAAGCCGCAGGACAGTGTTTTATGCAAGTTAAAAGAAACAAAACCATATTAACATCATATTAACTGCCCCCCTGTTTTAACCTCATAGCGGAAGAAATTTTGCAAAATCAATGTATAAGCCGCGGCTAATAGTCGGGAAATTACGGTACTCACTGTGTGCTACTCACACTAGAATGCAACTAAAGATGGGACATTTACATGTAACATGGTGTGTGTGGGTGAGGTCCTCTTGCATGTGTGTTTGTGTGTGCGTGTCTGTGTGGGAGGGGGGTGAAAAAAAGTGAAAGGAAGGGCTTGGTCTCTCTCTCTTTATCTTTTTCTTTTTTTTTTCAACTTATTTTTTTTTTATTAGGAAAACAGAAATTACAGACAATCAGCTAACATACACCATAAGACAATAGACAAACACACAGGGCAAAAAAAAAAAAAAAAAAAGGGGGGGGGGGCGGGCACAACAAGGGGAAGAGGGAGGGGGATGCTCTAAATCTCAAAACATCACAAGCAATACAGGTGTCCATCTTTTCAATAACTTCTCTCTCTGAAGCCTTAAGTTGTGTGTAATTTCTTCCATCCTATGGATTTCCCATACTCTATCTTTCCATGACTGAAATGTAGGAACGGTAGGTTTCAGCCAATTTACAGTGATCCCTTTACTAGCTGCTACCAGAAGGATATGTAACAGATATATACTATCTCTACATTCAAAGCCCTGAGGGATTGCTCCCAGCAATGCATACAGGGGATCTTTAGGAATATCTGTACGAAAAATATCAACCAATGCAGAAAATATATCATCCCAGTATTTTTTCAGCTTTACACAGGACCAAAAGGTATGAAGAAAGTTAGAATCACTCTCACCACACTCACGCCAACAAGAACTAGTGGATGAAGATCCATATTTCCCTGTAATGTGTGGGGTCCTAAAGAATCTAGCAACCATTTTCCAACGAAATTCCCGCCAGCTATTAGAACATGACACCTTATGTGCCTCTGTGCAGATTTCAGTCCATGTGTCAGGAGAAATTTCTAATTGAAGCTCTGCCTCCCATTTTTGTTTAATATACAATGTATCGCAGGTTTCCATACTCTGGAGACAATTGTATAGACATGAAATAGTCTTCTTACAAAAAACACCAAGTTGGACCCCAATAAAATACTGTTCTATTGCAGATGGTGAGATGATTCTTTCAGAGTTCTCAAGTTTATTAAGAAACTGCCTAATTTGTAAGAATCTAAAGAAGTCCGTATTTGGAAGCTCAAATTCTTCTTTGATTTGGGAAAAAGGCTTAACCCCATTAGACTCAGTTAATTGGTGAATGTAAGTAAGCCCATACCTGACCCAGTTCTTGAAACCTACATCTAATTGCAATGGCTTGAAATTTGGAGTGTATTGAATTAAAGTCAGACTTGAGACTGAGGCTGCTAATTTGTATTTTTTCTGTACTTCCCTCCATATCTGAATAGTGTGCTTAGACCATATGCTTACTCTACAAGATTTCAGAGAAACATTTGAGAAAACTAATTTTTGAAGAGTATATCCACACTGGGATACCTCTATATTCAGCCATCTAGTGGACGTATCATTTGTGATCCAAGCCACCAAGGGCTTCAGCTGTGCAGACCAAAAATATGATTTCAGACAAGGTAGGGCAAGACCCCCTTCAGCTTTAGGGAGCTGTAATGTTTTTAGTCGCACTCTTGGCCTCCTACCTTGCCAAATAAAACGGGATATTAACCTATCCAAAACATCAAAAACTAACTTGGGTACAGGAATAGGAAGCATTTGAAATGGGTATAACAACCTTGGAAGAATATTCATACGGATGGATTCTATTCGGCCAAGCAATGACAGGGGGAGAGATGACCAACGGGCCAAGTCCTGTTTAATCTGTCTAATTATTTTATCATAATTTGCATTGTATAACTTATGTTGTGATTGTGTAATTATAATGCCAAGATATTTAATACCTTCCACTGGCCAACGGAAATCACTATTCTCTTTTATTTGTTTTGATATACTCTTATTTATATCTAGCGCCTCTGTTTTGTTAACATTAATCTTATAGCCAGAATAGTAGCCAAACTGTTTTATAGTGTCCATCAAAGCAGGAATGGAGCACGGCAAGTTCGTTAAGTACAAAAGAACATCATCTGCATATAATGAGATTTTGTGTTCTTCATCTCCTGCCATTATACCCTTTATTTTAGCACTATCTCTAATCATTTGAGCAAATGGCTCAATGCAAAGAGCAAAGAGAGCAGGTGAAAGAGGGCAGCCTTGGCGTGTACCTCTCTCGAGAGTAAAGGGCTCTGATAGATGCCCATTGACCCTAACTGCAGCCCTAGGATCAGAATAAAGGATACGGATCCAAGACACAAACTTCTTACCAAAACCAAACCTCACCAAAGTTTGAAGTAAATATTTCCATGACACACGGTCAAATGCCTTTTCAGCATCTAAAGATAAGACCATGGCTTCGGAAGTCTGAGCGGCTGCACAGGACATAACATTTAGCAGTCTGCGCACATTGTTCCCAGAGTAACGCCCAGGAATAAATCCAGTCTGATCTGGATGTATAATACTGGTAATATATTTATTCAATCTACGGGCCAACATAGTTGAGAGTAGGCGCAGATCTCCATTAAGGAGAGAGATGGGTCTATATGCACTACATTCAGAGGGGTCTTTACCTTCTTTATGTAAAACTACTATAGTAGCATCTCTCCATGAGGGGGCCAATGTCTTTTCTTCCAATATGCAGTTATATGCCCTTAATAACAGAGGAGACAGTATGTCCTTGAAAGTTTTATAAAATTCGTTAACATACCCATCAGGGCCAGGGGTTTTATTGTTTTTAAGATCTTTAATGACCTCCTCCAACTCACCGAGGGAAAAAGGTCGATCTAGCTCCTCCTTCGCACCATCAGGTAGTTGTGTTATATTAATTTGTTCAAGAAAATTATGGATTTCATTGTCACAAATGGAGACTCCTGAATTGGTGTATAGAGTCTTATAGAAATTAGCAAATGCTTCAGATATTTGTACTGGATCTGTTAACATTGAGGGAGGAGTATTTATTTTAATTTTTGTCACAACCCTGGAGGATTGTTGTTTTCTTAATTGAAATGCAAGTAAACGACTCGCCCTAGACCCATGTTCATAGTATCGCTGTCTAGTAAATCGCAAACACCGCTCTGCTTTGTCAGTAAATAAGGAGTCTAGTAGTTTGCGAGTATCCAACAATGATCCCAATGTCTCTGCAGATTGTGAGATCTTATGTTGTTGCTCAAGATTTTTAATTTTAGTTTCTAACCTTTTACGTTCAGAATCTTTTTCCTTTTTTTTGGCACTAGAAAAAGCTATGATACGACCCCTTAAATACGCCTTTGCACAGTCCCATAATATTAATGGAGAGGTCTCCTGGAGAGAATTTAACTCTAAATAGTAGTTTAGTTCTGTGTTGACAAACTGCACAAAATCTGGGTTATTAAGGAGAGATGTGTTAAGTCTCCAGGTTTTCAATATGTTTCTCTTCCCCAGATCCCATTCTACCAGCAATGGGGAATGGTCTGAGAGAGTGATTGGAAGTATTTTACACTCTATGATTCTATGTATCTCCCCCTTGGGTGTAAACAATAGATCGATACGTGAATAAGATGAGTGCCTGTTGGAGTAAAATGTGTAATCTTTACCTTTTGGATGTTTGTATCGCCAAATATCTAATAGGCCCATTTCCTGACAATGATGATTAAGGGCCCTGCTCATATTGACCCCTGACTTGGATGATGATAATGGAGTTTTATCCTTAAGTTGAGACATTACACAGTTCATATCACCACCTGCAATGAGAACCCCAGAGCTTTTGTCCAGGATCAAACCAAAAACCTGTCTTATGAATAGTGGGTCATCTTCATTAGGGACATAAATGTTGCACAAAGAGACATGCATACCATCAATTATTCCATTTAGTAATATATATCTACCCTCAGAGTCTGCAAAGTGGGAGACATGAGTAAAATTCAGGTTCCTATTTATCAGTATTGCGACCCCACGTTTTCTCCCTGAAGCATGAGATGAGAAATATACTTTGTTAGCCCATGTTCTACTGAGTTTGTCATGTTCAGCATCGGAAAGGTGTGTCTCCTGTAGAAATGCTATTCCACAGCCATTTTGTTTCAGTTGTTGGAGAATTTTCTTTTTTTCACAGGACTATGAAGGCCATTCACATTATAACTAATTAATTTAACTCCCATCATAGCGTACACAGATCACAGAGATACCACATTTCACCTGACCTCTTAACAGATAATTGTAGAGCAGATAGAAGGAGGGAGGGGAGGGGAAAATACCAGAATAAAAATAAAAAATACAGTAATGGTGTGCTGACTGTGCATACTGGTAATTTGAGCAAAATAACAAAACAAACAAATACCTCAAAGAACCATGAGGTAGTAACAAGAACAATAATAAGTAACAGTCCTCAGGAAAAAACACAAAAGAGGAATTTCCAGGTAGCCAAAGCACTACCTGGGCCTTCAGCGCTGGATGTTCACCGCTGGGCGGGAATCGAGATCCCACACTTACCACTGTCAAGAGGTGCAAAGGGCCCCAACCCCTGACCATCCACATTGTAAAACTAGAGGCTATTATGCGTAGAGTAAGAAATGTCCAAACCTGCCAGGCTATTAGCTCTAGGCACAATAATAATAATAAGTCATAGGTTAAAAGAGAGAGAAAAAAAAATTGCTCCAGGTATTTTAAGTGAGAAAATAGGACTTGGCCATTACAAAATAGATAGTAATTAAACACAAAGGGAGAATAGTTATGGCCAATAATATTAGTCAATAAACCAAGGGTGCCCTAAAAAAGGACTAACTGGAGTCTGTAAAAATAAACAAAAACTTATTTGTTATTGTCCATAATATAGCCTCTTCATAGCCTGTAGCCTATAACTAAAATATTGAGTGCTGGAATGAAGTCCCCTTCAAAGTTCGCCATAAGATAAAAAGTTCGCCATGACTAGTGCTTTGCACAAAAGGACAGCAACCAAGTTATAGTTGCAGACATCACGATCTCTAATCATTTGAAACGATCTCACCAAGTCCGCTGTGTAGTCCTTCCATGACATGAAGCAGCTTACGATCCACCCGTGCACGGTTACTCCTCACACCAGACACAGTCCATCCCAAGCGGTGCAGGTCTTTCTCTAGACGTTCCTCTTCAGATAGCAATGTGGTGATTCCCAGATGGTGAAGGCCGTCAGCCGCTTCCCATGCCGTGTTGAATGTGAGAGTTTCTCCGTTCGTGAAGACCTTCAGCATTGCGGGGTAAGGACTCTGGAATTTGATCTGCTTGGCTTTCAACTGTTTCTTAATGTCAGCATATTCCTTTCTTTTCCTCTGTAATGACGGCGAGTAGTCGTGGTTCATCGAGATGCGATCTCCCTTGTATGTCAAGTTCTTCTCCTGCCATGCCTTCTGAAGTATGAACTGCTTGGTCTTGAAGCTATTAAATTTGAGCACAAACGACCTGGGACTTGCCGTTGGATCGGTGGGTTTTCGCTGTAGGGACCTATGCGCACGCTCCACTTTTAACTCAAAATCGGCTGGCAAATTCAGGAGAGTATGGAGAAACCCTTCCATCCACTGAACTGTATCTCCTTCCTCAGACCCTTCTTTAATCCCATAAATTCGTAGATTATCCCAACGTTGTGCATTTTCCAGAGCTTCACATCTAGCTTCTAGCTGTCTATCACGGTGTAAGAGGAATGAGACTAGCTGTGCATGTCGGCTGTGTCCATCTTCCAGCGTACTCACGCGCTCCTCTGCCTCTGATACTCGGCCCCCTAAACCTCGAACAGTCTGGTCCAGACTCTCCATTTGTTCAGAAATCTTGTCAAGTGTTTCGGTTACTTCCTGACGAAATTTTCGAAGTTCAGTGATGATGGTGGCACTAATATCACTATCGGGAGTTTGCTGGCTAGGCGGAACTTTGCTAGCATCAGAAGCTAACTCTGGTGGAGCAGTGTCGTCGTCGAAATACTTGGACTTTTCCCCTCCTGCACTTTTGGAGGTCTTCCTCTCTGGCGTTGACTTTGTGCCATGGCGATATTAAAAGTATTAGAGGACCAAATGAGACATTTACACTATTTAAACATATACAAACGGTCAAAAGTCAGGGAGCCACTCTTTCAAGCAGCCATCTGGTTCGTGACGTCACCGGAACCCCTCTTTATCTTTTTCTTTATCTGTCTTTCTGAAAAAGACAAGTACACACACACACACACACAAAACCAGAATTTTTCTGTTCACTATAACAACCACACAAGTACTGTGTGTGTGTGTATGTGTGTGTGTGTGTGTGTGTGTGTGTGTGTGTGTGTGTGTGTGTGTGTGTGTAAATGAATAAACCTTAGTGGGCCTGTCGACCTTCTCTCTGTTTCAGAATAATGTTTTGGGACACCCTCTCTCTTTTCTCCATTCATGTTCACTCCACAATGAGCTATTACCACCCCTAAACACCACTACTACCACCCCTAAACATCACTCACAAACACACACACACACACACACACACACACACACACACACACACACACACACACACACACACAATCACACACAAACTGGGGGAAGCAAAGGGAAAAGGTTCTCACAGTAACCAGAATGTCAGAGGGCTAATAGCCAAAAATGTTAACTGTTTTTTTAGAGTAATGTCCAAGTAATGTTTCTGTAACAAATTATGTTCCACTATGTGATTATGTATTCATGCACGCAGTGGTTTGTGTGGGTGTATGAGTATAAATACACAAATGTGTGTGTGTGTGTGTCTGTGTGTGTGTGTGTGTGTGTGTGTGTGTGTGTGTGTGTGTGTGTGTGTGTGTGTGTGTGAAAGAGAGTGTGTGCATGTGTGTGTGTGTGTGTGTGTGTGTGCATGGGTGCATTGGAGCGTGTGGTAGCAGAAGTTGGTAAACAGCAGATGTGGCA
The DNA here is from genome assembly GCA_027497455.2 of Sardinella longiceps. NCBI lineage: Eukaryota > Metazoa > Chordata > Actinopteri > Clupeiformes > Clupeidae > Sardinella > Sardinella longiceps. The sequence continues at coordinate 18,166,185 of JAODXP020000015.1, read as the reverse complement.
TGATAGATTTGCCCCCCCTGCGCCCCAACAGACACTCTCTGCATTCCTAAGCTACATAGCTGTTTCGTCATAGGATATGTGCCCCTAACACACTGAAACCAAAACCACCTCTCTCTCTCTCTCACACACACACAGTGTTGGGTAAGTTACTTTAGAAATGTAATGCGTTACAGTTACAAGTTACCCCTTCAAAAAAGGAATTGTAGTGTAACTATTTTGATTACTTTAATGAAGTAATGTAACTAATTACATTTGATTACTTTTTGATTACATTTCTACATTTTTGGAAAAAATGTCAAGCAATTTTGGGTTTTCAATCCGAGTCATGTTAACTGTCACATATACAGTAATTCACACTGACACTGCCAAAATCCTTTCTAACTCCCACAGCAGTGTCAGATTTCACGACGAGCAAATAGTTAAAATACTTGGGGAACATCACTGACTAAGCAGATGTCTGTTGGTCTGAGATTGCTCATACTGTATGCACCTGATCAATAGAGTTCATTTTCATATCCAGCAATGGGGCCTATGTTCTAGTTTCTGTCTGAAAGTCAGGCCTCCTTGCTACAGCAACTTAGACCACTGTAGATCCAGTTACAAGTGAGTAGTGTTGCCAACATGATGGTAGAAATGATTGTATTAGAATAGTGTCTTTTAACTTTTAGATGTTGTATGTACTGTACATGAAGCGCACATAGCCAACATGTCTGAAGATGATATTGGGATCATGTAACTGAAATTGTAATCCTGCATATTTCTTGGAGTAACTGTAATTCAATTACACATTTTTTCAAAGTAACTGTAATTGATTACTGTTACTTTTATTTTGTAATTAAATTACGTAATTTCGTTACATGTAACTCGTTACTCCCCAACACTGCACACACACACACACACACACACATGTGAATCTACACATGTACAAACACACACACACACACACACACACACACACACACACACACACACACACACAAACCTACACATGCACATACATACATACATACATACACACAGACACTCACACACACACACACACACACAGCTGGCATAAAAAAGCCACAAATCCACAACCTTCATCATGACCTTTAGTTGATCCAAGGCCGCCAAGTTCATCATATTGTTTTTCTCATAGCTTAATTGCTTGTTTTTGGGAAACCTTGGCCAGTTTTTGGTTTAGGTTGAAGTTGGTTATGGTTATGGTCATGTTATATTCCTCACAATATTGATAAGGTTGGTATCCTGACAGCTTTTGCTGAGGCTGTTAGCTGTAGTCAAATAAATGTGTGTCTTTGGTAGATTAGATAGATAGATTTGATAGAGTGTTTTTGTTGTTTTTCCAAGTGTTGTGATTGGCAAATGAGCCATACTACATCCTGTGTTTACCATTTTTTTTTTTTTTTTAATTTTCAGCATCATTCATGATCTGTTTTACTGATCTCTGTCTCTGTCACACACACCCACACACACAAACCTACACATCATGCATAGGCTATATAAACACACACACGCACACACACACAGAGACATGCACACCTCCTTGCTTTGTGTTTAGATGAGCATCAGCATCTATCTATATCCCCTTTGATTTCTGTGGTTTCCTGAACTTTTCTTTTTTAATTTTCATTCATTGTCTGTTTTGCTGCTCTCTCTCTCTCTGTCACACACATCCACACACACACACACACACACACACACACACACACATACACACACACACACACGAATTTACACATTAAGACCCCGTTTACACAAACACAGATAACCATAAAGACGCACATGTTTAACTCTGCGGTCGCACCTCTCTGTTACACTTACCCGAAGGTGAAGACGGAGAATCTCACGAACTCCGGGCAAGGTGGAGATGTCGGAGAACCCCGTCTTCAGATATTTGTGTAACTACCCATAACCGGAGCTCTAGCACCAAAGACAGTTGGAGCAAACGAGAAGCACCTACGTTCGCGCATAGTAGTTCTATTTTCACAAGGGCACCACCTGGTTTTGAATGATGTCAGGACTTTTACCAATAAATCGTCTTTTTGGAGTTATCATGTTTTTTTGGCATGTATCTCTCATATTCTTTAAGTGTTTAACGTTAACATGATTTCAAGACTGATGTTGTAAACTGTTACTGTTGGTATTTCTATCAGATGAAGCTGCCAGGCAGTAAATAGCCTACTAAAATGTCAAGTTGTTAGCGAGCTAACGCTAGCGATCTAGCTAACATAATGTTTTACATTTATATTTGAGATTTAATTTATTGACAGCCTGCGGGTAACATTACTGAGTTCATTTTAAGTGGACAGAGCAAACATAAACATAGTTTATAGCAATATGTCGTCATGGTAACTGCCAAACAAACCCTCTCAAGCTAAAAAGCACACTTGGTTCACAACATGTTTTGCAGAGGAGCGATTGAATTGTCATTTGTTGGTTTCATTAATGATCACAGACAATATTATGGCACACATACATTATATCATTCTATAATTTCTTAAGGGAAAATGTTAATGATGTGACGTAATGTGACACTGCTGCTAATGCAGACCGAAACACTTCACGTTTGTGGCCATCTGCTACGATGTTGCTCCCTTGAAAGATCTTTGATAAAACTGTGACTTGGTGGTTAATTGTCACCGCCTTTCTTAGCCGTTTTTGATGTTTGTGTAAATGCGATGTGTTTTCTTACTCGGGGGAGGGGAATATACCCGGTTTCTTGAAGACCCGGGGAAGTGTAAACTAAGCAGTAAACTCAGCCACACACACAAACCTACACATCATGCACATACAGACACACACATATAGCCTACAGACACACACATACACACACACATACCTACACATCATGCACATAGACACACACGCACACACTCACACTCCCTTGCTTTGTTATCAGATAGCATAGTCTCAGTTTCCATCTACACACTTTCGTTTCTGTGTTTACCCGAACTTTGTACTTTTCTAACTTTCAGCATCATTCACTTTTTTTTGCTGCTCTCTCTCTCTTTCTCTGTGTCTCTCTCTCTCACTCTCTCTCTCTACACTCCATACCTCTGACTGCTTCTGACTTCTGACTCTTTTCTACATGAACGTCACTTTTCTACATGATGACAAAAGGCTCATCTTGTGATCCATAAACTGTCTGAAAGACAGACAGACAGACAGACACACACACACACACACACACACACACACACACAGTTTTTGTCCGATTGCAAGATAGACATGGATGCTACTTAGCATATAAGTTTTAAATGTCTTCACACACACACACACACACACACACACACACACACACACAAGCACAGACTCTTCCACACATACACACACCTTGTTCTTACCATCTCTACTTGTCGTGGGTCCAATTGGGTCGGTACTGCTGACGGAACGGAGAACTGGATCTTCCTCCTCTCTTTCGCCTCTCCTCCCTCCAGATCAACAGACAGAAGGGGTTCCATCACTCTGTCCTTATCCGTGTGTGTGTGTGTGTGTGTGAGCCTCAGTGCCGTGTTGAGGGGAAGGGGTCCGGTGAGAACAGTCCAGTGAGAGTCCAGTCTCCTCAGTTCATCCAGCCAGAGAGGAGCAGAGCAGAGCAGAGTCGAGTAGAGCAGAGTAGCTCTCTGTTGCCCAGTCAGTCTAACAGCTCAGAGCTCATCACTCTTCACCAACCTCTCTCAGTCTCTCTCTCTCTCATTACCTCCCTCTCTCTTTAATGCCCCTCCTTCTCCTTTTTCTCTCTCTCTCCTTCCCTCCCTCCTTCTTTCTTGGTAAAGAAATCTCTAGTGTACAACCTCTTTCTCTGTTGATAACAAGTCTGCACCCTCCCTCTCTCTCTCCCTCTCTCTATCTCTCTCTCTCTCTCTCTCTCTCTCTCTCTCTCTGCCCCAGACTCCTGCTCCTGTGTTTTTCCTCTCTCCTACTCCGATGTCTGTCTGACCTTCATCTTTCTAACTCAAGAGCACGTCTGACCTTCCGTCCGCTCAAACTCCACAAGAGCAGCAGAGCAGAAAGGGGGGGAAAAAGAAAGAAAGAAATAAAGAAAAGAGAGAAATAAAGAATCAGTTCCTCTCTACTTCTCTTGCTTTCTGTCCTGCATGTAGAACTCACCCTGGCTCTGTAGACTGTGTCTGTGTTTGTGGTGTGTGAGAGAGATAGATGGACTAATAAAACATGCAGTGGGTGGGAGGGATAAAGAGAAAGGGAGACAGAGAGTATGATGCAGGAAGAGAGAGAGAATGAATGAGAGAGTGATGGAGGGAATCAGGAAGCTAAGGAAAGAGAGAGAGAGAGAAAAGAGAGAGAGAGAGAGAGAGAGAGAGAGGAATAGGACAAGAGATGGTGGGTTTTTGTGAGAGTAACTCACTAAGAAGAGGTTTACTGATACTCAAGATAAAACCTAAGCTCAACTCATCTGACTTTGTGTGTGTGTGTGTGTGTCATGGGTGGGGAATGCTTTCATGCAACAGTTTATCAGTGAATGGCTAGAGGATGTCAGGATATATTATTTTCATTTGTATGTGTGGAAGAGTCTGTGCTTGTGTGTGTGTGTGTGTGTGTGTGTGTGTGTGTGTGTGTGTGTGTGTGTGTGTGTGTACGCCCTGCAAATTTACTTTGTGTCAGCAGTGAGGAGTTTGTAAAAGACAGAAAGAGCCGAGAGAGAGAGATGAGCAATAAATCTGCCCTTTATATGCCCTATAAAGTCCAAGCCTCACTATGCCCTATAAAGTCCAAGCCTCACTATGCCCTATAAAGTCCATGCCTCACTTTGCCCCACTATGCACCATAAAGTCCATGCCTCACTATGCCCCAGTATGCCTCACTATGCCCTATGAAGTCCATGCCTCCCTATGCCCTACCAAGCCTATGCCCCCCTGCCTGTCTGGCCATCTCTATCTATCTCCATGTCTGCTCCGCTCCCTCTCTGGCAGATGTGGTCAGTATTTGGCACACCTGCCGCTCAGCAGAATTACGAAACAGCCTTTTAATCCCACTTCTGCCTCACATCACAGCACAGCACATCACATCACAAGCAGACTTACTTAGACATAGGCATAGAGCAGTTGGGGCTTAAAATAGAGCAATTCAAAGAAATGGTAGGATTTTACAACATGTGGAACAAAAGGTGAGGGGTTTTTGTTATCTCCAATTAAGCATGAAACTGCAGATAGGAAGATAGGAGTTGTGGGGAATGCTGGCATATAAGCCTGCATCTGTCAGCATGCTAAAGATCATTTCAGTTTACATGTGTGTGTGCAGGGCTCTCAAGTCTCACGCATTGAGCGTGTGACACACTCTTCAGAGTGTTTTCACACTCTCACACGCCACACATGCGTTTTCACACGCCCGTCTGCGTATTTTTAATATTTTTTCGGCTGCGACGGTATTTGAATCACAAAATGCGGCCATTGGTAGAAATTCCTGAAGGACATCGGGCTAATCCAATGAAATCTCTCAGCCCTCCTCCGCCGGCCCGGCCCGCCCCTCCCCTCACGTTGACCCAAGTAGCCTAGTTCTTCTGCTACTTGAGCTGAACTGAGTTGGAGAGAAGTGAAAGTTTGTCTGGCGAAATGGACAGAGCCAGAGAAACGTAATGGGGGGCAACAAAGTCTAAAAGTTGAAGCAAGAATATGCAAGAATAGTAATAATGCAGTTAGCCATGTTCCTGTGATGTGCAACAATGACTGCATATCAGTGGGTGCAGGTCTGTTAACATCAGAAGCAGCCTCGGAGTGAATGCACAGACTGCCGGGGAGGCACAGTCTCTATCTAACGTGGCAGTTCAACAATGTAATGTTATACGGCCCAATACAGAAGAAGGAGAACCAATCCATGTAGATATATGAAGATGGAGGAGAGAGACGTGAGCCAGGGGATTGAGGAGGTCAGAATAGCTACTGTCAGCTGAGCCTGGTAAGAGAAGTAGTAGCCGAAATTTAAGCAGAATGAATACAAATGTTTCATGTGCCAGGGGGGCTTGTGTGTGTGTGTGCGCTAGTGAGACGAGCTAATGACAGTTTCCTCGAGCTGACACACCAAAATATGCCTTCGTTTATACAATTATGAAAAATTCCTTTTCACATGTTGTAGGTTACACACACAAACGTTTCATAGTGTCACCTCTCCAATACACGTGTGAGAGATGCACAAGACATTAATGTATAAAAAAGCGCAAACCCACAAGCTCATCATAACCGCGTTGAACTTCTTGCAGTTTAAAATAATGTGAGAAACAGCCCTCCCCTCTACTTTATTGCCCAGTTTTAATTCACCCCAAATTGAGGAGTGCGCCCATGTAGCCTGTTTGGAGCAAGATTGAGAGGGCAAAAAAGTACCTGTCCGAGGTAGAAAGAGCTAAAGACAAAGATGAAAGCACGTGAGATCATATGCCAAAGATTATTGTGCATGAATGACAGTAGGTAACCTTAAAATTGCCCTTACCACTACCCACCACCCGACCCTTCGCGATATAAAAATAGCTAACGCATTTAATATTGCGATGCGGTCGCGTGCACTTATGAGTTCAAAATCTATCATTTTTTTTCTATTTCATAACTCGGAGATTTTTTCTCTCCCAAATGCCATACATATATCATTTGAAAGAATGCCACAAGTGCAACCCATCTATAGTGGTCACTAGTTGCTATGATAATGCATTATCCTTCAAATTAATTAATTATTTCAAAGTCCTGTAGTTCCGTATGCATTCCAAAAACAGTGGAAGTCAAAGGCATACCAATGTATAGATCTACAATGAGGTAGCAATAACACCAGTTGTTTTTGTATAGTCTCCAATATTAGGCTGAAATGGTCATTTCAGACAGGCATCCCATGACTGATATGTTGGTCAAAAAATACCCTGTGCTAATTACTGATTCAGAAACACAAGGTAGGCTACTGTAGCCCATTTCCTCCAAGGGTTTAGACACATTTCAATTAAACTATTTAGAATGAATATAGGGGAATTTAGCAAATTGCAAAGACAGACTGTCCCCAGCATGTTCCTCATTATTATCCAAAAAGGGTCCAAAAGAATAAAAGACTATGTGCGTCACATCAAACTGAGAATTCAGCAGTAAATGCCATTAAAGTCTGAAATTAAATACATTTTGGTTCAATTGTAAGAAATATACAACCTACTGCCCAATACAACTCAGCCAGGCTGCTATATGACCTCATGGAGCATTCAAATAATGTGCAATGCATTAGATAAACCATGTAATTAATTGCTATGAGAAGCTATCTAGCAACTTGTTAAAATGCACCAGATTGCAGAAAATGGAAACAAATTTTTCAAAAATTTCTTGCCTACTTCTGTACACAAATGCATCCCATATTCGTCATTAGTTGACAATTGCTGCCTTCATTGTTGTTGTGTTAAATGTGTTGTTCACAATATACCAACTTTGAAGGTCATCTTATGGTTCAGAATTTTATTTTATGTTATTTCAGCGCAAAAAATGTTATCGCATACCTCCCCAAAAGTGATTAGTTGCGCCCCTGACTACAGCTGGTGACGCCATTGTCTTAAATTTGGTCTGGTACAATAGGCCTATTTAGACCCCAAATTAAAGCATTTGCCTTACATAGCAATACTTTTAAAGTTTGTCATATGCACAGAATGTGTAACCTACTGTAAAAGCACTAGGCCAAGATAAAAGAAAGGCACATACTGTACTTCTTCAAATGGTTCAGTGATAAGATTTCAGTTAAAGCTATAATGAACAATATTTAAAGATTATAGGCTACAACTAGGCCTGTTTTTTTACAGTGACATATTGAAATAGGTCTAATTAAATAAAAACATAAAATAGCCTAGTCTAAAGAAATATTTAGGCTATATGAATGTTTATTGATACATAGTAAATAATGATGCATCTTCACTACTTAATCATTAGTGGCCTAATTAAAAAAAAATAGAACAGAACCACAGGGTGGACCTGATTCAATACTTCTGAAATGCAGAATTCTTATATTTTCCAGTGCTGTCTTTAAGCCCTTGCAAAACAGCCTCCTGATGCCAGTGCATTTGTCCATTTCTTTTCACAGAATTCATTGGAGGTCATTATTTCGGGGTGACAGTACCTAAAATACATGCATTTACATAAACTACTGTCTCTTATACACGTACATACATGTACACTGTACTGTAGATCTACGCCAGGCCAAAAAAGAAAAATCTCACTCCGAGCGGAGTTCAAAACTTGAGAGGCCTGTGTGTGTGTGTGTGTGTGTGTGTGTGTGTGTGTGTGTGTGTGTGTGTGTGTGTGTGTGTGGCTGTGGTTGTTACAGTATGTGGGTGTGACAACAACACGGCCACCATAAATCCACACATGAACAAAAACTAGTCTTATGCAAGAACCAGAGACAGCTAACCTTGTTCATCCCTGTGGCCCACCAACATTAAATTTAAGACACTCTCATCACTCTGCACTTTGTCTAGGGGTGCCAATGTTGTTTTTGTGTTTTTGTGAAAACTATTTATTTAATTTTGATGCAGGTGTTTTCCCCAGATAAATTTCTTTCTCTTGAATTGTCATTGTAAGACTAACATAAATTCCGAAAATATTTTTTATTGCCACTTTTAAGTCATTTTTAGTAGGGCACTATGATATCAAATCAATGCCTTTAAAGGAAAATGTAGTTGTAGTTGTTGATGTTGGAACATCATGTTTGAATGGTTGCCAAGGAGCAGAATATTCATGCATACTGGAGAAGACTGCTTGTTTGTTGTAGCTTCTGGGTGCATGCGATGCAATGTGATGATTGGCTCCTCATAAACATTTTGGAGACCATGCCAAAGATGGCTGAGTCGCTCTTCAGAAACAACAAAAGACTCCCAAAATTTGTGTTTGCAAAACCATTTTTTCACCCGATCTGTTGCTTACGAATAGTGGGTATCTCACTTGTCCCAATTTCTGTTTGTGCAAAGACAGAAGCTTCTTAATTACTGTAAAGTGGATTCAAACTCTGACACAGCAAAGCTTTTAAGTGCTTTTAGTTGATTCCAGGGCTTCCAGAGAGTGAGAGAAGAGGAGTCTGTATTGTATCAGTTCATGTTTAAACTAGATGTACCGCATGCTGGTACAAAATATGACCGCCGCTCAGTTCTGCACATTCTCTGCCCTGTGTGTGTGAGACAGTAGGCCTATCATCCCAAACCAATACTTACTTACTTACTTAGGCCTTTAAATTCCCATAGGAACATAGGCCAATAACCAAACCAATAACCATGCGCTTAATAGCACCACCTATAGCGTTTTCAGACCGGCAAGCCCGGTGCTGGAGCCGGTTCTCGCACCAGTTACAGCGGGAACCAAAGTGCCGGCCCGAGAACCGCCTGTGTTCATACCAATTTATGCAAGCCCATGCATTATCCACAAAGGGCGTTGCTTCGCCACAAATGCAAACAGTTTAGCATATTACTTTTACTAATGCTGCCATCTAACATCTGATGGAAATGTGTGAACCTCCAAATATTCAGCAAATATTTCTCTCGTCTGCAAATAACTGCACAAACTCATTTTCACTTGATTTCCCTCATTATCCCCGGCTCACGTTTCCGATTTGTTTATTTTCCGCTTTGACCCCAACTTAACCCGGTGACGTTAACTCATGTCGTCACGGTTCGCGTTGAAAAACCAAGTTTTACTTGGTGCCCGCTGGGAACCAAGTGTGCGGTTCCCGAACGCTCTGATATTTGGTGTGAACACGACGGCCGGTTCAAGATGAGGTGCGGGAACCAGCACCGGCACGGTTCTCTGTAGGTGTGAAAGCGCTACTAGAGGTAGATGGTTGTACAGTCATTAATTGTACATATAAATTCATTTATTTTATAGCCCCCCATGGATGAAATTCCACAAAACTTGACATATTCCCACAAGATGTCAGGTTCATCATACACATTAAATTTGGTGCAGTTTATAACATCTGATCTAAAGATAGGGGCAATTAAAGCAGTATAATTTTGCATTTAAATGTTTTACCATGGGGGTGCAAATCACAAATGACTGGTTATAAGCTAAGTTGATGTGGGCTCTTGAGACCAACATTCCATAAAAATTTCATCATCCTCAATGTCACGGGTCAGGTAGTTTTTTAGGAAAAACTGAATTTTTTGGGTTTCACGGGGGGGGGTCACGCAAAGATAGAGTGGCCCCCGGGGACCAAACGAAATTTCTACTGGGGCTACATGCCCACCAAGTTTCATGTGCCCCGGTGTTACGGTGTCCCGGGAATCGTAATAGATTTCCCCTTGATCCCCCAAGTCAGAGGTTCCCGAATTCAGAGAATGCTGATGTGTTCGTGCACTGGAGAAGACCGCTTGGTAGTTGGAGCTTCCAGGGGCATATCGCTAGGTGGTAAGTAGCTAACTGTACTTATTGCAAGTTTTCAATGCCTCAATTTAAATGTTGGAACTGTCATACTATTGACGAAGTATGGGGCTACTTTGAGCCTGTTTTACGATTTAAAACAGCGATTTAGCAACATGCATATGCACCCGGAAGCTACAACTAGCAAGCGGTCTTCTCCGGCCTGCACAAAGTTGTCAAAATAATTCTACCCGGCAAACGTTCAAACCTTTTATGATGCTGCAATAGACTTGTGGTCCTTATCACACCGGATTTCTTTTAAGTTCCCAAAATTGTGGTAGGGCATTTACTTACTGTAATTGGTTACAATCGGGGAAGGAGATGTCAAGCAATATATTAAAAGAGCTCCAGGAAACATCTTAGATCTTCCACAGCTCTAAACAGCATTGTTGCCTAGCTGGTGTGCCTTTAAATGGAGCCAATCTATAAACATGAAAATCCCTTAAACCCAGCCCGGATTCTCTCCAGAGACAGACATTCATTTGGGAGTTTGAATTCAGAGTGAAGGTGAAATTTAATTTCAGAGAGCCTCAAATTATTATTTTTTTTGCTCTGGAGAGGGCCGGTAAGTACACTGATACTTCTCATTTTAATCCGTAGCTCTGTTGTACAAAGTCTTCGGTACACAGTTCTAAAAAAAACTGATGAGTTGTTTTGGAACCTAACTGTACTGTCACTGTTTAGCACATTCATTGAACCCAAAAGCAGGATAGGCAGAGTCAGGAATCCAAGAACTAAGGTTTACTTCTTTTAAACATCAAACATACACAGAACGCAGAGCAGGATTGACAAACAATAACCGACAAAGACTGCAACGACAGAGGCAGGGGCTTAAATATACATATGGTTAATTAAAAGCTTAAAGGTTATTCAATTCAATTCAATTCAATTTTATTTGTAGAGCGCTCAAATACAGTACATCGTCTTGCGGCGCTTTACAGACAATTCAATTCAATTCAATTTTATTTGTATAGCGCACAAATACAGTACATTGTCTCACGGCGCTTTACAGACAGTACGGGAAGCATCCATGAGAATCAGGGGCAAGGAAAAACTCCCTCGCTTTGTAAATAATTTGTTATGTAGGAAGAAACCTTGGGCAGATCCACGCCTCATGGACTCAGCCTACCTGCCTGGGGCCTAATAAAGTATCCGTAAAGTCTGATGCATAGATTGACCATGGTTAACACAAAACAGTATGAGTACTGAATGTAGTCAGAGATGATATACACATAGTTTGTGTGACAGTCAGGGCCAAGGGATGGAGTCAGTAGTTGGAGTGTGGGATTAGTCAGTAATTGGAGTGGGATCAGAGTTCATTGGGTGTTGGTCGCCATCTAAGTAGTGGTCATCAGGGGGCCATCAGGCCAGTTCCATCATGGGCCTCAGAGAAAAGGGGAGGATGGTCCTGGTGTGTGGCTCCGGGGGGGGTTGGTCAGCATCCATAGTGGGGTAGGGTTGGTGGCAGGGAGGTTCATCACTCAGCCAGTGCGTCGGGGCAGAGGAGGCAAGAGAGACAAAAAGAAACAGAAACAAGAGGGTTAGGCCAATCTAGGAGGATATCACTTCATGATATGTGTCATATAATCCAGCTAGAGTGAGGAGAGGGAGAGAGAGAGAGGAGAAAGAGGGTTGTACAGGATGGGAAGTGTGCAGAAGGTGGCAGCACAAGGCTATCGCAGCATAACTAAGGTATGGTACATGGCATCTCACCAACCCAGAAGGGGGTGGTCAGTGGCCGCCTTGGAAAAACAGCAGAGGTAGCCCTCCCAGGAAAGCCCAAGAGGAGTGGTGATATGCCATGGCCCACTCCTAATTATAGGAAATGTCAAAAAGGAAGGTTTTAAGTCTAGACTTTGCGCTATCCGCTTTGCGAATGTAGGGAGGAATAGAATTCCATAGAAGAGGTGCTCGATAGGCAAAAGCTCTTCCCCCAATTGTAGTTTTAGATATGGTCACTTTTTCAAGGAGGCCAGCATTTTGAGATCTCAGATGTCTTGCTGGATGGTATGGAACAAGTAAATCTGTAATATATGCAGGAGCTAAGCCATTAAGTGCCTTATACGTCATGAGAAGGATTTTGAAGTCAATTCGACTTTTGACAGGAAGCCAGTGTAGAGATCCTAGAATGGGAGAAATATGTTCATATTTCTTAGTTCTAGTGAGTGTTCTAGCTGCTGCATTTTGAGAACTGAGAACCCTGAGAACAGAGCATTGCAGTAGTCGAGTCTGGAGGTAACAAATGCATGTATAAGTTTTTCAGCATCCTCAAAGGACAGGAACTTCCTAACCTTAGCAATGTTTCTAAGGTGAAAAAATGATGTTTTAGAAATGTGCTTTACATGGCTATTCAAGGAGAGGTCTTGATCAATAATTACCCCCAGATTTTTCACTTGTGAGCTAAATGAGAGTGTAGGACTGCTAAGTGAGCTATGATGGTGAAGAGAGGTGTCCTTCAGTTGTTTAGAGGCAATCATCATAACTTCAGTTTTATCTGAGTTCAAGCATAAGAAATTTTTGGACATCCAAACTATTAAATATTATGAAATAATTCAGCATACAAATATATTCATGGAGAGGGCGGGCTGGGCCAAGGGCGGGCTGGGCCAAAGGCAGGCGTGTCCGGAGGACCAGATGGTCTGGCAGACAGGCAGCGGATGAGCCCGGATGGTCAGGCCTGACGGACAGAAGTGGAGGGTCTGAGAGCTGGAGACCGGGGCCTGGGTGTGAAGCAGGAGCTGGAGCAGAGTCTGTCAGAAGGACCAGAGGAGCCGGATCTGGTGCTGGGCACAGAACCAGAACCGTAGCTGGGGCCGGGGCTGTAGCTGGGACTGGACCTAGAGCCAGGACTGGAGCCAGAGCAGGGACGTGAGCCGGAGCAGGAACAGGATCTGGAGCCGGAGCCAACGGAGGAGCCGAAGCCAGGACTGTAGCGTCCTCTGACGCGGAGCGGGAACTGGAGGCGGAGCGGGAACTGGAGGCGCTAGAAACACAAGGCAGGGATAAACAAAGGAGCACATGGAGGAAGCAAACAGGAAGTGACATAGATGACATACATGGCAAGGACTAGGAAGTAACACAAAGGCAATGAACAGAACACAAGGGCAAAACTACAAACTAAAAGTCCAACAGAACGTAACAGACCAGACTGTAACAGACCGCAAGTGATAAATTGCCAAGAGTCGCTGAAGACTCCCAAGAAACATCGCTTGAGCACAGCAACCAAAATGGCAAAATTGCCCATGACGTTAGCATTCAAACGTTCGATCCTGCTTCTGTACAGACATCTCACCAGTAAATTGGCATTCTTATTGTGCCCAACCGCATCATAGCTCATTACATAAAGTTAACCGAAGTTTAACTGGATTTTATCGCCCAAATTTCGTTGCCCAAGTCGCCTGCCACCTTTGTCGCTCCATACAAAGTAAATTACTTCCGTCGCCGATGTCGCCTGAATCGGTCTCGGTCTGAACGCACAGTAGGAGGAGGTATGTACTGCATGCCGAATGACAGCATTCCACTGAGGCACTAGCACATGATGTCAAGAGCTTGTTTCCACTGTGGTCCATTGGCAATGATTCTGGAACCTGAGAGAGGAGCTTTTGTATTCAATATGCATTCCATTACAGCAAAATGGTATTACAGCATGTTAAAGCAGTAGGATAATTATATCTGTCATAATCATGATAACCTGCCGTAGAAGAAAGTTGTCGTGCAGCTTATTTGGTGCGGTCAGTCAAGAAAGGTGGCTTTTATTCTCACTAACACAGGAGATAGAACACAGCTCGGCAGATACTTTCTTTGGTAAGTGTGTCTTTACTTTTATATATCTGAATCAGTTGGCTGCTCAATTTTCAGTTGGCCATCAGTGATGATTAAGAAATATGGAGCATTTGACTGCTCTCAATTCTCTAAAAACGAATAGAGGCAAGGACCAATGTCAAATGTAATTTATGACAGTAGGAGTAGTGTTAGAAGCACAAGGGGCTAATTTTAATTGCCAGTAATCCAGTCAAAGGGATGCCGGTACTCTGAAAGAAGGCGTATATGATTTGTATCGGCTCAGATGCTCACTGACATCAGATGGCAAGGCCTTCATGTGGGCAAGTCAAAAGTTTGAGAGAGCTGGAATGAGTTTGACTTTAATCATCAAAAAAATGGACTCCACTCATATGCGCACCAACCAAACTCAGCTCAGGCAACATCACTAGATGTCACTTTTGACTTTTCCCCAGGAATGGCAATATTTTTTAACCTTATTCATGTCAGATGATGTGCTCTGCAGCGCAAGCATCTGAGATCACACTCCTTGAAAGGGATTTCAGGACCGACATGGAACTGGACGAACCAATTAGGAGATGGGAATTGGCGAGTGGTATTTTTCATGTAGCTCATCTCTTACAAACGTGCAAAATTATCGAGTTAAATCGATAATTGTGTCAATTATGCCACAGATTATGACGTTTATGTCGGTTTGGAATAGTTGAGAAACTAGAAATCGTGTTGCATGATGGGATACAGTATCTCATCACAGGTTGGTTTTGTAATTTGTTTAATTGTATGCAAGGATTTTTGATGACGTCGTCCATTCTTCAGAAGTAACTCTTGTATGAAGAGTTATATCAGTAGTTTTAATGTAGACCTGTCAAACTCCAGGCCTGCGGGCCAAATCTGGCCCAACAGGTAATTCTATATTACCCCCCAGATAATTTCGAATCATTTCTAATCAGGCCTCTCAGGTTTTGAACTCCGCTCGGAGTGAGATTTTTCTTTTTTGGCCTGGCGTAGATCTACAGTACAGTGTACATGTATGTACGTGTATAAGAGACAGTAGTTTATGTAAATGCATGTATTTTAGGTACTGTCACCCCGAAATAATGACCTCCAATGAATTCTGTGAAAAGAAATGGACAAATGCACTGGCATCAGGAGGCTGTTTTGCAAGGGCTTAAAGACAGCACTGGAAAATATAAGAATTCTGCATTTCAGAAGTATTGAATCAGGTCCACCCTGTGGTTCTGTTCTATTTTTTTTTAATTAGGCCACTAATGATTAAGTAGTGATGATGCATCATTATTTACTATGTATCAATAAACATTCATATAGCCTAAATATTTCTTTAGACTAGGCTATTTTATGTTTTTATTTAATTAGACCTATTTCAATATGTCACTGTAAAAAAACAGGCCTAGTTGTAGCCTATAATCTTTAAATATTGTTCATTATAGCTTTAACTGAAATCTTATCACTGAACCATTTGAAGAAGTACAGTATGTGCCTTTCTTTTATCTTGGCCTAGTGCTTTTACAGTAGGTTACACATTCTGTGCATATGACAAACTTTAAAAGTATTGCTATGTAAGGCAAATGCTTTAATTTGGGGTCTAATAGGCCTATTGTACCAGACCAAATTTAAGACAATGGCGTCACCAGCTGTAGTCAGGGGCGCAACTAATCACTTTTGGGGAGGTATGCGATAACATTTTTTGCGCTGAAATAACATAAAATAAAATTCTGAACCATAAGATGACCTTCAAAGTTGGTATATTGTGAACAACACATTTAACACAACAACAATGAAGGCAGCAATTGTCAACTAATGACGAATATGGGATGCATTTGTGTACAGAAGTAGGCAAGAAATTTTTGAAAAATTTGTTTCCATTTTCTGCAATCTGGTGCATTTTAACAAGTTGCTAGATAGCTTCTCATAGCAATTAATTAAATGGTTTATCTAATGCATTGCACATTGTTTGAATGCTCCATGAGGTCATATAGCAGCCTGGCTGAGTTGTATTGGGCAGTAGGTTGTATATTTCTTACAATTGAACCAAAATGTATTTAATTTCAGACTTTAATGGCATTTACTGCTGAATTCTCAGTTTGATGTGACGCACATAGTCTTTTATTCTTTTGGACCCTTTTTGGATAATAATGAGGAACATGCTGGGGACAGTCTGTCTTTGCAATTTGCTAAATTCCCCTATATTCATTCTAAATAGTTTAATTGAAATGTGTCTAAACCCTTGGAGGAAATGGGCTACAGTAGCCTACCTTGTGTTTCTGAATCAGTAATTAGCACAGGGTATTTTTTGACCAACATATCAGTCATGGGATGCCTGTCTGAAATGACCATTTCAGCCTAATATTGGAGACTATACAAAAACAACTGGTGTTATTGCTACCTCATTGTAGATCTATACATTGGTATGCCTTTGACTTCCACTGTTTTTGGAATGCATACGGAACTACAGGACTTTGAAATAATTAATTAATTTGAAGGATAATGCATTATCATAGCAACTAGTGACCACTATAGATGGGTTGCACTTGTGGCATTCTTTCAAATGATATATGTATGGCATTTGGGAGAGAAAAAATCTCCGAGTTATGAAATAGAAAAAAAATGATAGATTTTGAACTCATAAGTGCATCGCGACCGCATCGCAATATTAAATGCGTTAGCTATTTTTATATCGCGAAGGGTCGGGTGGTGGGTAGTGGTAAGGGCAATTTTAAGGTTACCTACTGTCATTCATGCACAATAATCTTTGGCATATGATCTCACGTGCTTTCATCTTTGTCTTTAGCTCTTTCTACCTCGGGCAGGTACTTTTTTGCCCTCTCAATCTTGCTCCAAACAGGCTACATGGGCGCACTCCTCAATTTGGGGTGAATTAAAACTGGGCAATAAAGTAGAGGGGAGGGCTGTTTCTCACATTATTTTAAACTGCAAGAAGTTCAACGCGGTTATGATGAGCTTGTGGGTTTGCGCTTTTTTATACATTAATGTCTTGTGCATCTCTCACACGTGTATTGGAGAGGTGACACTATGAAACGTTTGTGTGTGTAACCTACAACATGTGAAAAGGAATTTTTCATAATTGTATAAACGAAGGCATATTTTGGTGTGTCAGCTCGAGGAAACTGTCATTAGCTCGTCTCACTAGCGCACACACACACACAAGCCCCCCTGGCCCATGAAACATTTGTATTCATTCTGCTTAAATTTCGGCTACTACTTCTCTTACCAGGCTCAGCTGACAGTAGCTATTCTGACCTCCTCAATCCCCTGGCTCACGTCTCTCTCCTCCATCTTCATATATCTACATGGATTGGTTCTCCTTCTTCTGTATTGGGCCGTATAACATTACATTGTTGAACTGCCACGTTAGATAGAGACTGTGCCTCCCCGGCAGTCTGTGCATTCACTCCGAGGCTGCTTCTGATGTTAACAGACCTGCACCCACTGATATGCAGTCATTGTTGCACATCACAGGAACATAGGCTAACTGCATTATTACTATTCTTGCATATTCTTGCTTCAACTTTTAGACTTTGTTGCCCCCCATTACGTTTCTCTGGCTCTGTCCATTTCGCCAGACAAACTTTCACTTCTCTCCAACTCAGTTCAGCTCAAGTAGCAGAAGAACTAGGCTACTTGGGTCAACGTGAGGGGAGGGGCGGGCCGGGCCGGCGGAGGAGGGCTGAGAGATTTCATTGGATTAGCCCGATGTCCTTCAGGAATTTCTACCAATGGCCGCATTTTGTGATTCAAATACCGTCGCAGCCGAAAAAATATTAAAAATACGCAGACGGGCGTGTGAAAACGCATGTGTGGCGTGTGAGAGTGTGAAAACACTCTGAAGAGTGTGTCACACGCTCAATGCGTGAGACTTGAGAGCCCTGTTTCTAATGTATCTGTGTACATGTAGTATGTATACCCTCAGATGGGTTAAATGTAGAGAAAAATTTTTCCTCCCCAAAAGACAATAAAATACTTGGTAACTCCTCCTTATTAAGCATCAGTTGTCCATTTAGTAAATATATTAATTTTTAGTGTGTGGCAAAGAAGGTTATCTAAATGATAATTAGTAAATGGTTTATTGACCAAAATCTACAAAAAAATCTACTCTTGCTAATTATTTGATTCCCCATTTATAGTAAATGCATCAGTACCCATGAAGTCCATTTTTAACAATATTTTCAATTGGTAGGCTATGTCTCTTGCTTTTCTCTTGGTAGGCTATGTCTGGTAGGCTATGTCTCTTGCTCTTGCCTCTTGCTTTTTTAGGTTGACATTTGACAAACACCATGAAGAATCCACTGGCATTTTGCCTCCCTCTGCTGGTCACGCATAAGACTTGTCTGGTTGCTCCATTCTATTGCATGTCAAATATTTTCTTCTCTTGGCTGTGCTTGCCAAAAACTGACCTGCAAAAGTATAATTCACATATGTATATGTATATGCATATGTATATTATTTTCATATGAACATGTGCTTATTTATACAAATCAGTTTATTTATTTGTACATCATTATTTGTACATCATGAGACTTTCAGACCCTAACTATTGCTACTTGGCATACTGTGCAGGTAAGCCTGAATTGACTCATTAGTTGATTCCATTGTCTGAAAG
This sequence comes from Sardinella longiceps, assembly GCA_027497455.2. NCBI lineage: Eukaryota > Metazoa > Chordata > Actinopteri > Clupeiformes > Clupeidae > Sardinella > Sardinella longiceps. The sequence continues at coordinate 18,147,393 of JAODXP020000015.1, read as the reverse complement.
TAATGAAGGCCTGCACATCCCACACTTTGAAACAGGGAACAGAACGATAAAGGAAACATCAATGTCCAAGGAGAAAGTCAAAAAGCTTCTCAACCAGAAATTCAGGTTGAAGTGGACTTATTCCTAGTACATTGGTGTTTTCACTTCCTCACACTGTTAATAGATCTTTCCACTGAAAATGGACATGACAATTACATGCCTTGATATCAGTATGATGTTAATGATTTGATGAAAGTCTTAGTTATTTTTTGTTTAAACCCTTAAATCAAATAACACAGGGGTCGGCAACCTTTTTGCCATGCTGTGCCATTTAGAAATTTTCATATTAGTTAGTGTGCCAGTAGGTGTCTTTAACTATGTGAAATTAAATACTGGCTACATATTTAGATGGATATGGACATTGAGCAAATGTAAAACACGATTGCACTGTTTTATCCTCACAGACTTCAAGGTTTTAGAACACCCATATTTCCCTCTCCCTCTCTTCCCATTAGATAATAACCATATAGGCAACAAATTCACAAAGTAGGCCTAACATCCAAAATCTGACAGTAGGCATGTTATTCATAGAGCCAATTGAAGATGGAACTGATAATAATAGCACAGATTGAAAAAAAAAACATAATAGGCTAAGTAACTTAATTAACAATAACCTGCCAATTTGAAATAGGCCTTGCCTTGTTAGAAAATAAATGTTTTGCCTAATAGTCAATGTGATCCCTGGCCCTGCTTCCCCCTTACTTTGCTCTGCAATGTGCGGTTGGTAATTGGTCACTTTGGACGCATGTTTCGGAATGCACCGCTGCCAGACAACTTCGGGAGTGGCAAAGGACATAACGTTACTTCATGTGCGAAAATATCTGTTCACGCAGATAGGTTGATCCGAACACTGACATTAAAGCCAGTGCAATATAACCTGACATAGCCCGACCATAACTACTGCTGTTCATCCGATGAACATTCGTATTATGGGCGGGCTATGTCAGGGTAAGTGCGATATTGCGCAGACAGCTGAACTTTTCGGTAAAGATGCTCAGCAGGCGTAAATGATGTTGGCCCAGCGATGTGTTTTGTAAGTTAATTGAACTTGCTCACCCACAATGTTGAGCTCTTCAACTCAATCAGCTGCATTTCCATATGTGCCCAACCACTCTATCAGAGCCAAATAAATTTCATGTCCGTCAAAGCTGGTTTGATCAAGGAAGAGAACACTGCGCTATAGACTACTTCTGAAAGTCCCCAAAGCGCTCTGCGAACTCTGACTGAAGCTGGCGCGTATTCGCATGTGTCAATGTGGTTGGAAGTAGCCTAAACTCCCTTGTGTGTCTGAAGTAACGTAGGCCTATCGTTCCTATCTGCCTGATCTTTGAAAGTCTTTTCGCGCTTTGTCTCGTAATGACGTCTAACATTGTATGTTCGACACGCAACACTTTCAAAATATAAGTGCACACAGCACAAATATTCTGCGGTCCAGGAAGAGTGGAAGGCCCGACCTGTCGGCTTCTTTGCCATCTTAGCAATGCATCAATGGGGCACATCTAGTGGGAAAAATAAATATGGGGAGGGGGGCGCTATTGCTGCATAGTGATTTTTTAAGGTCAATGACATTTCATCATATGTCAGAACATTTTTAATGTATTAAATTATTAGGGTAGTACGGAAGAGTACGGAAGTACGGAAGAGCATTAGGATCAGTAGGAGATATATATTTTGCTAATCTCTTTGCTAAATAAAGTCAAAAGTTCTGAGAAAAAAGTCGAAAATTTAAAAGTCGAAACTTTCGAGAAATAAAGTCGAAAGTTTTGAGATACAAAGTCGAAAGTTTTGAGATTCAAAGTCAAAATTTTCGAGAAAAAAGTCAGAAATATGTAGAAGGCGGGCGGAAGTGACATTCACCGGCGGTCAGTGGACATGAATGTACGGAAGAGCATTAGGATCAGTAGGAGATATATATTTTGCTAATCTCTGAGAAAGAAACTCAGAATTTTCGAGAAAAAAGTTGAAATTTTCGAGAAATAAAGTCGAAAGTTTTGAGAAATAAAGTCGAAAATTTAAAAGTAGAAAGTTTTGAGAAATAAAGTCGAAAGTTTTGAGAAATAAAGTCGAAAGTTTTGAGATATAAAGTCAAAAGTTTTGAGATTCAAAGTCGAAATTTTCGAGAAATGAAGTCGAAAGTTTTGAGATATAAAGTCAAAAGTTTTGAGATTCAAAGTCAAAATTTTCGAGAAAAAAAGTCAGAAATATGTAGAAGGCGGGCGGAAGTGATATTTGCCGGTGGTCAGTGGACATGAATGAGATCAGTGAGAGGCTGGGAGAGGGTGACACCCGCTTCAGATGCGTCCCTGCCTTGTTATGATGCAGCTGGACAAAGTGAGAGTTTAGCCCCACACCAAGCACAAACATCGGATCCCTTGGCCAATGTTAGTGGTGGTAACAATATTTCAGGGGGTCGGATTGTTCATCGTGAAGTTAGGAGGCAAGTTAGTAGTGTGGGGAATGCCGGAGTTTATATGGGAGCACAGTGTTTTTATCGCGCTAGCCAGCTAGCTTCTATGCCTTCTGACCGTGCCTCTCCACAATCCGACAGTGACGTGGAGGCTGGAGGTTTTGACTAATGCCACTGGGGATGTTACGAGGTCATAGTGTTCATAGGAGAGTTAGGGTACAACATAGGCAGGGTGGGGAGTCGCAATGATAATGACAGTGTGCGAATTCTCTCCACTTTGCGTGCGCGCAAGGCGGACCTCGCCATGCAGCGCGCAGCAGGGTCAAAGGCGCTGTGCCACGGCATGTTTAGTTCAAGATAATGGAAATGCCGGCTTTGAGTACTTGGCAAATGAGGGTCAGTAGCCTTCCGTTTGATCAGCCAATTGGTTATCTGGGGGAAAGACAACTCGATGCACTTGATATAATACGAGGCAATGACTTTAGGGTCATTGCTGGTGGTATACACCTCCACCCACAACACATGCCCTGCATCTGTCCGTTCCCACTCAGTTCCTCCTGCACGAAGGCTATCACATTGTCCCCACACTCCCCACCTTGCCTATGTTGTACCCTAACTCTCCTATGAACACTATGACCTCGTAACATCCCCAGTGGCATTAGACAAAACCTCCAGCCTCCACCACGTTACTGTCGGATTGTGGAGAGGCACGGTCAGAAGGCATAGAAGCTAGCTGGCTAGCGCGATAAAAAACACTGTGCTCCCATAAACTCCGACATTCCCCACACTACTAACTTGCCTCCTAACTTCACGATGAACAATCCCACCCCCTGAAATATTGTTCCCACCACTAACATTGGCCAAGGGATTCGATGTTTGTGCTTGGTGTGGGGCTAAACTCTCACTTTGTCCAGCTGCATCATAACAAGGCAGGGACGCATCTGAAGCCGGTGTCTTCCTCTCCCGGCATCACACTGGTCTCATTCATGTCCACTGACCGCCGGTGAATGTCACTTCCGCCCGCCTTCTACATATTTCTGACTTTTTTTCTCGAAAATTTTGACTTTGAATCTCAAAACTTTCGACTTTGTATCTCAAAACTTTCGACTTTATTTCTCGAAAGTTTCGACTTTTAAATTTTCGACTTTTTTCTCAGAACTTTTGACTTTATTTCTCGAAAATTCCGACTTTTTACTCGAAAATTCTGAGTTTATTTCTCAGAGATTTGCAAAATATATCTCTCCTATTGAGACTAATGCTCTTCCGTAAGTTTATAACATTCATGATAGTACACTTTTTTTTCACAAGCTCCTTAAGAAATAAGCAAAGAGTAACCAGAGATCATGAAATATTGCTTTACTCTCCCAGGAGAAATAACATTTCGCATGTAACCGCCCACCAATTTGTAAGTGCATGAGTGCTCGTGCCCAGCATGACTCTCATGCATGCGCTCTGGTTCGGATTGTGACTCCATGTGCTGCCGCTAATCTGCGTGTTCTTGACCCCCTGATCACAAGCCATAAATGAAACGGTAAAGAGATTCGCGGTGGAATAATAAAGTATCTTTGCACCGTTTTTACTGCACTTTTGAGAGCACATTTAGAAAGAGAGAAGTACACAAATTAAACTTGACTATGAAAAAGTGCATATATATTTTAACACGGGTTTTGGTGGTGTGTTTGCATTCCTTGTAAGCTGCATAATCATTCCTTGATGATGGATGCCTAAATAAATTATTCTTCACGTGCGTTTCGAAAGATTAAGGACGTAATGCATGCAATCGCGATGTGTTAGGAGTTGCTCTTAGTGACTTAGAAGTCCTCTGGACTTCTCCTAAGCTGTCCCAGACTTAGGTGCTACTTTTAGCGCTAAATTGTTTTGTGAATTACTCTTATCCCAAAAAATTAGGAGTCCTAAATTTACGACTGGCACGCCCATTTTTTTTAGGAGTTGCTCCTAGATTTGACTGTTAAGAGCTACTTTTAGCCTTAAGATTCTTTGAGAATATGGCCCCAGACCACATCCAATGATAGCCTGTCAATGCTAGACCAGACCATCACAAGGTTTTCATAATCATTATTGGGCGATTCAAGCCGTATAAGAGACCTCATGCTCCCCTTCGACCTTTCGCAGTACTGAGAGTCCATGGCCAAACAGAATATTTCAGTCAAATAAATGTATAATAATATGATAGGCTACTCAAACTTTTGACTGCTTTCTTTAATATACACAGTACTTCTACTTCTACTTTCAGTACTTGAGTAGCGATTTTTAAATTAATTTTACTTGCAATACTTAAGTACAAAACATTTTGAATACTTTAGTACTTCCACTTAAGTATGGTGTTTAAAGAACACTTCTACTTCTACTCAAGTCATTTTTTTGATATGGTACTTTTACTTCTACTCCACTCTTCTACTCCAGTACTTTATACAACTCTGTAAATGGCATAATCTAGGCAAAATGCTCAAACAATACATTAAGGCCTAGTTGGTCCTACTTGCATTGGCTATTTTTTTATGCTCAATGCCCAGCTTTCCTCACAGTTGCAAAAAAAATTTTAAAAATTAGGTTAACGTTTCCAGCGCACTACTGCGCGTACCGTCGGATCCAACGAATGTCTTGGGTTGGGTCAACATATCTCTGGGCTATCAAAGTAATTTGGCTATTATCGGCTACATTAAACAATGTAATCTGCAGCACTTTATTTAAATATTTAACACACCGCAAGCAGCAGGAGGGTCTGAACGAGAGAGTTTCTAAGTTTTGAGAAAAATGTCATTTGTCAGGATTGCGCTTTACACGCAGCAGTCACATGAACTGCGGTAGCCTACTTCAGAGGCATTTGGTAGACACTGCGCTGTAGAATAGATAGGCCTACAAATAGCATGATTGTTTTAATGAATGGATAAGCAGAATATTTTGTATTTTTTTTTGGGGGGGGGGGGGACTATACATCACTTCCCTCCAGGAAACACGCAAGGCCCAAAGTTCTCAAGTACTGATGGATTTTATTTTCATCTTTAATTCATCTTTAATCCACCGTCGAACTGTTAAAAGCAGTACAGAAACATAATAACTAGACAATTCACGTACACAAACAAAACAATAAACAAATCAAAGAAATAAAACATCAAAGTGCATAAACATACCTCGCTGGCTGCATATCAGCTAAGAGGGAAATGAGACCAATATCCACAGCAAAGACTTAGAACAGGTTGTATATATCCACAAGGCACAGACTTAGAACAGGTTAAAACTTCCAAACTCAGCGGTGTACCGGCGTGACCGCGAGCTGGCTTTCAGGTTCTCACCCAGGTGAGACACATGTGCAACATAAAAAGCGTCCGTGTGAAACACAACCACCATGACGTCACTTCCAATTAACTAATCATATAGCGCAAGACATTCCAACAGGTTCATATTTAATTGATAACAAAAAACAGAAAAATATCCCAAAGAAAACATATAACACAAAAAAGGAAATTTAAACAGTTAAACTATACCTTCCATAAATGACTGACTCACTGCTCAGGTCTGCATTGGCTCACCCATACTGCATGTTGCTGCATCAATTTTTGTGATTGCACAGGCCAGCCTATGAGGACCTAGCTGCACATATCTTATTCACTGAATCTAGCCTCTATCATAGTTGCAATTTTAATCCATTGCTCTGTTTTTCGAGGTTTGAGGTACTTAGCTCTGAAACCAATCCTCCCTTTTCTCTGAGGCCCGTGATGGAACTAGCCTGATGGCCCCCTGATGACTACTACTTAAATGGCGACCAACACCCAATGAACTCTAATCCCACTCCAACTACTGACTCCATCCCTTGGCCCTGACTGTCACACAAACTATGTGTATATCATCTCTGACTACATTCAGTACTCATGCTGTTTTGTGTAAACCATGGTCAATCTATGCATCAGACTTTACGGATACTTTATTAGGCCCCAGGCAGGTATAGGCTGAGTCCATGAGGCGTGGATCTGCCAAAGGTTTCTTCCTACAAAACAAATTATTTACAAAGCGAAGGGAGTTTTCCTTGCCCCTGATTCTCATGGATGCTTCCCGTACTGTCTGTAAAGCGCCGCGAGACAATGTACTGTATTTGAGTGCTCTACAAATAAAATTGAATTGAAATACGTTTATAGTAGAAATACATGTACTTTGTTAATTAGAATTACCAATAGGCCTACGTAGACTGCAACACAGCAGATTAATCGCCTTTTATTTCTTTGCTGTAGTGTTTCATGTTTGTATGGTAAAATATTTGTTTTTCTGCCATTCCACTTTATTATGCATAACTTCAAAGGTGTGAGTTCTTTACATGCATACAATTTCAATGCCTGGACAAAATAAAGAAGCTTTTCTGAAAAGAAAACACTGATGCATTCAATCAATCAACTCACTACATTGAGAAAGACAACCTGCCCATCTTAACATTGTTTACTTCAAGATGGGCGAGTTAACGCGATCCAGTTGCTACAAGTAGCCTAGCTGAAATAATGCATTGCTTAGTTAGCCTACAGAGTCAGACCATTCTGCCAAAATTAATCTTCATTCACATTTACCTTGAAAAGAACATAGATATGTACATTTTATTTTGCTGATTAGCACTTTGATTAGAAAAAAAGCCTCTTGGTTCAAGTTATTTTGAAGTTAGGACAGGGTCTATGGCCACTTAACTTAGGGATCCTAACTTCTGAAATTCCTAACTTAGGCTGCTTCTGTAATGGCTAAATTCCTATCTTAAGATAAGATAGGAATCCTTCCTAAATTAAGTTAGGAAGCCACTTTCTGTAATACCAAAACACCTAAATGCCCTCCTATCTTAAGATAGGATAGGATTTTAGAGTTAGGAAGTTTCTGTAATATGGCCCCAGGTCTTTCCCATCTCCTCTTGCCTTTGTCCCTCTCTCAGGGTCCTGTCTTGAAGAACCTTCGCAAGCGCATGCCAGACACGTCCACTCCATTCTCCCTGAGTAGATCTCCGAGCTGAGAATGTACAACATAGCCAGGTTAGGCTAACATGTGCTTGGGGAAGGGGGTCGCTAACAGGGTTAGGCCTAACCCTTAAAGGAGAGTACCGGAGTGAATTCAAACATAGCCCTGATGAAAGAGCTTGCTAAATGTGCTAGTTAGCGAGTGTAACAAAATAATTTGGTACAGCACAGACCGAACGCAGAAGCGAACAGGCACTTTACACTGAATCAATGGGACCTGACTGTTAGAAACCGAAAGTAAGATCTGAGGTTACATTGACTCAATGTAAAGTGTTCGCGTTCGCGTTAGGTCTGTGCTGTTCGAAAATCTTTCATTTCATGCAAAATATATTGCTGTTAGAAGGCTCGTGCAGCAGGGCTATGCTTAAACTTACTCCGGTATATTGCTCCGGAGGAAGTTTAAGCATGTTGCACGAGCCTTCTAACGGCAACAGATTTTGCATGGAATGAAAGATTTTCGAACAGCATAGACCAAACGTGAACATGAAGCACTTTACATTGAGTCAAAGATACCTCAGATCTTACTTTCGGTTTCGAATAATGAGTTTCCATTTATTCAGTGTAAAGTCCTTGTTCGCTTCTGCGTTCGGTCTATGCTGTTCCAAATCATTTTGTTCCACTCGCTAACTAGTGCATTTAGCAGGCTCGTTCATCAGGGCTATGCTTGAAATCACTCCAGAGCACCACTAGGAGGGTTGGGGAGAGGGGATTATAGAAGAATCTACTGTAGATTCTTCATTCTCTGATGAAAAAAAACCAAGCAGGTTACACTATTAGGAGGTTTATCACTTATTCTAGCTGTATAAACAGGGGTTAAAGTGGAGGGGGGGAACGCGGGGGTACGCAGTACCGGCACCTACAGTAAGATAAATGGCAGGAGGAGTTAAAATATGTTCCAATGATAAAAAAAAAATCCTGTTATTGTTCCTGTATTTCCGTTTCATGACACTTGGCAGCCTGTGTTTCCAGAGGTTGGAGATATTGTGCTATACGGGTGTGTGTGAAAAACACTGGTGTAAATGAGAAGCTCAGCTCACCTGGCTGTGGCACGCTTGTACCTGCAAAAGTACAGGAACAGCTGTTACATCACACACTGGGAAACACTAGAAGGGATACAGCTAAGGGCGAGTCTTGCAAATTCTCGCCATGTGTCTGAACTGTATGCTGATTGGTAAAACCATGGGGATACCGAGCTAGGGGGGTTGTGCCAGACTACTGTATGAAGCTAAAATCAATTGAGCGGAAGTACGTAGGATGACGTCACCAGGCAAGTCTACCGGTTCAGACACAAACCTGTGCGGTTTTGGCCTGTTTTCGTTTAGAATGCATGTTAACAGGTTAGTTCATTCAGACTGCACGCGTGTTCTGTGCAGCTCCTGTCCGGTTTCTGAGCGCTGAACCGCATAGCTCCCGCGCTGCTTTTTAAAAATAGAAACGAGATCTATTTTTCCACACGTTTTCAGCGCGGTAAGCGGGACTTGCGCTGTGTCCATAGATTTTAAATGCAGAGCTTGGGCGGCCGGTTCGCGCAGAACACCGCAGAGACAATTTTCTTGTGTGAATGCACAAGCCCACAGGCACCGCTCACGGACAGCCCCGCTCCCGCACTGCGAACGCACAGTTTGTGTGTGAAACGGGCCTAAGAGATTCAGAGCAACAAAGCCATTAGCCTGATGCACCAATCGCTTTCGCATTGTTACCTGTGCTTGCCAGAACCTTTTGTTCACTGATTGGCCAGCCAAAATGTGGTCGGAGGAAACCTAAACCGGTGGTTTTCAAAGTGGGGTGCCAGGGGGGCCGCGGGAAGATGGAGAAAAAAAAAATAATACATGAAATTATTTTATTGAATTAAAAATAATTTTAAAATATTCCCATTTGAGTATAACTGCATTATGATAATCATTCACATAAAACTTACAAATAATATTTTTAAACCACGCCTCTCTTTCTAATTGGTTGGCATATCCATGTGTTGGAGTACCTATGTTCGGATGGGGCCGCAGCTATGACAGGGAGACACAGCGGAGTGACAACGCTAATTAAACAGAAAGCCCCGCATGTATGCTCCATCGTGAAGCCCTTGTGGCTAAACGCATCGATGACGAGCCTAACCAAGTACTGCAGGCGACCGTGCAGGTGGTTAACTTTATTAAAACTCGACCCTAGAAGGACCGACTCTTTGGCATTCTGTGTGCTTCATTCAAATGTACACTGGCTTTCGCGAGGGGCAGTTTTGAACCGTGTAGGCCTATACAACACATTTTCATATCAGGGGGGCCCAGGGCCATTTCAAGGTACTTGGGGGCCCCAAGCAAACAGGACATGGGGGCCCTTCACTCCCCGTAAATACTTACATGAACCACATTGTTATCATTTTCAAACATCATCAATATAATTATTTGTATTGTACAGTTGTCTAACTCCAGTTTAAAGTCATTTTTTGTTGAAAAACACCACCAACTTAACTACTAATATGATTAAACAGTCAATCTTGGGGGCGCCTTTCAGCCTGGGGCCCCAGGCAATTGCCTGGTTTGCCTGCCTTGTTGCGATGGCCCTGGGGGGGCCTCAGCTGAAAATGTACTGATGTAAGGGGGCCTTGGCATGGTAAAGTTAGCTAGCATTGAAATTCACACTGGGGAAGTAGTTGATGTCCTGAGTTGCCTTTTGAAGAACTTCCCCAGTAGTGTACTGCTGATAAGAGATATTGCCCTTTTCACGATTATCTAAATCTGTCCAGAAGGGGGTGATAATGTCCCGGGTTGAATTCTCTGGGAACTGGGGAGGTGTGTATCTGCTAAGTGATCGATTGAAGGTCAGGTCTCCATTGTGATTTACCTGTAATTAAAACATTGCTTAGGAAGTTGTATTTTAAACATTCCAAAGTTCTTGTTTAAGTTTTAGATATGGTCAAGTGAATTTAACACAACTCACGTATATTTGCTGGTAGGTACGGCCAAAGAAAGGAAATGGGCTCAGCAGAGAAATGACTGCTGAGCTGCCATCATCTGAACGATTGCGAAAAGTATCTACTGAAATTGATCCAAATGGATAAAATATGTCTGAGGGAATAAAAAACAGCAATCAGTTGAAAGTACGTTTTTGTTTCTACAACCGAATTCCAATAAAGTTGGGACACTGCATAAATTGGTAATAAAAATGGAATCCAATAATTTACAAATCTCATAAACCTATATATTGTTCACAATAGAATATAGATAACATGGCAAATGTTGAACGTGAGTCTTTTTGAAATGTTATGCCGAATATTAGCTCATTTTGGATTTTATGAGAGCTACACATCCCAAAATAGTTGGGACGGGTAGCAATGAGAGGCCAGAAAAGTCAAATTTTCACATAAGGGACAGCTTGAGGACCCATTTGGAACTTATTTGGTCAATTGGCAACATGATTTGGTATGAAAAGAGCCTCTGAGAGTGGCATTGACTCAGAAGTCAAGATGGGCAGAGGATCACCAGTTCCCCAAATGCTGTGGCAAAAAGTAGTGGTCCGAGATCACAAAGGAGTTTCTCAGATAAAAATTGCAAAGGGTTTGAAGGTATAATCATCTACAGTGCATATCATCATCCAAAGATTCAGAGAATCTGGAACAATCTCTGTGCATAATGGTCAAGGCCGGAAAACCATACTGGATGCCCATGAAAATTGGGTCCTTAGATGGCACTGCATCACATACAGGAATGCTAATGTAATGGATATCACAAATTGGTCTTAGGACTACTTCCAGAAAACATTGTCAGTGAACACAATCCACTGTGTCATGTCAAAAAAGAAGCCATTCCTAAAACATGATCCAGAAGCACAGGCATTTTCTCTGGGCCAAGGCTCATTTAAAATGGACTGTGACAAAGTGGAAAACTGCTCTGTGGTCAGACGAATAAAAATTCAAAGTTCTTTTCAGAAAACTGGGATGCCATACCATCCGGACAAGGACAACCCAAGTTGTTATTGCTTATTGTTAGCGCTCATTTCAGAAGGCTGCATCTCTGATGGTATGGAGATGCATGAGTGTGTGTGGCATGGCCAGCTTACGCATCTGGAAAGGCACCATCAAGTCTGTCACCCATAGAAAACATTTGGTGCATCATACATAGCAATACATGACAAAGAAGACCTAATACAGTTGAGCAACTAGAAGCCTGTATTAGACAAGAATGGGACAACATTCTCTCCACAACTTCTCTCCACAGTCCCCAGACGTTTGCAGACTGTTTTAAAAGGAAGAGGGGATGCCACACAGTGGTAAATGTGTCCTTGTCCCAACTATTTTGGGATATGTAGATGCCATGAAATTGAAAATCAACTTATTTTCCCCTTAAAATGATACATTTCCTCAGTTTAAACATTTTATATGTCATCGATGTTGTATTCTGAGTAAAATATTGAAATTTGAAACTTCCAAATTACTGCATTCTGTTTTTATTCACAATTTGTAAAGTGTTTTTTGGAATTCGGTTGTACATATCAGACTGATGATGGGAAGAGTGGCGTGGCAAACTTACCCTGCGCAGTGGCAAACCCACCTGATTGGAGGAAAGCAGAACACCACTAGTGTTGAGATACAAAGATACACATACCCTCAATACATAGGACATTGCATTTGATTCTAAAGTAAGGTGGGGTGACATTCTGGTGGGAAATGGTCTTGTTTGCTTGAGTCTGCAGCATGTCTACCCCCTTTTTTTTTTTTTTTTTTTTTTTTTTTTACAGCTGATTAGATGTGTCCACATTATATAGTCATAAGTACTGACAGGATAGAACCCTAACGATTACAGTATGAGACAAATATACAGAGATAATACATTATACACAGGTAATAGAGCTGACAGACTCACTAATGGCCACCATAATCAGACTCATTAACTGTGGGTTCATCATTGCTCTGCTTTTCCTCCTTGAAAGAGATCTCATCTCACCACTTGCACCTGTTAACACACTGAGATAACAGAAATACCTTACAAAAAATACCTTACTCATCAAATATGAGAGTTTTATAAACTGAAGCACAAATCAGACAATTAAACAATGGCTCTTTAAGCAGAGAAGGAAATTGTACTGAATGCTAAATAAGAAACATGTATGAGGACATTTATTTCACATCATAGAATCTAATATGGCGAAATAAAATACATCTTCAGTTAAAAGGATCCCCGGCTAGTTTGGCATGTTAGCTTTATAAGATTAGTAACGACGTCAACTGTAATCAACGTTACCCCAAAACGTTAAAAATACGTCGGTTTTAAAGAAAATGTTTATTAGAACCTGAACATCATTTCATTGATGGTAAATTCTATTACGGTTACGCCTCAATGACTTATGGGTAAAACATGACATCAAATGGTTGTCCAGCAAAATGATATGGATTTACAGGACCAGTTTAGGAAGTTATTGCAAAGTAAAATACATATTCTGTTAAGTTTGCCGTTTAAACCCACGCCACCAGGGAACAACGCGGAAGACAGTACATGGTGTTTCGCAGATGATCGGAGAGGTGAGGATACGGTAGAGGATCAATATTTATGTTGTCCATGTGTAGTTCCAGCTTGACTGAAAGCAGTGCAACCATTTGTCGTCATGTTTTACCCATAAGTCATTGAGGCATAACAGCAATGGAACTTTACGAGTGAAATGAATTTCAGCTTCTAATAAACATTTTCTTTAAAACTGTCGTATTTTTTACTTTTTTGAATAACGTCAATTAAAGTTGACGCCAATGCTAGTCTTATAACATGCCCAACTACCCGGGGATCCTTTTAAGTTTGTCATTTAAACCCACACCACCATGAATTAGGGGAACAACGCGAAAGACAGAGGAACAATATTTATGTTGTCCATGTGTACTGTAGCTCCAGCTTAGACCGAGAACAGTGCAACTATTGTATGTCATGTTTTACCCAGACGTTATTGAGGCGTAACCATAATGGAACTTTACATGTAAAATTATTTTCAGCGGCATCTTAATAAAAAACATCATATTTTTAATGTTTTTTAATAACTTCAAGTACATTTGATGTCAATGCTAGTCTTATAACAATAACATGCCCAACTAGCCAGGGATCATTTTAAGGATTGTCTTAAGTGAGTTTTGAAAGAGTTGTAAGTGGGACACGCTTTTGCTTAGAGGGGTAAGCTATTCCACATTTTGCCTCCCATTATTGACCGCACATATTGTGCAAAGATGGTACGTCTAAATGATCTACAGGCTCCCTTTAAAGAAGCCTGGGTGCTACCACAGCTTTCAAGCCTTTGGAAAAACCTTTGCAGCAGCAGAGGGGCAAGGTTATGTAACACATTATAGAAAAATAGGTGTAGGCTACTTAAAATTCTTAATTCTCTGTAACACTTTGCGGTAAGGGTACATGAATTATCATGAATTCATGCATGATTTCATTCAAGATTTATTCGTGATTCATGCATTACTTCATCTCTGAATATCTAGTGACTCATCAGGTATTAGCATGAATTCATTGTTTATCATTAATGACCTCCTGCTGAAATAGCAGATGATCTTAAGCATTAATTACTCTGGGTACATCATCATGAGTCATGACTAATTACACATGATCATGATGTTTTCGAAAGAATTTGATATAATTTGATATAATAAAAGTACTTATTTAGCCTACTTTGGCCTAGTCCCTCATGTCTATCCCATACGTCAACTAAATTTTACCAATTTAACCATGTCAACACTTTAGTTGAGGGGGCACAAACATGATGAATTCATCATGATCATGCTAATTAATCATGACTCATGCTAATTAATCATGACTCATGATGATGTACCCAGAGTAACTAATACTTAAGATCATGTGCTATTTCAGCAGGAGGTCATTAATGACAAACAATGAATTCATGTTAATTCCTGATAACTCATTAGACTTTCAGAGATGAAGTAATGCATGAATCATAAATTTATCATGAATGATTTCATGCATGAATTCATGATAATTCATGTACCCTTACCGTCATTAGTTAGCGCTACAAAAGAATTTGGAACCACATAGACTGAACATGAATGCACAAGCGGTTTACATGGAGTCAATGGCACTTCATATCATTCTTTTGGTTTCAAATGATCAAACTTTTTTGTATTACGGTAGAGACATGACTTAGTCAGCCAGTCATCAAAGTTAACCATTGCAAATGTAAACATGGCTACTACCTGTTGAAAATGATTTACATTTTGTGAAGATTACAGCATCATCAGGATACAGCTTAACAACAATAGGGTCACTGATGCAATGAATTCCAGATGGTGTTCTGCATCATCACTAAATTTAAATTTGTCCTGTCTCCTAATTAGGACAAGGCATGTTGTCTAAAATTTCATTATTTCTTTTTAGTTATTTTGTACACAGACAAACAAACACCAGTGAAAACATAACCTTCTTGGTGGAGGTATAGGGCTGAAATAAAATAAAAGTAAAATGAGAAGCCTTACCAAAGTCTCTGATGAGCAGTAGTCCAGTAGGTCTAGTGTGTGGAGTGCCAGAGAGCCTAAGTCACGTCTCTTTTGCAAGCCTGAACTGAGCGAGAGAGGTACACTCCTTCAACAGAATAATGTCACACGACTGGATCAGCCAGTGATCAGCAGTATTTCCTAGTGCACTTTAATAGAATGCGTGTTGAATACAAAAACACTTCTCTCAGATTCCAACATCTGGCAAAGGACAAGTTGGGTCGTCACAGTTCACCTGCCATTCCTCCAATACACAACCTTCAGTTAATACAAGATAATTATGGAAATATATGCATCTGCCTCCAGGCCCTCTGAAATAGTTATGGAAATATGTATACATGTAACATCTGAGATCTTGCTTTACCGCTTCATTGGAGTGCTGTCATTCAATGTCCTTGCAATAAGGCATAGTGATTTCTGGAATGGTACCCTAGAGTAAGAAAATATGTGAAAGCATTCTATTGGTAGTAACTTTGTGTCTGCTATCACTTTCTTTATACCCATTATAACCAACATACATGTATGTCCTTTTAAATAAATAAAAGAACTGAAAATCTAACTGCTGAAAGTCTAACTGCTGTCTGACCACAGAAAGTGAGAGAGGCACAGAAACTTCTTTTAACAGAGGAGGATCTTGAAATATATCAGTGATGGTTCATGCAGTGTGCTGGAACAGGAATGGAATACATGCTGCATGCAAAAGGCTTCTCTCTCAGATTCCTTCCACGATGCCAAGGGTGAAGTGTTTCACTTAGGGAAATTCACTGGAAAATTCTCTCCACAACATCAGTTCATGGGAATGATGATGGAAATATGCACTTCTGCCTCCAGGTCCTCATAAATAAGAAACGTACATGTATGTGGCTGAGACTCACTGGCATCGCTGCCTCAGAGGAATGCTGTTATTCAACATAGGCCGACTCACAATCACTCAGGGACGTCGTAACAGGCCCACTAAGGCGCCAAGTACAGGTGCTGTGCAAATTTCAGAATCGCCTAATTAAAATCCCGACAAAGTTTTAGAATTAAACCAATTCTTATGTACTGTATAGGCTGTGACCTCAACCGTTACCTCAGGTTTTCTTGTGTTATCTCTTGTGACATGAAACAGTTACTCTTGTGGGCCTAGTGTTATCCTAATGCCAGCCGTTTGTCATCCATCATGAAGTACCATCTTGAAAAGGGATCACAGGTATTGTGTGATCCGTGGGTGCAGGGAAAGCAGGGTTGACACATTAGGCTTAAAAGCACGTTGTATCCAAAGATCTGGGAGTCAGTGTTCAGTATGTTAGGTGACCGCACTGTGGCTCTAGATACTAGTTGGTCTTTGGTATTTTTTGCCCTCAACGGTGCCTTCCAGGCAGCGCTGCCTTCAAGGCACTACTCTACTCAGTTTAGGGTTAGGGTGAGGGTTGAGGGGGTTAGGGTTAGGAATAGGGTAAGGGTAGTGCCTTTTAGGCTGTGCTGCCTGGAAGGTGCTGTTGGGGGCAAAAAACACCATTGAGCGATACTAGTGTCTTTGTACAATAATGTTCTTCACCATTTTCAGTTAGCTGTGAAGGATTGTGGCCAAAATTGGCACTACAATCATTTTTCAAAATATTTTGTTCATCAAATGCCAATATTCTGGCTGGACTACAACTATCAGTTTCAGTGTTTAGTTTAGCTTCATGTCTAGTGACATATCAGGGCTGTTTAATGATTATTTGAAGTACATTTCTTACACACATCGCCTTTGACATCAATTTAAAAGTGAAAATAAAACTTTTGCATCAACTTGAAATGAAAACGAAGATTTACATTGACACCGTACCCCACTACTCATCTTGGACAGCATGTGGCGCAGTAGGCTACTACTTGTAGCGCAGGCTGCTGTAGCGCTGAGCAGGCTGCTTCATGAATGCGCCTAGATAGATGCTGCCAGAGAACTTTTAATAGGGGAGAATTAGCACTCCCATTTTACATCAGGTGGTACTGCGCCTAGATGGTGCGCGCAAATAAGTGAAGAATGAATTGGGCTCTATGCAGCTGGGTCTGTGTACTTTTTCGTTCATTCATTATTCTATTTTGGAATGAAAGATGAAATTGAAAAAAGGGTGCAACTTCTTATCTTGTTTAAAGCCATACACACAGAAATGGCTGTATTTGGTTTTCTGCATGTGTTGTCTCATACCATAATAGTAATGGAAGAAATTACAACATTTTTCAATGTGTGGCATTTGTTTATTCATTTATTGAAATTCATTTGACTGACCTTTCCGTTTACCCGGAAGGAAAGTTTGCAGCAGAAAAGGTCTAGCTAGTGACCATACGAGGCATACGCAAATACGCTCCAGACGTAGCCGGAGCCAGATACATAACAGAAAAATAAAAGAGTATTCTTTAACTGGCAAGTTTATTAATGAGCTGAAGCGCGCTGCTCTTCATCCCACTGTTTTACGCACGTTTAATACACATCTCTCTTTGATATATTTGGGGCATTATCGTTGGGAAGTCCATGTAGACTACACATGTAGGCTAAAGGCTGGAGATGAGCTGGGAAGCTGATGGAAGATGCTGATAATCAGAGCTGTCTCAATCACAGTTGGTCTACCCTTCCTGTCCTCTGTCCCTACTCAATATTGTGGTGGCGCTTGCATGCACTTGCTTGTGGCGCTTGCTTGCTATGGATATACGCAATCATCTCACGAGGTTGTTAGCGTCACAAAATATTATTCGCACACTCATCTCAGATCAACCACATCTTTTGAAGTGTAGCAACGTTCCGTAATAGTGTTGCAACAATGCTTGCAAAGTCGGCATTTGCCTCCAAATAAACCATGTAATAAAAACTCAACCACCTAGGCCTACTTCCAGAATTACTTCCAGGTCATCCGAATTCTGGGTGCTTAACAAACCAAAGACGCAACTCAGATGGACGCTTTTCTTTATTGCTCTTCTCTTTTTTCTAGGATTCAGCGTTTCATTTTCAGTTCCTAAAAGATATCAAAACATGGTGCTTGGTTCCATTTCATAAGTGATATTCAAGCATAAAACACTATAAACGAGTCCTTATTCATTTCTCGTGCGACTTCCAAAATAGAATAATGAATGAACGAAAAAATACACGGACCCAGCTGCACCCTCAAATGCTGTATTTCTTTAGATACAATTCTTTCTTGAATAAATGCATTCATGCATGCGGTTCAGAGTAATTTGACTTAATTCTCAGGCCACACATAATATTTTTGGCATTTTTTGTGAATTTTTAAAATCCCTTCCAAAGTGCCTGTCACGTGACACAACAAGTCTTTCCCTATGGCCATTCACCAGAATAGAGTAGCAGAATGCTAGTGAGTCAGGGGAAAAACTGCTCACAGATGAAAAACGTAATGGTCATATGTATTAATACATTTCATTTTGATTGACATCCATGTCAAATTTGCTTAAAATTAAATCTGATATGTTGTCCCTAAATATGTGAAAATTATACATTTAGCCTTATACCTCATAGGTGCCCATTGATTTTCCACTGACTCGCGATCGCCCCTAACGGATTTGTGATTGGAATTGCAGGTTGAATGGCGTTTATAATCTGATGCTGCAAAGGACAAGGCAAACACGCCTACTAGTTCAACTTCCGCGCTGCTGCGCAAAGCAGTATGGGATCCAGGAACGTTCTGGTTCTTGGAATAAGCTGTTGCTTTTTCTGTCTATGGTTGTTAGCCTTTTTTACGGTCTATGATGGTTGCTAGGCCAAGGATTTCACGTCCGTCTGTCCAGCGCGACTGAACATTTTGTTTAAGGATTTCGGGAGGCTGCACATGATCTCTTCCACTTGTAAAGGTATTTGTTATTCTTTGCTCTTTGCTGATTTAGACCAGAGAACAGCTGACAGAGATGACAAAATACAGAGTGCTAACGTCTAGATAACGTTGTTATGATCACAGAGCTAACGTTTTCATAGCAGTACATCTATTTCTAATATCAATTTCACTGTGTAGACCATTCTAACGTTAACGTTACCGTTAGCAAATCGAATCGTTGATGTCTTGGCATGATTTGCGAAAAAAAAAAATCAATAGAAAATCAGATTTAGACTAGACTCTGATTTATCTTATGTAAACAATTGATACAGTATTCGTTCCATTAGACACCGTTGGCTTTCTTTTGTGTAGTTAATCTATCGGGAACGAGCTTGTTATCGGGCTAACGTTAGGTTCTAACGTTTGTTGATGAGTAGAGAATCTAGATTCTAACGTTACCAATAGAGTACCGTTATCGGTAACGCTAAGCGTAGCTAACGTCAACGTAATAAGTTAACATACTGTCGGATAGTGAAATCAGATTTATAACGTTATTCTCAACATCACTGGAAGTTTTACATTACATTGATATTTATGCAACCAAATAGTCAATTCACGCTAATGTTTGTTTAGATCTAATCTAAATATATTTTGTGCAGATGATTTAAAGACCTAACGTAATGTATTTTATTAAAATGTTAAACTAACGTTACTGCAGCCTTAGATAATGCAGGCGGGCGTTTAACGTGTGCTATATTTTCCATTCTAGCAGATTAGCCTAATAGTTAACGTTACAGACCTTGGGTCATCGGTCGTGTTTACAAATTACATAACGCACCTTTTAAAGATAGGGAACAAACAGAATTAAAAGGGTTTCAATCGATGTGAATGTTATTTTAAGTATTCTAACGTTAGTAAAGAGTGCTCCAGGAAAGCAACACAGACCTACCCCATCTTTAAAATTTACCTCACTCACGTCAGATCATGCGCTACGTAACGTGAGTGAGGTAACTTTAAAATTGCTAACAATTCAGAATCCTGGGTAAGTTAACTACATTTCTGATGGCCATTAATATGCCATTATATGGCCATTATATGAACCACAGTTTTTATCCATGAACTTAAGGACTAATGCTTGCAATGCTCCTGGTATTTTCCTCTACTTAATGAAACAACTAATTTTGTTATTTGTTGAATTGTAAGGTGAGATTCATCATATGGCTGCATATGGCTTGGACTATCTCCACTCTACGTCCGCATCCACTGACTGAATTACAAGTTTAGGTTTGGCTGGAATCCTTCTGCATACAGTATGTCCAGTGATCCACCCCCTCCATACCCTGGGGGTCCTGGTGCCCCCGCTATCGATCAGAAGAATGGACACATGACTGGTAAATGATGTGGATTTGTAACAACATTGTACCAAAGAAATAGGTTTGAGGTGAAGGTGGTGTTTAAAAAAGAAAGAAAGAAAAATGTTTGATGGGTTAAGGATAACCCTAACCCTAACTTTAAACTCGATTAGAAAAAATGCCAAAGTACGCAAAGTTAAAATCAGTTAGATTTTTATGGTTTGCAACAATGGGTGGTTGCATCCAGCCTACAGCAGGGGTACCCAACTAGTCAATTAGCAAGTACACTAGTCCTTGAGGTTGGTTGGGACCATCTGAGGGTACTAATTAATGCTATTTAGAATTGTGTACAGCCCTATAGTTACAGTTAAAAAAAGAATGATGCCATTGCATTGGTAGTAGCTTATTAGATATCTCTTTATGCTTATTATTAACTTATGGAGAGGGTCAAATAGAGTAAAACTTCTAAGAAATAGATATCCTCTCAACTTCCCCAGCGATAGGCCTACATTAAGATAATACTTTATGTATTGCAACTTTTGGGAAATACTTTGTGGATGAGCCATTATCCACTGAAATATGTTATAACTTGAGGCCCTGAGCTAATGGGGCTTACAGTGCACCCCTACCAACCAACTAAACTTGTGAAAAGTCTGGTTATGATGAATAATATGTAATGTTAACATACACCTATGGAAGCCCCATGGGTGTCCAGAGAATAAATGCATTTTAGGCTTGTATAATGCATACTGTAAAGGATTAGGCTATGACTTATCCATGCTTTGGAAAAAGGTGCGACTTGCCTCTGCATATTAAATCACATCTCCAGGGTTGGTTGCTAGATTGCAAATGTTGAAGTGTTTGCTAGGCTGCTGCTAGGGTTCCTGAGGTGGTTGCCAGGTTAATCATGTTGGTTGCTGTGTTGATTTCTACATTGCAACTATGGAAGTGGTTGCTAGGCTGTTGCTCTGATATTTGAGGTGGTTGCTAGGGTAGGTGTGGTGGTAGCTATGTCGGTTGACAGGTTGCAACTGTGGAGGTGGTTGCTAGGCTGTTGGAAGGGTATAGGCTAGTGGTAGTATTGATGATGACAGACCGTTTGAATCGCTGAAGAGTTAAAGGTGTAGTCAGTGATATGTGGTTTGTAGTACATAACACTTTTTATAACATAAAATCATGAAGGATGTAAAACAGTCTGTCCATTTGTCATCCAGGGTCTGTCCCAGTGACCTCAGCACCCATTCAGAGTCAACCCCTGCCCCCCGACTATGGCCCACCTCCGTATGAATCCTCATTTCACCCAGGGTTTGTGCCACCTCATGTCCCAGGTGATGGCACAGGACCAATTCCTGTTCCACCACATCTACATGGTATGTATACCAAATATACCAAAAATAATGGAAAAAAGATAACATGTCAGAGATAAAATCAAAAACATGAATTCCTTGTCAAGTATAGGCCTAATGATATTCTAAATGATTTCCTCTTGCTACAGGTGGCTTTTATCCACCACCCGGTCATCACCATTTTCCACCAATGATGGCAGGACAGTTTCCAGGGCCCAGTCGCTTTGGCCCTGCTGTGGGGCACACAGCCACAGTAATAGCACCTCCTGCGGCCGCCACTACAGTCACTGTGCTTCAGGGGGAGATGTTCCAGTCCAGTCCTGTGCAGACCGTGTGTCCCCACTGCCAGCAGGCCATTATCACACGTATTAGCCATGACATCGGCCTCATGAACTCACTTTTCTGCCTATTCTGCTTCTTTGTGGGGTAAGCGACTTAATGGTTCCCCTAGCTGTTGTTCAGGATTTTGGAATCTCTTGCAAATGTTCTTGTTTTCCATGCAAATCAATATTTAATTTGAATAAAATTAAAACAATGTTATTTCAAATGAACAGGGCTAGGACTAGGATGACTACTTGATTAAGATGAATTTTTGCTAAATTTGGTAGAATAGAAAAATGTGTTTCGAGGAGTCAGTATCAAAAAAATTTAATCATTATGTTACAGATCATTGGATATTTAGCGGCTAAAATCATGGACGCAAACAACTGATTTACTAGTAGTGTGAACAATCCGGTCTTCTGCAGACTTGAAAGTGTGACAGTGTCTCATTACGAAGGTTTGACCCACAACTAGACACAACTATGTGAACTTAAATTAACAAGCAATTTATTATCAACACATTGAATGTAGCCTAGGTTAACTTATGAAAGTATGAAGTATGAAAACGTTTTTTCTCTTCCCCCGCAAAATAGAATAATTTAATTTAGGCCTCCACAATGCTTAAAAATAACAGGGAAGGCTCTCAACAAAACTGTCAAACAAATACAAAGCCTGAGATCTGAAAAGATCCCCAGTGGTCGGAGCCGCTGAAGCCATATTCAGAGACTAAAACCAGAGATGCCTTTGGCTGAAACCTCTGTTTACGGAGAAACCAGTCGCAAACATAAATATTATTAATGTTTTATTATTTTTTAAATTGATATCCAGCTATCGGCTACCTCTTTCAATTTTGCACCACTATTTGGTCTGAACTCAAGTGGGGCATTACTTTTAACATGGAACACAATAAGTGCCATAACATGTGAAACGGTAACGTGTTTGGCTCACGTGTGTAAAGTGTTTTGTTTACACAAAACACAATGCTCATAGGAGGGTGAGACAGCGTGTTATCAGATGGATGATTCTCACAAAAACCAACAAATCACATGGCACTTAAGTTTTGATGGTAATTAGTTTTAAATATCCTACTGATATTCTTATAAAAGTTTTGAACCCAAAGTTAAACATCAAAACATGAGTACCCAATAATAATAATTCTGTGCACACTGTCAGGGAACCCGCTGGGTTCATCATAAGTGAATGAGAATTGACCTTGAATTAGGGTTGTTAATGAATAATCGATGATCTATTATTTGTTTGTTAAGGCTTGTTCGAATAAAAATGAAAGCTTAGCGAATAATCGTTTAAATCTTGCGCATTAGAGCAGCTACATCTTCCGGTACACTATTGCGCAACATCGAGGAGAGGTGAAGGAGGTTAAGAGGAGAATAGCAGTGTGGGACCATTTCTCAAGAAACATGGGCCTATAGCTTATAAATTTCAATGCAATTACAGTGACACTGTTACCTACCAACGTCATTTAAAATGCGGTCTGATACTGGAGAACTGTTCTCATATCAGCTAGTTTGGCAAAAAGTATGTGCGCATTGCCTAGTCGCGATGTTTTCTCCGTTGTGAAGGGAAACAGGCATGCTGTTGATAAATTGGTTACTGCTTCTTAGGCCTACGTAATTTGAGAAAAAATGTTATTCGTTATTTAACGTAGCCTACTTGGCTACTGAAAGCTATTAGAGAGCGTGTCAACTTTTTATAATAATTGTCTCTGCCTCTGAAAGCATGAACGTGTGATCCACTGGAATATGCATACCTGTGTGCCTTGCTCCCCCGCCCTCTTGTCCTGAGTTTGAACAAAACTATGTGAAAGTTCTTCCTAGCACCAGCTGTTATCCGTTGGCAATTTTGGTCAGAAAAGTTCCATATTTCGTTGCGCATTCAAAAATGCTCATGATGGCCTATGCTGCATTCAAAACATTGTGACAAATCTAGCCAAGAGCTGGATTCTTATTTCACAATCTGGGACGTCATTAAGCTCTGGATAAAAGTACAGTCGGAAAAAAATATTTAACAGCATAAACAAAAGCTACATTAGAGCTCTAATAACTGACGGTCAATTCCTTCACGAAATCCCTAAACATCGCAACCAGGTCTACACGGTTGATGTGGTGCAAGTTCGCACCTTAATGCACACTGATCCTTTCACTCTCATGCTGCAGAAGGCCAACTGTATTTCCTTAATAACTTTGGAGAAATATATGTCCTTTTATGTGCGTTTTTTTTTTACATTAATTTGCGTGGGGAAGATGGGCGCAAACCCATGTATGTCATGGTGCCAAGTTGAAAATGCATACCAGACAGTCATAACATCTTAAAACACCCATAAAAATATGTCAAGCTCCTTGTAAGTGTAAGCGTTCCTGCAATTGTAACTATTTGACCCGCATTAAAAACTAGAAAAGCGATCAGAGCGCGCAGACATCCGCCAAGGCAATGTAGTCACAGACACATTGTAAATTCCAGATGGTTCTGCACAGAGCACCACCAAAATTGAATCAGTTCTTACTTGTCACAATACACACTATGGGCAAAAATTTCATCCAAACCCGTGCAGTACTTTTCGAGGTATGTTGTACACAGACAGACAGACACACACATGCCGACGAAAACATAACCTCCTTGGAGGAGATAATGAACCAATTTTTGGGTGTGATCAGACCTGCTGCCGTCTATATCCTGAATGTAGGCATACAGTCAGCTTAAGTGCTGGTAGCCTAATATTTTTAGTATTATTTGTTCAGGTTTGGTCCATTTCTGTCCACAAAATTCATTTTTTTGTGAGTAATCAGTGGACCTGCTATTTCAGTGCAGCTATAATAAACAAAAAAAATCTAGGCTAATATTAAATCATTTATAAGCATTGGCCTAACTTGTCTGCATAGAAAACCTATTGTATCCTGTGGTGACCTTTACTGTGAATCATATGGTATTGTGGGTGAGTGTAACATTACATCCCTAATAGTTTCCTGGAAAAAATCTGTATTTTATTTATTCTGTTGTTTATCATAAATCACCTGCATAGTTGTGTAAAATATTTGTTCAGTGAACAAGAATAAATATTAAATGGGACGTATACAGGGAGTGGAGATAACCTACCATAACATACTTCAGTCCTCGACAGGCAGTGAATTTCCTCATGAAAGCCATCCTTGTCAATAACATCTGATAAGAGAAGCTTCACCTGTTGACAAACCGTGAATATTCACCTTAAACTTCTTGAAACTTGTCTTGAAACTTCCGTTAGCCAATTACCTCTCATTCACATCCATTCTATTTTCATGAAATGTGTTCTCATTGGCTAAATGAAATGAGAATGTTGCAGTTCCTCATGCATATTAATGAGACTTGAATAATAATGAGAAACAGCCTGAAGGGGCGCAAACAGAAGGGGAAAGATGCAGGTGAAAATGCAAAATCTGAGAGGTATTTTCAAGCATGGTGCTTCAGAGATGAGGGGTGTAATATGTATGGGTCTCTCTCTTTTTTTATTCATTTTTTATTTATTTATTTTTTAAATGTAGGTGTGATCTTGGATGCTGCTTGATTCCTTGCCTGATTGATGACCTCAAGGATGTAACACACACCTGCCCCAACTGCAATGGCTACATCTACACATACAAACGCATATGCTAACGCATATGCTAATGTCTTCAGTACACCTCCAGAGTAATCACAACTCATCTCTGTGGGATTTGCGACCTTCATCTATTTTCCCGTAATGGGTTGTGTTTTAAGTAGTCCCCTTAACAATGTCTTCATTGCCAGTGTATATTTTGAATTATATTGTACATACTTACTAGCCTGACAAGCCTGACTAAAACTTCAAAATGTATAGTTTGGCCATGACTGATGGGCCACGCTCAATCCAAGGGGCAGGATCGTCGGTTGTCTTTCAAACTGCCTCTGCACGCTGATGCAAGATGATAAGCTACTGCTAGGGTACGTTTAGGCAACTCTGTATAAGGACAGAGCGTTGTGATTGGTCTGACCAAACCTTGGTAGAAGACCTACTTAGGCCCTATGGATTGTGACTAGACATACCGTCTGAGCAAAATTATTTGTTGCCGCTAGGATACGTCTAGATTTCAAGGCTACATACTTACAGGAATCATGAATGTATGTACTGTACTTAGTTTTACTTCAGGTTGTGAGACTTCAAATTCTAGACTGAAAATGACTAATGGTAGACTGATGGGGTTTTTGCCTAGATAACCTTTGCACAATATTGTAGTCAGCTACAAGTGGATATTGGTCAAGTAGCAAGTTGCTGCAAATACACCAGGAGTGAGGTGATTACATTAAGTGTGTTATCTTTTAACTTTGTCAGAGTTTATGAAGGATCAATATTGTTTTATTTAAAATATTTTCTCCTTGATTTTAACATGTTGAGCAGACACTGAGTGTAAATATGGTCCGTTAATGTTTTGTGTCGTCATATTGTTTAACCATTATTCTATGCTGCACAGTGAACACTTTATTAACACTTTCTCTGACCCATTACTCTGAATTTTATGTGAATTTTATTGATTGGTTCAGATCAGATCTTAATACACTAATCCCCAAGCATCTGTTATAGAAAAACATCAGAACATATATGTTGAAGATAGCTCTGTAAATGACATCAAGGAACATACATCATATGAATAATAAATGTGTTTGAAAAGCCCCAGTGGACTGTGCTGAATGTAGCATTGCAAAGCCTAGAGCTGGCCAGTTTCACCCTCTGACAAATCACTTCAGGTTTACAGAAGAACGTTTCATTTTCCCCATCAATGTTTTGAAAACTGGTGTAAAAGTGTTCGTGATGACTATGTAAACTTCTGTTCCAAGTAGAAAATGAATGAGGAAATGGGGGGAGGAAGGCAAAGGTACACTTCAGTCGATTTCAATTAGATTCAATTTTACTTGTAGAGCGCCACATTCAATACAATTTTCTTGCAGTGCTTTATAGAGAGAACAAGCAGTAGCTATGAGCAACAAGGGCAAGGACACTATTTGAGATCATTCTTTTTTGGAAAAATCCTTGGCCATATTCACACAAGTTTGTTGTCTATAGTTGAGGTTGGACAGCGCAGAACTGTAATGAATTCCAATAACATTCCAGAAATGTAATGAATGAGTCCCAAATTTTATGGAAAAAAATTACTTTTGTTGATGATATACCAAATCTGGTAGGTGTATGACTTCTGCCATGGACGTCGTTAGGTCCTAAATTTCCCCCAAGCCCCCCTAATGCTGGGCAGATTATTTTCATCGTATGTAAATTACATCCATTCTTAGCGGTTATATTACTCGCGGAGTTAACGTCAAATCCGCGATCTCTGGACAGACACCATCGGATTCAGAAAGCTCCAAGCTTTCCAATGGTACTAGTCACTAATTGCTATGATAAACGGTCCATGAGAAAGTCCACTTTAAGTACATGTGAAATTTCTCAGTAAATTCTCCAGCTCTGCCTGCATCCACTGAGAGCATTTTTTTGTTGTTGTTGTAACTGATGACGAACTATGCTTCAAATTGAGCAGGAAAAATAGTCTTATTTGAAGTTTGCTATAGTCTGATCCAGCAAATTTCTAGGCAACATATTCTCCAAAAGACTGAACTATGAAATATGAATTACCCTGTAGTCTATGCCAGATTAGTTTGTCCTACATGCATTGATGGACATATTTATTTGCTATAGCCTGGCATATATTTTAGTAGCTATTGTATGCTCATTTTACAGAATAAATGTTTGAGAAACTTTTATATTTGACTGCATCATCAGATTTCCCTAGGATTTGAACTAAGCTAGTTGTTACCATTGTTGTATCTTGCTCAGTGCCTAGTTCACACCACAGTCATTGATGGAGATATTGATGGAGACATCTCTCTTCACAAACCAGTCTGATTAGGCTAATTGATTTAGACTAATGTTGTTAATAAAAATAGCCTAAGAAATGAGATATATATAATAAATAGTTGCCAATACACACATATACACTGTATAATATAATTTATTTATTAAAAATTTTCAATCAATCAATACATCACCCCTCTGGGGCTAAGCCCCCCTTGACTCTGGATCCTAGTGACGCCCATGACTTCTGCCCATGATGATTAATGGCAGCAGTAGATACATTATTGGAATTATCTCTATGGGTTATTTCCTTTTTGGTACAGGCATACCGATGGACGCAAACAGGGAGGGCCCACATTTAAAACGGTTTAAAGGTAACACTTCCTACACTTGACGGGGCCTAGAATGGCCTTAGCATACAGAATACACAATGCAGTGCATTATTCAGTATGATAATACTTCATTCTGTCTGAAATTTAGTGTGAAAAAAGTTTCTGCAAGTTCCTGGCTTTTATTCATAGGCCAAATAATAGGGTGGAAACTTTCAAATATCTCGGTGTCCATATAACGGAGACTTGACATGGACTAGGCACACTGATTCCCTTGTGAGGAAAGCACGTCAGCGTCTTTTTCATCTCAGGCGATTGAAGAAGTTCAGCCTACCACAACATCTCCTTAAGAACTTTTACAGAGCCACCATTGAAAGTATCCTTACAGGTACCTGGTATGGTATAGCCTGGCAGCGCCATCCTGCGTACTTACGTTAAAATGAATTTTACCTCTGTACGAGTCTGGAATAGAGCGCCTACCTCGGTTCGCTCACGGTTTAGCCAATCGGCACACAGTTTAGAGCGATGTCTCTTAACTTGCCTGAACACATTCGTTATTCTCCCCTCTACTTTCGAATTACCTTTACGAAATTGGTACATGACATTAACATTCATGATCTTGAGGACTTATTGCCGCTACGATGTCAAAATAAATTGGAATTAGCTAGCGATCTGTTACTGCTGAATGCGGAAGTGAGAGCCAGGTGAGAGGATACGTCATATCCAAACGGAAACATGTTTCCATTGCAATGTTCCAGACTGTGACGAAGTCAACAGTAGGCTTATTAGTCAGGCTAGGTATGGTAACAGCACGCAGCAAAACTGCAAAGGGTGGTGAAGTCAGCAGAATGTACCATCAGAACCACGCTGCCCCACCTACAGGACATCTATGCCAAGAGATGCCAGTCAAGAGCAAAGAAAATCATCAGAGACCCAAGTCATCCAAACCATGGCCTGTTTTCTGTGTTAAGGTCTGGGAAACATTACCAGTGCCTGAAAGCCAGAACTGAAAAAAGGAGGAAAAGCTTCTATCCTATTCTATCCGCATCTTGAATGAACAATATATTTCAACACTGCAAGCATAATCATTGGAGTCCGTAGACAAATCATCTCACTGCACATTGTACACTGTATAATGGTATGTGACCAACAAAATCTCAAAAGAATGTATATAGGGGGAAACATCCAGATACTGGGAACAGCATATTGGCCATCAGTGGATCCTGATGCAAAATGTATCTTATCAGCATCGGCCATTTGGAAAAAAAAAAAAAAAAAAAAAACTACAAACCTCCCAACCCACCTTAATTTAGAATGACTTGGTATCTGATTCAACTACACAGTTCCAACACATCTGAAGACATGTCAAACTTTGGGTTTGCAACTATTTTTGGGCCTACACCAGATGTAGCAGGGGCGGTCCGCAGCGCAGACAGGTCTCGAACCCACCACCCCATCAGCTACAACAAACCCACGACATGGAAGTCAAACGCTATAACCACTGAGCTAAAAGCCCAGGCTTCCAACTCAGCAGTTAGAAGCGTTCATGAATCATTCGATTGTGAGGCCTTACATGTACTGCTGCCAGCTAGCCAAGCTAGTTGGCATCCGTTTACACAGATTTTTTTTTTTTGTTTTATTAATATCCAAAGTTTAATAAAAATAATTGAGTAATTGAAAAAATATTGAATGTGTACCCAATTAAACAAAGGACGCACAGAAACATCATATATGCAATATAGCCTACTGTATTGTCTTGACCAGTGTTCGAATTATCCCGTCACTCCCCCTTGCGTGTGTCTCTTTAATTAATTGACAGCCCCCCCCCCCCCCCCCGACTAATTTTGAATAGAACAAGCAATGCCATGGGCAAAACTAAGAGGGGCGGGCAGGAGCGGTTTCTGGCATGGGCGATATGGGCGGTCGCCCAGGGCGGCATCGTCGGGAGGGCAGCATCATGGGTACTCCAAATTTTTTTTTTTAATTATTATTGCGCACACGAGCGCCGAAAATTACAATCACGGGTGATCTGGTTTTGCTTCATTGTCTTTCGGAAGCTTTGGTACTGGTATATCTGCGCCTACAATATAAGTATTTGGTATCAAATTAAAGTAGACATCCAGACGCATGCAATGGTGTCAATTGTAATGTACTTGCTTGAGAATGAGGGCGTTCAATTTCAGTGTAAAGAAGAGCTCAATAAATAAAACTAAACCAAAACAATCACTACACATTATGATATAGACCTCTAAGTTGAACAGAAGAGTTTTCTATCACCCATATGCAGAAAATGAACACCCCAAGTCCCTTAAGGTTTGCCTGCTTTCAGACTTCAGTGCTGAAGTGTCACACACGCCAGATAAGGTGTCCGCCCAGGGCACCAAAGAGGGTAGGACCGCCCCTGGGGGTGGGCACTACCGAGCCTGGTGGTAATTTGAACCCTGGTCTTGAGATATGGTAAGAATACACGATGAAATTATGAATATGATACTCAATTGCCCACATTGCCATCTGAGGGCTATATGTATGTTGACTGACAGCAATAATGAACATGATTCCACTTTTAGTATTGTTGTTTGGCAAGGCACAGATGGAACTGTGAGAGCCTCAATATGACCTTAATGTCATTTAACCAATGAAAGACTAACTCTTCCATGAGCACATTTTGACTACAACAATCAGTACATCTGTACAATCAGTACATCTGCACACCTGTATATCTCTAACTGTACGTTTACACAGAGAGCGATGAATGTACAATAGTGGGCGAAGAGTCCCAAAAAACATTGCATGATACAGCAACTCAGTTAGCAAAGTGGGCCATGATGTTAGGCATTGAGGCATTCAATTCTGCTTTTCTGAAGGAGCCACAATGGGACAGACATTCTGATTGGTAGTTGCAGAAACGTGTTATAGCTCATTACATACAGTTAACTGAAGTTCAACTTTATGCCATCTCAAGACGTCCAAGTTTCATCACTTGCCACACTTGTTGCTTTTGTTGCTATTGATACCCGTCTCCATACAAGTTGAATTACTTAACTTCCCTGTTGCTCTTGTTGCCTGCATTGCTTGAGGTTTGAACGTACAGTTAAGTCGCATTATGATTCCACTTATTTGTTTTAACTGGATATAGGCTACATGTAACACCTCAAATATTACCACAAAAAGGCTGAAGCAAAATCACAGATGTCATTTTTGATGGCTGCTTATGTAGTTTTATTTTTCAGAACAAATATGTACTCCAAAACATAAATGTAACTAAAGCCATTCGCCAAGCAAAAAGTCCACATAATGTGTGTTGCTGTTTGACTTCATTGTATATAGGCTTATTTTTGTAGAAATGTGTTGGTCAAATGGTCAATCCAGTTTTGCCCTGAGGGTATACAGGTCTATCCTGAGGGTAGAAGCTCTGAGATAAATATCTAGCCAGATGAACGCCCCCAAGTGGCTTCGGTCAATTCTCATTTCTCTCCACCATAGTCAGGAAGAGCGTAATGCATTTTCGTTTTCAACGGCACTGAGCTGTGCAGGCCTATCGGCGAACAGAGTGAGAAAAGACAGTATCCAGACATCACCAGCTTCGAAATTCAAGATGACTAAAAAACTATAACTGCTACACGTGTTATATCAGAGAGGATTCAAGCAGATCTTTGGTTATATGTCATCCGTAGGGATGAACTGGATACTAAAATGTGTTGTACAGTATGTCATCCATAGGGATGAATTGGAACTGTACCAAAATGTGTTATGTCAATCCGTACAGATGAATGGAACTATACCAAAATGTTTTAATACATTGTGACTGACCGGTGCATAGTAAGTCAAAGCTGATTGTGATTGGTTGAAGAAGAAAGTATAGGCCCAGAGAAAACGGTTGTCAGTGGAGATGTTCCAGATGCTTTGCACAAAGTGAAATGGAAACAAAGTGAAGGGGATGGTCAAATCAGGCTACTAAATTTCACCAAAAACAGCCAAGTTTGCAAACACCAGATTTCTGGAATTTATTGTAATGAGGAGGATGGAGAATGCCTTACTATCATTCCACATCTTGAGGGTGCGTGCTCTCTTAGAAAATATATGGGATATGAGTTGAAATCAGTTTCAATCAACCAAGAGAAATTCTTGAATTGGGGCTATGAACAGGAATGGATTGACTCGGCAGCGAGCAGATTCAGATCTGTTATCAAGGATGAAATTTTACAGTTAAATTACTACTTTACAACAAGAAACTTTCTATATACAGTACATACCCTTAATACTATACCAAATTGATTAAATGAAGAGTTAGATCTCAAGCGTTGCTTATCAATCAATGTAATATGTACCATAGCCTATGTTTGACTTTCATCTTTGTGCTTTTTTACAGTTGGTGATATGGATACTGTTAGTCTTCGTCCTCTTTTTTTTTGTCCGCCACATATACGTTTAGTCAGATTCCTCCGGATTTTTTTCCCCTCATAGCTAATTTTCCATCAAAGATTCTTGAGACACTGAAACACCGGGGTGCAAGGGGCCATGTCAACCCATCTCATAACCAATCATTTAGTTGGATAATTGTAACTACTGTATTGCCCATTTTCATTTTATATTCTTTATTTTCAAGAAATCAATTTCCCCTTCATGCGTTATACTAAAATGTACTAGATATGCACATGTTCCTGAATCCCATTCATTTCAATTGGAAATTGACTTAATTTCCAAATTATGCAGTACCCAGAGAATGTGGCCGTGGATAAATTGGAGGTGATAGGCTACTATACACCTACAAGAACAAATGGTTGAAAAAAAGCTATTGGTAAGAAAATAGTTATCAGAAATGCAAAAAAAAGCCTAATTTTCCCTTACTAACAATCAATTATATAAGTATTCTTAAAATATCATGATATTAGCCTATCTATCTCTTAATGTGACATGAAGATTTCAGAATATCAGATTCAGACATATTTTTGGTCCCTCCTTCCTTCTTCCTTGCCAGTGGTCTGTAAACTTGCATGGCTGTGAGGGGCTTTGTAAGCCACTGCTCCATAGCTGTCAGAGGATGAAACATAAATGCTTTAAATTAATGTTTTTGATGTACTTGTCTAATTAAATTATATTTAAACAGATTTTTTTTTACTAACTTTAGAGACATTTGTTGCAGCATATCATACCTAGTTTTCTCAGGTAGAAGTCCTTTGTAAGCAACACAACACAATATCCCACCCAAGAGCACCAATGCTCCTCCTATCCAGGCCACAAAAAGTGCAGGTCCAAATGTGTACCTGGCATTTGAGAAGCAAACAGAGAAGCATTAAAAAATAATAAAAACGTTACTGTATTGATAATTATTGTGGAGTAATAAATGTCCCCATATACAGGGATGAAATTTTGAGATTCATGTAAAGTGGGATGTATTGTTGATGTATAAGAGCTCAACTTACCTTGGAATAAGGTTTCCCCCCATTCCCCCCATCTGCCCCATCTGCCCCATCCCTCCCATTGCGCCTTCATTTGAATAATATGTGGTGCTCATGAAGCTAGTCACAATCTGATTGGCATAAATTGATGCTCCAGCAATGCCACAAATACCTGAATAAACAAAACGTATTAATGTTTTTGAGGGAGGGAGGGCTTAGTAAATTTACATGTAAATTATGTATACATAATTCATCATAACGGCCTAATAATTTAGCTCATGGGTTTTCAACAGGGGGTCCGTGGACTGGTGGTCCATGACATGGGTTCCAGTTTAATGTGGTTCAAGTTTCTTTTTGAAAACTTTATATGAGAAACAAGCACAGCTTTGGACACAGGAATCATTTTACAACTGTGCTCCCATGTGTCCATCTCTCCAAATGCAGTGTAATGAGCTCTCTGCATACTTAGGTAAATGTGGTGGTCACTGGTCTTTTCGAATTAAATTAATTGCAATCTTTTTGTTTATAACATTCCCGCGGCACCCCCCTGACGGTGGGCCACCAATGACTACTTTGTCAGAATGGTGGTTCCTGAGACTGAACTAATTGAAAACCCCTGATTTAGCAGATAAATAACAATTTATAATCTTGTAAGCCCACACAACTGGGCTACACATACACAGAAAAATTGTATTCACCTCCAATCATGAACATGATTCCAGCAGTCAGAGTCATTTTCGCTCTGGTGGAATCCTCCATGTTGCCCACTCTAAAGCACTTCTGGGAGACAAGGCTCATCACAGCACTGATGACTCCCATAACGATTCCCACAATCATTAGGGCCCTCACCGCTTGGAATGAGCCTAGGAAATGACAATAGAAAGTACTTGCAAATACTGTGCATTTCAGTGAGTAAAAAATGACCATCAATTAAAAACTATGGTAACACTTTGCGGTAAGGGTACATGAATTATCATGAATTCATGCATGATTTCATTCATGATTCATGCATTACTTCATCTCTGAATATCTAATGACTCATCAGGTATTAGCATGAATTCATTGTTTATCATTAATGACCCCCTGCTGAAATAGCAGATGATCTTAAGCATTAATTACTCTGGGTACATCATCATTAGTCATGACTAATTACACATGATCATGATGTTTTTGTTCAAAAGAATTTGATATGATAAAAGTACTTATTTAGCCTACTTTGGCCTAGTTTCTCATATATATCCCATACATCAACAAAATTTTACCAAATTAACCATGTCAACACTTTAGTTGAGGGGGCACAAACATGATGAATTCATCATGATCATGCTAATAATCATGACTCATGCTAATTAATCATGACTTATGATGATGTACCCAGAGTAACTAATACTTAAGATCATGTGCTATTTCAGCAGGATGTCATTAATGACAAACAATGAATTCATGTTAATTCCTGATAACTCATTAGACTTTCAGAGATGAAGTAATGCATGAATCATGAATTTATCATGAATGAAATAATGCATGAATTCATGATGATTCATGTACCCTTACCGCAAAGTGTTACCAAAACTATTTTTCATTCTGGTTTGGTCTGCGTGTAACAGAGTCCACGATGGAAACATTTTTCTCTACATCCATTTTTTTAATCTTTTTCTGACTGATCTTAGTGACTTTTGTTAGGCTGCTATCCCCTTAAAGGAGACATAGAATGAATTGAGTATTATAAGCCTACCTTGTTCTCTGATGTTATAATACAACATATTCAGTTATATTTTGTCAAAAATAAGATCAAGTGATATTTTACAAGCCCAAATACCACCTCATATTTACAGTAAGATATATTATAGAAATGTTTTTTTTGTCTAAACAACGGCGTGCTTTGGCTAGCCTGGGCGAAAGCCGACTGTTGACTCTGTCATACAATCTGGCCCAATGCAATTGAAATAGGTTTCTGTTTGGATATGACGTATTCTCTCACCTGGTCACACCTACAATTTTCTGTGTTCAGTAACAACAGATCTCTGGCAAGTCCCGATTGGGATTCCGAAGGGGTTGAGCCAGACTGTGACAGAGTCAACAGTCGGCTATCGCCCAGGCTACGCTTTGGCCACGGCCACCTCAATTGAACTGCAATGGCTTTGTGCTATTTTACATCACTTGTAGGCTTTGTTCCAATTCGCCGATGTTTTTGTTTTCAATTTAAGATTTCCATATGAAAGAGGGCAGAACCATGCCTCATGTTCATGATAGGTCTTTGACCATGCACGACCTTTCTTAATTCATCAAAGTCAATGTAAAAGTGGTTTTCCATTCTCTATCTCCTTTAAACACTTATTTTCATGTGTAATCTGCGAGGTGGGAAAGACTTCATTTGAGAAAGAAAAAAAAGAGCTGATATTTTTTTAGGAGTGGATTTTGTTTGCCGTTGTGACAGCAACCTAGCCTAGAACTCTAGACGTACCCCTAGCGGTAGATATAGTCTGGCGTGTCAGGCTAACAGCAACTACAGGTTCACTTCACTTATAACTGAGGAACTTTGTAGATTATATTGATTTATTAAATGAAGATTATGGAAGAAAAGATATAATTTCTTGATAGAAATGTCATTGAAACGCCACCTTTGCACTAGGGAGGTGTAAACCAGATCTGTTGATTGTATCAATTTTACGTTGCCTTTACCTTAAAGGTGGGGTATGTGATGAGGAAAAAAATGATTTGTGAAAACTAGGAATTTGAAAAGAAACAATTCAGAGATCCAATATAACCACTTTAACCACTAATTTTAGGCTACACTAATTAAAGTTCATGTTTTGCCCACCACAGCAATTTTCTTCCAAGATTATGTGAATCACTGATCCATGAAAAAAAATTTGGAGTATAGATTAGTCCTTTGGAAATACAGTAGAATCTGAAACTGGCTCAGCTGTCTGGGTTTTAACAATCACTGACTGAGCTTTACAGTGGAAGGATTTTTTTCTCTGACCAATAGGCCTAACTCAGCATCCTTAAATCTTGGTGCATTACTGCATAAACAGAGAAAAAAAAGGAGGATTTTTTTTTTTACAACAGCACAGTACTCACCTGAGTAACCC
Source organism: Sardinella longiceps (assembly GCA_027497455.2). NCBI lineage: Eukaryota > Metazoa > Chordata > Actinopteri > Clupeiformes > Clupeidae > Sardinella > Sardinella longiceps. The sequence continues at coordinate 18,110,977 of JAODXP020000015.1, read as the reverse complement.
AGGAGACCATAGAATGGCCGGCATTCTGTAAACCCTGATGTCGAAACCTCACAATTTCTCCAAAGTCCCTTGTATGTGTACACAGAGGTCACAACATTCCCCTGACGATCCTGACTGCTCCAATTATCCATGGCAGTGGCAGCAATAAGACATAAAACACCAATAACACCCAAGACGAAGGCACCAGTCTGTAGTGCGGTGGAGGCCATGTTGGCTCTGAAAAAGGATTTCTCACCAGTGGAGCTGACTTAAAATGCTTAATAGCTGGGCTGCACAAATAAACCTGTGTAAGGTAGGGCTGCGCAATGAACTGATATGGCCTTAGATAGGTGTACCTGGCACCACATTTCACCGTTCAGTGATGTACAGTACAGGGGAACCAAATATGGTCACAGCTTCAAACAAGGAAGTATGAACAAAACAAACACACCCAGATAGGGAGAAACTATGTACAAATATGCAAATACTCATATGAAACAGTTTCAGTTGATTAGTGGTTGTTGAAAATAAATCTTAATTTTGTTTCTGAAGTTCTACAAGACATATACATGACAGTTATAACCAATATATAGCCTATAGCATTACAAATTGAGATTGGTTGATTTCATGCCAATTGTTTCTTAAGAATACAAACTGCCTTAATATGGAAATTCAATTTTTACACTATATTCCACTGTAAAAAGATGTTGGGTCAGGTAATATTGACATTGAAACAGAATGATGACTCAAAGAACACTTATGTTTAGCTCAGTTTCTGGTCACACCAATTCTGTATCACAAATACACACACAGTAATTCTTATCATTTTCCAAACAAAGCTTTTTGCTGATTAAAGAGAGGTTAATTCCTCCCTCGTGAGTCAACACAGTTCAAGCCTCAATTCAGCAGAGAATGTGTATGCATCATCTGGTACCCTAAGTAACAATTTTTATCCAACATGGGCTTGTAGCCTATCATGCTTGACAAAAATAGAAAAAAGATTTGGCTAACCATTTTTTTCTCACACATAGGGACGTCTGTGCAAATATAGTTAATAATTGAAGTTGCATTAGTGGCAAACCATCAGTAACGGTTTCAGATTTAGCTTGGTCTCCCACTTATGAAATTGATTCTTGGATGAAAAAAATTGCAGCAAAAATTGTAAAATTGATATCCTTGCTGTGCAGGACTTAAGACATATAAACTGATAGTAATTAATACAAGGTCTAAGGCCCGCTTCACACACTAACTGCACGTTTACGTTGCAGGAGCTGCTGGTGGGCTTATGCTTTCACACCAGAAATTGTCTCTGCAGTGTTCTGCGCAAAACGGCCGCCCAAGCTCTGCATTTAAAATCTATGGACACCGGCACATAGGCACGTTTACCGCGCTGAAAGCGCTTTGAAAAATAAAGAAACGAAATAGGAGCTGTGCAGAACATGCTTGCAATGTGCCTGCCTAACCTGTTAACATGCATTCTAACGCCCGTGATCCACGTGATCCACTAGCAAGTGATGCGAATTCCACATCGCAGTACCCCTTTTCATTTCTATGGGGCGCGTCTGACCATTATTCTGCGTATCCGCAAAACATTCTGGTTATGCGGTGCGTCTAGGTGGTAGCATCTAAAGTTCAGTGATGCCCAACTTTATGCAAATGAAAGCGTCCACCTCAACCGGCTATCCATTGACAGATACGCGTATGGGAGGGCTATCGTGACTCAATCACTCAACAGCAACTTTGTTTGGAAACACACCCACAACAAACATCTCTGTGAACATGAGCGAAGCATTGTAAAGCGTGGTGAAGGAGTTAGCATCGCTTGCTAGTGGATCACAGGCGTAAACGAAAACGGACCAAAACCGCGCCCACACTGCACACTCTCTCTTTGGTCTAAAACGGGCCTCGAGCTTTGACATCTGGCATGCCTAGCAAGGAAGTTAGTCTACCTTCAAGAAAAAACTGGGTGTAGAGGCGGTGGTTGTGTTGAGTCTATTAAGAGATAGCATTTCTGGTTAAAGCCTCTAAAATGTGAGGGCTTTGTGGTGTGGGGGAAAAACAAGGATAAAAGTGGTCATGTTAAGTTAAGTAAGTGGAGAAGTACTGTTGCAAGTAGAGATAATTGTTGGCAAGTTGGACAACACAGCGCCAGCCACAGCACAGTACACGTGAATGTAGATGTAGAAGTTTGTTTGCATTTGTAACTCTGCATACAGTAGGCTCTGGCATCTAATTAATCATTTAGTCAGGTCTGCTTTACTTATCATAAGATCTGTACAGGAGGACTATGGTAGTCAGTAATAATTCTAATGTAATACTAATCCTACCAACCAACCATTTTTTTTTTTTTACTTTTTATTATCACTTCTCATTATAACAGTTAGTGTAGTAGTCAATACAATTACATAAAGCTTTGACTTATGCATACCAAAACAAAGATATATGAAGAGTTCAGATGCAAAACCCCCTAAACACCATTTTTGTGAAAATTGAGATAATGATATTGTGTGAATCCTGTGTAAATCTAGAATATGTAAATTAAATGTTTTGGGAAAAAAATAAAATAAAAAACGCCTAATAAACGCCTGATAAAAAATTGCCTTTTTCTCAAAAAGTGGTCAAGTGGAGTTAGGGGGTTTTGCATCTGAACTCTTCATATCCTGACTGGTTCATTTACCATTTTGTAGCCTTTGTAGCCTCACAGCAGGCTACTCACAGGGGAGACAACACAAAGATTTCCAAATATTGGATTAACTTCAAAAAGGACTAGGACTATTAGACTTGGACCAACCGACACGTTTTGATCGCGTAGGCTACGACCTTCTTCAGGGCTTAATTGAAATATAAGACACCGGAGAGCTGAATTTATCCAAACTAGTGCATTGCCTGTGTAAACATGTTTTCCTAGAAATGTGTAGTCCATTTCATTTGTAGTCCAGTCTATAACATATTTTAAGACAGAATCACACCGGCTTTGGGATGTCTGGTGATGTTCCATACAGTTCATCCATATAGGCCTACCATAACACATTGGCCCACTAAAAATGTTTGCTTTGCTTTTTTCCCCAAAAGAGTGCTGATAAAGTTGTAGTACCTAGTTGTAGTAGCTACTTTCACTCCTGATCAGAGGTTAAATTGGGCCAGGCACATAGGCTGAGCCAAGTCTACAAGTAGGCATTGGGTGGACACCGGATCCCTGATAGAGCCCCCCCCACATAATCAATCCCAATCTAATCCCTGCCACAGACTATATGTCTATATGTTAAAGGAGTACTCTACCCTTTCATGAAATTGGGCTATTTACCCCCTCACCTAGTGTTACATATGTGGGTAAAAGCATTTTGATGCATGCATTTTCCTAGTCTAGCAGCCTCAATTTTAGCTCTTTTTTTAATCGAGAAATTGATTATTACTCACGCTGTAAATGGTAAATGGACTGTATTTATATAGCGCTTTTCTACTCCTACGAGCATTCAAAGCGCTTTACAACGTATACCTCACATTCACCCATTCACACGGTGGCAGAGGAAACCATGCAAGGCACCAACCTGCTCACCGGGAGCAATCTGGGGTTAGGTATCTTGCTCAAGGACACCTCCATGGGGTCAGGCGGAAAGGGGCTCGAACCTGCAATCCTCCGGTTGCTGAACGGCACCTCTACCAACTGCGCCACCATCGCCCCATCGTTAACCACACAACGTAGACTTTCAACTAGCAACGGCAAAACAAAAGGATTGCCTGTGATCATATCAATGCTACGGGTTCATATGGCATCAACCTTGATTTAATAAAAACGTATTTTAATCGTAACATCACAAGAAACCACTATACTACCCGTCATCCCGCTGCGTAAAACGGCGCCTTTAATTGGAGGAGATTACAGTTGCTAGGTAATCTGTTAGTAGCAACGACACAGTGATGTAATTCAACAAGGGTCAGACGCGAGAAACAATCTCCAAAATGGCTCCAGTTCAGGAAGTAATAAACGATCAGGTAAAACATGTTTTCCAAGTGTTTTAAGCGGAATCCACTCGCAGTGAACTGTAGGAAGTAAGTCACTGTGATGTACTCAACTGATTAGGAGGCTCAGTGAACTACCGTTAAAACCTAACTACCGTCATAAACGTAAACAGAAAAGTTATCGCTCACATTGACTTATGGGACAGGTAGTTCTTCACTTTTAGCTCAAATACGTGACTACAAGCGTGATTCCTTCGACTATTTACCATTTTTCGTTCGCATTGTTACTCAGAACAGGAGGTTGCACGGTCATCACCTACCCCGTAGCTGATTAGACCGAGTGAAGGCTTTTAAGCGCCTACGAGCCAGAGTTTTCGAAACGTCAATGGTGAAAATGAACGGGCAGCTTGCTTCCTGAACCTGAGATGATTTTTCGAGGGGGCGTAACAGGGCCAGACTTTCCCCCTCTATGTATCACCTAGGACTCACTGGGAATGATAAATGGAGTGAAATGTGCACCTTCGCGAGCTTGTCTGTGCTTCCTAGCAGCCGTGGATATCACACTTATCAGTCTGAGCGTCACATCTAGTTTGTTTTAGTTAGTAAGCAGGCTAGGTCATGTGACTTTGCTGGTGCTTACTATTTGAATTACATGATTTGTACCCTCTCAGCCCATCCAACTGTCGATACATTTTGATAGCGACTTGCTCCATTGACTACGCAATTTTACATGGAGGATTATTGGCAAAAATGCTTCATAACTTATTTGTTTGGTTCTTATCTTACTGGATGGCACCACTGGGCTATAGGGCCTATTTCATTTGGAGATGGTAAATTCTTTGATAAAAAGCATAGCCTACATCAGTGCTCCCCAACTATTTTTCCTCAATGGCCGAATTTTGTCAATCATGCCAAGCCGAGGGTTAAACCCTGAAAAACCATGCGTTGAAAGGTGGCTTGGTTAGAATGTCACTAGTCTTTCTTTAGCCTTCTACTTTCTTTCTTTAATGCACCGCAGTAAACTTCATACATAAAATGAGTGCTTGTAGGCCTAATGTTTGTGTGGTCTGTAATAAGCATGTAGAGAATAACTGAGATTCACCAACTGATGATGGTACTGCGGGCCACTTATTTGGTTCTTGTGGGCCGGATCTGGCCCTCGGGCCTCCATTTAGAGAACCACTGGCCAACATCAAACAGTGGCTATATGCTTGAAATTACTCCAGAGCTACACTTTGGCTGTGGGGGCTTAGGGCTTATTACCTTATGTGCTACCTTCACATTGGCATGTTTGGAGTCCGTAACAGCCAGAAATCATAAATTTCCTATGAGAATATGGTTGTGGTTGAAAGACATTGCAAGGTATTGCAAAATTCGGAGCTGAACATAGGCCTAAAGCTTGAGAAGGGGTGCTCCTTCTGGGTATTTGGCCACCGTTCAGCCGACGTGAAACCAGTAAGAAAGACCGTTACATCAAGCGTTTCATAAAGGATTCCCAAAGGAGAGCAGATAGCGTGGCCTCACAAAATCTTGGCGATTCTGCTGGGTTCTACTCGGCATGCCAAGTTAATTGACGTCAGATTCCTAAGCTGTATAGGATACAAATTCACATTCGGCATAGTGAGACCAAACAAAGTTGGTTTCTTTAGGAGTTGTGTGTCTATTACGGCATATGCCCCCCCCACACACACACACAAAACAGTAGCCTAGGCCTAAACAAACAAAGGCTAAGCATTGCAATAACAATAGCTTGAAGTGCCTTTCCTCAAAAATTACCTCTTCTTTGTAAGCTCTTTTTCAATGTTCAGTCTTTGCTGGTCATTCACCAGAGTAGTAGCCTAGGCTATAGAGATTGCTAACGTGTCGTCATCACCATGGATAGCCGCAATGCATTCTGGGTTTGCCCCGGAACTAGACCCTAGCAACAATCTCTGACTTGACTCGCAAAATCCAAACCAAAATGCCTTCCCACTGTTGTGTGATCGGGTGTATGAACCGGAGCTACGGGCCCGTAAAAAAGTTACATGCTCAACTAACTGCTATCTCCGGGTCAAGATGGCACCGTTGATGACGTTTATGACCATTCGGTGACATATCTTGGCAATCGCTTGGGTAAAAATTCATCTTACAGAATGAGAAACATAATGGGCATGGGTATTCTTAAATTTCACCTTTTGACCATAGTCCATAATATCCAGGGTGCTAAAAAGATAAAATGCAGTCTGTGATATTTAGGCCATGTGAAAATTGTATATTTAACCTGAAGCTCTATTGAATCCAGGGGCAGAGCCAGAGGGGTGGCCGGGGTAGCACTAGCCACCCCTGGAACGTGATTGGCCACCCCAGGTGCCCCCCCACCCTACCCCACCCTCTCCTCGAATTTCATTCGCTACTGATGATTGACAGTTCAGTTTAGCACACGTCTGTACGAAGCGCCTTTTTTGAGCCAGAGAGCAATAGTCAGAGCTCATGCAGCACTTGAGTCAGCCTGTGAAAATATCACTATGATGTAAGTTTTAAAGAACAGGTCACCAGGTAAAGATGGGCTATCTGTTCCCAATCCTGCTGTGCATCAGGAAGATGCCCTCAGTCATGCAGATATGTGACCATCAACATTTACATGGATACATTGTGCCTTTGCAAGATACAGCGTACTGTAATATAAGGCACAGTAGGCTATATAAGGTGCAAGCTATCAGTGACGTTAAATAGCTAATTGAAATTAATTACGGCATCAACGTTGTCTCAAACTAGCATGCTAAAATTGCATGCTTCTTACATCCAAAACCGAAATTTCTGATCGATGAATTGCTTTGCACTAGTCTAGAGACTATTCATTACATATCTAGGCAACATCTACTGTACAACTACATCTTTTGTAGGCTATCAAATAAAAGTAGCCTACATAATCTGAATTTTCACATGGGGTGATTTGCCAGTGGCTTGACAGTAGCACGCAAGTAAATTAATGCTTAACGCAAGTTAGTTGCTGTGTGCTATTCTGCATCTAAAACATCAACTTTTTCTCCATTAAACTGCTCTCACAGCATTTGTCAAACATGCACAATATGCACATCAAAATAAAGTGCATTTCAAGTGGTTTCAAATGATAGTACTACTAACTAATTGCTGTGGTAAATAGTTAGTTAGAAAATCAACTTTTAAATTAGTTACATTTAACTATTGAGCATATTGCATTACTTCCGTAAAAACCCTTTTCTCTGATCAACTGCACAGCGTTTGTATATAGGCTGTAGAATATGTGAAGGCACACGATCTGAACTTGTAGAACTTGCAATGTTACTGGTTGCTAGCCAAAAGCCTCACCAGACATTTAAACGAATGAATGGTTAACCTTGATCATAGCCTGCATAACAACATTCATCAGATCAATAGCTTGACATGGAGCTCCTGTAGCATAAGCTATTCACTTCAAGGATATGATCTATATGGTTGCATGGGTAAAGACCTATTTTTAAGGTTGTCTACAGAAAGAGAATGTGAAAAATATAAATTCATTTAACTGTTCGTTTTAATGTTTTTCTACAGGCTGTGAAAATAGGGGAAATATTTTACAAATTCTTTTTAAATTAAAATTTAAATAAATCTTAGTTCTTCTACTACTAGAGGAATAATGGTTGATAAGAGCAGAATTCTGAGTAATACTGTCAATGGTAAAAATAAGAGGGGTTTGTGTGTGTGTGTGTGTGTGTGTGTGTGTGTGTGTGTGTGTGTGTGTGTGCGCGTACCATATGCTGTCATGTGCACAAAGATGGGAAGACTACTTTTTTTGTCATATTCATTGGACCTCCTGAAATATCCTTGGCCACCCCCTGGCCACCCCAAGTACAAAAGTCTAGCTCCGCCACTGATTGAATCCCCACTCACTCGCGACGCGACCGTCTCTAGCGGAACTGCAATTTGAATTTTATGGGAGTGCTTTGGCTCCCGGGCTCTGCTGTCATGAAATATCTTGCTCCGCCCCGCTATCGGTGAGATGGGAGGTCTGTAGGGTTACAACATGGCGTCCATGAACCACGTAGTGACCTTTTGGCCAATCAGATTACTGTACCGTGAAAACAAAGCTGGCCAAAATCTACGTCTCGGCGCAAGAGCGCCCTCTATCGCAACAAATCCCGGAAGTACTGGAATTCTAAGAATGTGAGTTCTGGTTCACTTCTCTGCCTATCTGAAAAGTTCACATCACGTTTTCAGGTTTTCCTAAGATATCTAGACGGTAAGTGTTTAAATCAGATCTTAGACGTTCCACCGGATCCAGTTAATGAAAACGTTAACGTCGGAATGGGATTTTTCGTGTGCAAGTTTGTAGGGAGGAGGATGAAAAACAATAGCTGAGATATCTACATATATGGTAAATTAGCTTACCTAGCTGCAGCTATTTTCATGTTTCACGCTGGTGTTTCACCAAATTAGCTAACGTTTCACAGTGTGTGAAAAGCCTGCCGTGATTAACGTTACAGAGTTTTACGTTACGAAGCTTTACTCGTGTTCATTGGATTGAGCAAGTATGATTTTTAAATCAATCCATTAACATTGATCGTCAACGTATGCTAAATTGTAACGTTACTGTTGTACTGGAAAGCTAACTTACGACACTTGAGTATGATATTCATGTCAATACATTATAGCATCATACTGTAATGTTTAATTTAAGTTAGCATTTATAAACAGTGTTGTTTGCCATGCAGTGTAAAATGATTGTGTAAGTTTGAGTGGAAATGGGGAGATGACAACCTAGTAGCTGCACGTTACGTGAATGGTCTGTAGCAGAGGAAGTAACATAAACGTTAGGTTGGTCTGGGTTTGTAGAGAGGAAATGGAAGACGATAGCGTTAACATTAAGGTATCATGTTAAAATGTAAAGCCTGAGTGTACGTCGTCATTTTGGTATTATTATCTTATCGTTAACATTGAACTAGTAGTGTGAAATGCAATGATATCTTGTACGATTGTTAGTCAAAGTGCGTAGAGATTATAAGTGTATGGGCGTCACCTTGTCTAATCAGGTTGAGCTGAGCGCGGAAGCCGGTCATAGGCCTACAGTCCCGAGTCGCCTTCTACCAGTGCATTAATTTGCATTGAAAGGTGATCTAATGGAAGTATTCCATGCCAATCCTGTGAAAATGTGGGACAGTTTCTAATTCCAAGCCAGGGAAACTTTATCAGGATGCATCCTTGGTCCATGAAATAACTGCCCCCTTTTTTAAAGAAGAACATTACTGCTCCTTTACATTTGAATTAGCTTAAATCAGACATGGGCAACATATCGTGGCCCTGCAATGCCCTCTCAATTTGGACTTTTGGTTGCTAAGTGAAATTACAATGATTACTCCTACAAAAGGTTGACATTGAATCTCAAATATCTAAGGTAAAAGTTTATGTTGGTTCAAAGGTGACGTCACTGTACTGATGTCGGTAAGGAATGGTATCAATGGACAGTTACTGTGTTTAAATATGATTGTCTGATGTTATGTTTAGAAAAAAACTATGCATGTGACTGATTTGATCAACTGTGGGTCTAATATTTTATTCGGGAAAGGTGAGACATTGGTCTTGGGATATGCCACCCTTTTATGAATTTTGATTATTTACCATCTTGCCTGGAACACCCCCTTCTTGAGCTTTATGTTGCCTGGGCATAAGTAAAAGCATTTGGTGGCAGTGCATCCAAATAACTTTTCATAAAAAGGTTGTATCCCTTTAAAAAAAAAAAAAAACATTTAAGATCTAAAATCTCAGGGGTACCTGAAGCTGGCACTTCAAATGTAATGCTATGGTATAGTAAAATGAGAGGCTGGTTCCACCAAGGTTAGGCCTATTATGAAGCTTGCCACTAGACGGAGAAAAGAAATTTCATACAGAGTGCCATCTTTTTCAGGGTTTCCTCTACACTATCCAAGCAAATTATTATGGGTGTGATTGATTCATGGTTACGTTGCTCAACTGAGTCAGGCAACTCGGATTCGATTCCCAAACCCTGTGCTGCTAAATACCAGTTTACTTTACTTTGCAAACTGATGCAGTGTGGTGTCAGGCATAGCAGTTATATTGAAGTACACTCACAATAAATGAATAGATCACTTGTATTAAGCCTAAAACCTGATTGGATAAAATTCTCATGGTTGTTCCACAGGGTGGTGTTGACAATGTCTCAGGTGGATAAACTGAAGGTAAGATTCTTCATATTTAATATTCAGTTTTGGTGGCTGATTAAGTCATATAGACAGTCATATTAAATATATGGTCATATTGGGTAAAAGTATCCATTAAGCCCATTTCCAACTTTGAAGTCAAATTTTACAAAAAGAAAAAAATATTTTCTTACTCATCATTTAAATTTATCCACCTGTTTGTTAACTCCATGTGTTTTTAATTTCAAATTAATCACTTAAGCCGATTTTAAGTTAAGCTTGCATGTCTTTGCAGAATGCCGAGGTAACTCACAGAAAGGTATCCCAAAACTTTGGCGTTTTGGGACCCCTCAAACTTGCATAAGTATTTTACTGTTTTTAGCACATCTGCTATAATATCATTTATTTTATGAAAAATGTGAGGTAAATGATTGGATATTTGTATATAAAGACTCCATGTGATGTCATTCTAAGCTATTTTTGTACATTTGAAAAGATGACTTTTTAGTGCTAGTGCACAAAGCTAACATATCAGACAATCCACACGCCATGTTGAGTGGTACATTGACAAAAAAAATAAACATGGCAGGTATGTATAATGAATGTTTTGTAATTGACAGGGCATTAATCTACACATCAACACATGTTTTATCCTTTTAGAGAATCCAAAATTTTCAAATTTGTGTTGTTTTTAAAGGTGGGCTTAAATGGTACAAATCACAAATTACAGCTAGTGTATGCCACCTTTGACTAATAATAATTAAATTTTCATAAATGTATGCAGGATATTAGCTTTCATATTTAGTTTAGACTATACTTTAGTTTCTTGGAAGATTTTGTAAACATGTAACTTTTGATAAGAATATATTGTCATTTTTGACCATTAATCAGTAGGACGCCTATTAAAGGAAAAATCCAGAGTGAATCAACACGTAGCCCTACTACAACACGTAGCGCTACTGATAGCCACCTCAATCACTCGATTTCATGCAACGCAGACTGAGATAGCGAAACGGCAGCTAACGGTAACAGAATGGGGCATTTCAAAACGAAAGCAAATCGATTAGGTTTCGTTTTTGACATGCCTCATTCAGCTAGTGTTAAATGCCGTTTCACAAACTCGGTCTACAATGTACGAAATTAAATAATTGAAGTGGCTTTCAGTAGCGCATAGCCGTATAAAACAGCAGGGCTATGTGTTGATTCACTCCGGATTATACCTTTAAGCCCACTATGCACCATTTAAGCCCACATCAATGTATTTCAATGGGGATTTCCTCCCACGAGTGCCACGGGACCATAAGACTTTTGACTTATTTTTAGTGCTGTCAAACGATTAATCTGATAAATTAATCTGATCACAAAACTTTGCAATGATTAATCGTGATTAATCACTTTTAAACGCAACTCATTTCCTCCAGTAAGAATTTGGATGCTAGGGTATGTTGAATCCTTATTTTGCCCTGTAAAGGCCCTGATACTAAATAGTTGGCTTTGTTCTACTCAAATGGGGCAATTCCCCTACCCCCAAGGATTTTCCAAACATGTTGTTGGACATGTTGTCAGGAGCTAGGCCATAATCTTTGTATAGTTTGACTTGATAGCCGAAATTGATTTTTTAAAAAAAAAAAAAATCACATAATTACCGTAATCCGTTAATTTTGCCAGCACTACTTATTTTGTAAAATTTATTTATTATGTCTTTAAAAACCTATACAAATGAATACATATTTTTTTAATGAGAGGTTAATGTGCAGCTTGACAAGTTATTTTCCCTGCAAAACATGTCAATATCAGTGAAAAACACCTAAACTTAGATTTTGGTGAGCTTAATGGGTACACTTACCCTAGATAGTCAAATTCAATATATGGTGTTTTATCTCTTTCGGCTTGATTGTAGCAAGGCCAGTTTACCAACCCAGAGACTCCTGGGTATGTTGGATTTGCAAATCTTCCCAACCAAGTCCACCGGAAATCTGTAAAAAAGGGCTTTGAGTTTACCCTCATGGTTGTTGGTAAGTAGATTTTTATTTGCGTTACTTCATACTTCCAACCAACTCCCACCCCCCTCCAATTTCCATTAATCCAGAAATCCACTTGATAAAACGTTATGGTCTTTAGACACATTTTACTTGTGACTTTGCCGAAAAAGACACAAAATAGTTTCAGTGGTGGCACTTTATTTTGATATTGTGCTTGAAGAACCAAATAAGTCTTAGATATTGGACACTTGGTGAGGAATATACAGGAAAAGGTATTAAGGGACATTTGAGTCATGTCTGTGTCAAACTTTCTGTTACATTTTAGTTGTTATTGTAACTGCATACGTTTTGCCCTCCATAGGGGAGTCTGGCCTGGGGAAATCAACCTTGATAAACAGTCTGTTCCTCACTGATCTGTATCCTGAGAGGATCATTCCTGGAGCAGCAGGTTTGGATTTTGTCTCTACTACAGAATATTTTATTGAAAGACTTCTGTACGAAAGGGGGACAGTGGATATTTAAGCTATTTTAACATTAATTCTCCCCAAAATTGTAGAAAATGTTGGTTCTTAGCTACCCGTAGATCCTTTTGAGGTCTTCTAAAGTGTAATTTAAGGTATTGTTACAAAGGATATGGAGGCTACAACATTAGTGCTACTTATAAAATACTAGTATTTTGTGTCAATTTTCATAAATTTGTTTGTTGGATCTGCAAGTACCCATGTACCCACATCAGGATGCTGCTGTTAAGTCAAACTTCAGCCTCATAAACCTAGTCTTGTCAGTCATTATAAGTGTTATGTGTTTGACAAGCCTGTGTTCATTATATATAATTTTTTTTTCTTTTGCATGCTCTTATGTTTGTAGAAAAAATTGAACGTACTGTGCAGATTGAAGCCTCAACAGTTGAAATAGAGGAGCGTGGTGTGAAGCTCCGTCTTACTGTGGTTGATACACCTGGCTATGGAGATGCCATAAACAGCCAAGACTGGTGCAGTACATTTTTTTTAAGAGCAAATTTATTGTGATCGAGTTTTGGTCCCAGCATTAAATCACAGAAGCCTACAAAGGACTTGGATATTTAAATCGTTTTGGATGTGGCCCATAGGCGATTATCCAGTGGATGCACTGAAATTATAATGTGGAAATACTGTTAAGGTCAGAAATAATGAAAATATTCTGCAGAAGTAAAAAAAAAAAAACAACAACTAGTGATCAGCTTTTCATCAAGTTACTATTTATTTAGTACCAGTAATACTTGTAATACTATTGATCAAGTGTTAATTTTGGCAGATTATTTTCTAGTCTTAAGGAGACATGTAAAGGCCGATAATGTAATAACGGGCAATAATGTAATAACTGCCAATAACGTAATAATTTTCACAGTTTTTAAATGTAATAAAGCCAATAATGTAATAACTTGCCAATAATGCAAGAATTTCTTATTCTTATCTAAAAATATGATCTGTAAGTTTTATCTGAATGATTATCATAATGCAGTTATACGCAAACAGGAATATTTTAAAATTATTTTTAATTCAATAAAATAATTTCATGTATTTTTTTTTTTTTTTTTTTACTCCATCTACCCGCGGCCCCCCTGGCACCACCTCACAGCCCCCCAGGGGGCCCGGCCCCCACTTTGAAAACCACTGGTCTAGAGTTCTAGGCTAATGAGTTGGACCAATTTCTTGCATCTTCAGTACTAGCAAGTCTTGAGTAGTTTGAGCAATAGAGCTCTTATTAAAATTGGGCAAAGTTGCCCTTTAACCGTCCACTAGGTGAACAAAACACTCAAGTCATGTGACTGACACTTTACTCAGCCATCAGCAGGCTTCCATAGTTCTACAGCAAAATGTGAAAAAGTAATTTTATGGTTTCTAGATTGGGAAACGAAAATAGCTATTCTTACTTGGATTGTATATCCTATATTTATTGGAAAACGGTATAAAATGCTGTAAAATGACAGCTGACCACCTCTCCCCCTGTCCTCCTATTTCTCCCTCCTCCCCCACCTCAGCCCCATCCTCCACTTCTCCCTCCCTTGACTGTGCACTATGGTTGAGTATGCACCGAGTGGGGTCACTGTTCTCTCCCTCCGCTACATATGGTGTCAGAAGAGGGATGGCTACCGTGAGGCCATCGGATGTGTACCCAATGTGTGGTCCGTATGAGGGACCACCAGGATAGGTTGACCCCGGTGTGAGGGACCCCTGAGATGGGTGAAGCACTAGAGTGTGGGGTACCCTGGGAGTAGTATGGCTGGTGGATGCGTGAGGGACATGTGCTTCCCAAAGGGGAAGGCAGTGTGACGGGGTACCATCACTACGGTTGAGTATGCACTCTGACTGACATACCAACAAGCTTGGCTCCTTGATGTTGCGGTCAAGTTGCACATTTAGTTCTCCGGAGACCCGGATTCGAGACCGTGTGCGGTTTCGTAAAAGGTTATATCGTTTCAGAGAAAAGTCTTACATTATTGGCAAGTTATTACATTATTGGCTTTATTACATTTAAAACTGTGAAAATTATTACGTTATTGGCAGTTGTTACATTATTGGTCATCATTACATTATCGGCCTTTACAAGACACTCTGCAACTGTTTTTCAAAATGCATTTTCCCCTTAAAGTAAAGTATGCTCATGCATTGTAGGTTTACTCTATGTAGACCATTATACCATATTTCCACTGTTTTAATATTTGTTGAAAATATAGTCCGAGTATACAACCAAATTCCAAAATAGTTGGGACAACAGAATGCAATGATATGAAAGTTAATTTCAATATTTTATTCAGAATACAACATAGATGACATCAAATGTTGAAACTGAGAAAATGTATAATTTTAAGGGGAAAATAAGTTGACGTTCAGAATAGAAAAATAAATTGTGATTAATTGTGAGTAATTACTTGTTAACTATGGCATTAATGCGATTAATCGCAATTAAATGTTTTAACCGCCTGACAGCACTGACATGCATGTTGGGTGGCAACTTCTGTTGAAATTGTTTGAATTCCTTCTTTCCCTAAAATCACCTCAAAAAAGGTTATAGAGATGTGGTGAAAACGTAGCCTGACATAGCCCGCCCATAATACGAATGTTCATACGCATCCATGGTCTGGGAACGGTCCTCTTGGGCGTGTTTATATCGGTAGAGAGTCTACCGGCCAATAAGCGACGCTGATTAGACGAGCTGTCCAATTGTTTCAAACCAAAAGTGAATGCCCTCCCCCCCGCAGTATAATCGCGCCAGGTTAAAGAACCTCCAGACCATGAATACGGATGAACAGCAGTATTATGGTCGGTAGTGATGCGCGGGTCAGGGTTTTTTTGCACCCGCCCCAACCCGACCCATTAGGAAATCCGAACCGCCCCGCCCGACCCGCGAAAATATGCTGTGATAATGACTCATTATCCGACCCGATCCGCGGAAAAATTAAGTGAGCCTATTGCCACTGAATCTAAATGGAAACTAAAGAGAACTCGTTTAATACACTATAACACATAGGCCAGATGACCAGATTTTGCGCTATATTTACAGGAAAGATTGTGATACATTTTTATGAGAGATTAATTAGGCCTATCAAACAACATATTTTTAAATGTCGTTCTTTATTGGAGGATTGTGCAAAATTGCACGGAAGACACCTCTTTTGCGTACAGACACAAACAAGCGCTTATGCAGAAACACACTGGTTTTGTAAACGTGTAACATCAGATCTAACAAATGTAACGAACTTAACATCAGATCTTTGAGAGCTCCATCAAATTTAAATGAACTTCTATCAACTTCGTTTATTGTCTCTTTAACTGCCTGCTGAGCAGAGCATTGTATGGAATTCCAGCAAGTTTATAACACCAGATAAAGATATTTCCCCTTAACAAAATGGGGTCGATTTTACACTGAAATTGAACCCCTTTATTCTCAAGCAAGTACATTACAAGTGGGACCAATGCATGCCTCTGGTTAACTACTTTAATTTGATACCAAATACCTCCATTATAGGCGCAGATATACCCATACTAAAGCCTCCGAAAGACAATGAAGCAAATCTGTGTCACCCGCGATTTTGTTTTTCGGCGCTCACGTCCGTAATAAATAGCCTAATAATAACCAAAAAAACTTCGGAGTGCCCATGATGGGATCCATCATCTCCTATGTGCCGTCCATGCCAGAGACCTGCTGAACTGAACGCGCATTCGCTTGATGTGCTGGTTGCAGGAATGCATTGCACTGCTCTTGCCAGCATTGCAAGGAGAGGGAAATCGTGATGATGATGGACACCTTTGTAAAAATACATGTTATAATTTAAAACTCCCTTTAGATATAGGATAATAGTGAGTAAAATGTGAGCTGGACTCTTAGGTTAGGTTTTAATATTTCTGAAAATATTTTATAATTATATGCTCAGCTAATGCTGAATGGAAGCTGTGCGCAATGAGTGATCCCTGCATTTGAAATGGCAGTCACGTCAACAGCCTTGTATGTTACATTTGATTTACATTTACAGATTTACAGATTCCACTATGCAAAATGTCATAGATTAGCCTACTTTATCAAAATCTACTCAATACATATGAAAGTTGGTAAGTGCGTTTTCACATTTAGACCCGACCCACCCGCACCCGCAATACTTTTAAAAAGTTCTACCCAAATCCGCCCGACTCGCGGGTTTATCCGCGGTTATCCGCGGGTCACGGGCTGACCCGCGCATCACTAATGGTCGGGCTATGTCAGGCTAGTGAAAACGTAAATAGGAAAGTATGTGGTGAACACGTAAATAGGATAGTTAGAAGTAGTGTATTTTTTGGTGGATGAATTACTGTATCCAACTATGTGCTTGTGCCTCATGGTTGTGGTGTAATGGGTTACCATCCCGGCATTTTGCAAGTTCTGCACAATACCAGTCATGCTACAAGTAAACTGTTCCTACATCATGTGTAAGCATTAGGCTATTTTTATTGACTACATTGTTCCAAGGATCCATCATAGACCTTTGCCTGGGATTTCCCATGCTCCTTTGCGCGCTTATTTCATTTCACTCTGCAGCATGGTGACCATGGTTGATTTTCTCGCCTGCTTTGGGTATCCAATCACGGAACAAAAAGGGACTAGTACGGCCCTCGATTGCATTTTAAGTCACGTGGTGGCTCTGGTATTAGCTCTGAGCTATGTATAGACACTATGATAGACATTTGTAGCGCCCAATAAACGGCTCTGGACAATCGTAAACGATGCCATCGCTACGAGAGATGCAATCGGTAGGTCTCCGGGCTAAATATCACTCGTGATTTTTAGTTTGGCATTCGCCAGGCTACATAGACCTAACAATGTATGTTTCCTTTTGATGTCCATCCGTATTCATGGTCTGGGGCGGGTTTACATCGGTAAAGAGACAACCGGACAATAAGCAAAGCTGATTAGACGAGCTGTCCAATCGTTTCAAACCAGAACTGAATGCCCTCCCTCCCGCCCTATAATTGCGTCAGGTTAAAGAACCTCCAGACCATGAATACGGATGAACAGCAGTATTATGGGCGGGCTATGTCAGGCTAATTTAACCTCACATATTCATAATGTTTTGATATATATGATTTTTTTTTTTTAAGTGAAGGTGATACAACACAGGAAAAAATGTATTAATGGCAATGTGGGACTGGGGAAATTTCTTTATTGCACACATGTACAATACAGTACAATTGTGTAAAAGGTATGTTCAGTTTCTGAAGATGGCATGTTTTCATGTAGTTTCAGTACCATTATTTCCTACATTGATGACCAGTTCGAGCGCTACCTGCATGATGAAAGTGGCCTCAACCGCAGGCACATTGTTGACAACCGTGTCCACTGTTGTTTCTACTTCATCTCCCCTTTGGGACATGGGTATGTGATATATACACAAACTGAACCATAGTTAGATGAAAATTACATTTTTACATGTTGAAACACCTTGATAAACAGATCATTGTTCTATAGGTTGAAACCTCTTGATGTTCAGTTCATGAAGGCTATCCACAATAAAGTGAATGTAGTTCCTGTGATTGCGAAGGCTGACACCCTCACTTTGCGAGAAAGAGAGAGGCTGAAACGGAGGGTAAGGATTCGGCCCACAATTTATGTTTTTTTTTTTTTTTTAATAATAAGCATGATACTGCCACAACCCAGGCAACGTCAACAAGTCAAGTCTGAGTCCAAGTCCCCATCACTGTCACAACCCATGTTGGCTCAAACAATAGGATTAAGATGATACATTTCGCAGAATTTCTCGAAGTTAGTCGATGTCACAGGAAAAACAGTTTACTTATAAACGTGCTGAATATTTAGACTCGGCTTAATGGAGATGTATAATATGTCTATATTTCAACAAAGTTTAAGACGTTAAGTCATTTATAATCACTTGTGGAGTTTGCTAATTTCTCTGATGCTATTATGTTCCATGGGTAGCCCTAGCAATGAACGTATGGGTAGATCTGGGTAGGAGTTCAAGGGGGAAAAGAGTTAAAGCCAATAGGAGACAATATGTCGTCTGTCACACTAAAGAAGGCGCAACATGGCTGTTAAACACCAGATGAAAGGGTCATATTTTTCATACTGTATCAAATAAAATGGCTGCACATCTTTGCAGGCTTGCCAATGAGAATTGCTGTCTGTGCACCTGTGCTGGTGGTTGCCAACTCCTGTACTATACTATAATGTACAGTGTACACTAAAAGCATGTACTATTATATATAATTTAGTAGTTTGATACTACCCAGGGAGCAATAAGGGGTTAGGTGCTTTGCTTAAGGGCGCCTCAGCCATGTATGTACTGGTTGGGGATTGAACCGGCAATTTCAGCCCTAACTAGTAGGCCAATTTTCATATTCAGTCAGTTAACCTTTGGTCATTTTACCTTATAAACGTCCATTAAAAGGTTTATTTGCCTAATTTCACAATCTTTATTATTCCTGATAGATTCTTGATGAGATTGATGAACATGGCATCAAAATCTACCATCTGCCTGATGCAGAGTCTGATGAAGATGAAGACTTCAAAGAACAGACCAGAATTTTGAAGGTACATTTGTCAGTGTCCCATATATATTTTTAAGTCATGGACATAAATTCCAATGAAACACATTGAATAAATGTATGGGTTCATCTGACTTCCCTTATCTACTCACAGTAGACGATAAAGTTGCAAGATTAGGTCCCTTTGTACAATATGCAAAAAAAAAATTTTGGTGGCCACAGAGGCAAAGCAAAGGGGGAGTCATTTTGAACTCTGTGTGTCAGTACTCAGTCAATGGTATTTGGTAATTGAGTAAGCAACTAAATAGCATGCTTTTGTGGGTTGCTGTTGGTGGTTGCTACTTTAAGAAGGTGGATTTGGGGAAATGATAGATTGAAATGTTATACTATGTATCAAAAGCTAAGGAGCATTGAGTATTTAGTCACTGTCCATCAATTATGTTTAGAGGTTCATATGAAACTCGGAATCACAAACTCCAAAAAAAAAAAAAATGACATCAGTGTTGGAATAATTTGTGTTCATTTGTGCACGTATGTCCAAAAGAAGGATTTGTGTTAAAACCATTTTAGAGATGTTAAGTATTGAATTAGCTCATATTCTAAGGTCGCACAGCACTCCATTACTAAGCTTTTGTATACACACAAATGTGGGCAATACCTGTGCAAAAAAAAATGTGGGCAATACCTGTGCAGACACAGGCAGAAACAACTTCAACTTCACGAATGTTTGCATCAGTAAGCTACTCAAAAACTGTTTAAAGTATGTAATTTTGGCTCTAGGCCAGTATTCCATTTGCAGTGGTGGGATCAAACCAGCAAATTGAGGCCAAAGGAAAGAAGGTTCGTGGGAGGTTGTACCCATGGGGGGTGGTAGAAGTGGAAAACCCAGAACACAATGATTTCCTCAAGTTGCGCACCATGCTCATGTAAGAGGACCTTATTATCATTATTATGTTTGATATGGCACAGATGATATGACTGTGATTATACATGGAAAAGCTAGTCTTAATGTGTATCCTCATCTTATGCACTCTACTGATAAAGCTGCACATTTCCCTCCCATCAGCACCCACATGCAAGATCTACAGGAGGTGACTCAGGACTTGCATTACGAGAACTTCCGATCTGAGCGTCTGAAACGTGGCGGCAGGTTGTCTTCCCATGGTTATGTTCTACCTATCTCGCCGGTGTACGTACTGCTTTGCTCTGTCTGCATGCCTTTCCGTGCCTTCCCCAAAAACAAGGATAACCATCCTGGCTAGTTAGCAAACAAGTCACCCCATGCTAGCCTAGTAAACTAGCACCACCCGCTGGACGCCAAAATCTTTTGTCTGCGAGTGGGTCTAGCCTCGCATCATTCTCCAATTCTGCCAGAATGCCAGGAATCTGGCAAAACCAATCATAACGCAGAGATGTGTTTTGAATCAAAGCGGGCGGGGTTTAAAACCAATCATAACGCAGAGATTTGTTTTGAATCAGAGCGGGCGGGGTTTTGAGGGAGAAACGACAGAGCGTTGGCCTATACGCACAGATATGGTTTGAAAGACAAGGGGTTGTGCTCAACAATCTCCCGTTGTATCCATTCATCGGGGCCAGACTAAATAGACATCCAATCTCACATTTAGGCTGGTTTATCAGGCTAACCCCATGCAGTTAAATGGCAGAATGTCCAAGAGAATGCGTTAATTTTTGTAACTTATAAAGCATATTCGGCATGACTGCGTCGTATCAACTATCGGGGAGCTGGGTTTGAGTCTGACCCAAGGTCATTTCCCGGTCCTAACCCGTTTCTCTCACACTCCTTTCCTGCCACTCTCTCTACTGTCCTATCGAATTAAAGGCAAAACGCCCTAAAATATATATAAATAATACTACTAATAAAAAAACAAAAAAGATGTTTAAATGTCAGAAACCATAATTTGACATGTTCAATGTTTAACGTGGACTCTAAACTGAGTGCAACAGCATGCTACGTTTGATTCACACAACTCCTCTCGGTTGTGTGAATCAAGCTGTCTTTTCTTGTCGTAGACCTGACGAGTTAACACAATCCTCTTTTTCTTGTTTGACATTAAATGTATTTAATATTCCCGGGCGTTGGTCATAGCTCATTTGGCCTGGGGGAAATTCGTAGCGCTCTTCCCCCGCTCTACCCTCAAGATGGCGCTGGCCCGCAAAATTCTAGAATGTGAGGACACCTAATATGGACAAAAATGCAACAGAAGCAACAGCATTGACCTCTCAAGTCCTCAACTCCTCCCCACTCTTACTCGTGTTTTGAGTTTGAAATTTTAGTACTGTGATGACTGTATTGACAATGACCCAGACTTCAACCCAACACAAAACAAGAATTTCAGGTTATACTGTAGGTTCATAATGTTACCATGCCTAGAAAGGCTTAATTGTTGCATCTTCATAAAGAAAAAAAAAAAAAAAAACTTTATGTATTCAGGTTGTCATTTACTGTACATGCCTGAAAAGATTTCTAATACTAAGCCAGGTATGATGGGGAAAGGCACTGGTGAGATCCTGATAATCCTCTTTTTTCTTGCTTCCTCTCTTGTTCTTGCTGCACTGGAATGCCCAGTCTTCTTTTGCCTTTAGCTCACTACTTTTTCCTGCTCTTGCTAAATGTTGCTGTGCTCATGAAACTGTTGAATGCCATAACTCCTTATTAATTGAATATTCAAGAGCATTTCAATCCATAGTTGGAAATAAGTCAGCAGGAAAAAGAACAATAAAATCTGGTACAACATGGAGAGAATAGCAAATCAGGACAAGGAATGACCAAACTGGACAAGGGAAATTACACTCAAAGTAACTTGTTCAGTTAGTGTTTGATGGCAGTTTGCTATTCAGTCAATGTTGTACCAAATATTGTCCATTTTCCTATTAGATGACCTCAAATAATGGGTTTTCTTTTAAGCTTTAACTTAATGTATACAAGGACTGGGTGATTTTGAACAAAATTGTCCTACATGTATATGATGGCATCTCCAACTTTCCTATGACATGCAGACTTGAGGCATAGGCATGAGCTATGTTTAGGTGATGAAAAAGTAAAGCGCTTACTCAGAAAAATGGCTACATTTAACTTCATGCAAAAAGGCACTTCAAAGGATATTTCTTATACTGAGGCTTAGACTTTTTTCAAAGCACATAGACACTTCAGACACTGAAGTATTCATACATCTACACTTTGCCCAGCGTTTTCGAAAGTAGGCTAGTTGTTCTTAGTGATTGTAACCTCAGTATGTATACTGACAGGTGAAAATGCATTTAAAAAAATCTGTCTTTATAGATATCCGGCTATGGTTCAGAAACATTGTATGGCCGTGGTGTAAACAAGTCACTGGGGGATGGTAGAAGTCATCGTCCTTGATTCCGAATCACCAGCTGCTGCCATGTTCGTATCAAAACAGTGAGGCACGCGGCAGGGTGCACACGGCAAAACTAGTCGTGCAGAGCAGATTTACACAAATGAGACATGAGACTGAAAAAGACCAATAAAAAAATACCGTCAATGAATTTTCATCACCCATTACATCGACTAATTGTGGCAGCACTATTGGCAAGCATGTTAGTGTAGTCAACAGTATAACACTGCTATTATTTAAATACTTTTATCAATGGCAGGGTTTGTGCATAGAGAATCTCCCATGGACACAACTGGTTGTCCATATAATTTTTCATTGGAATAAGAATAACATTCTTTTTACACCCAGAATCAATGGACAATGTTAGCAGAGCACTTTTTGATCATTGTAGAAATCATCCATCATGAAGTGTGAAATGACCCAGTCTTACTGTATGCAATCTGTTTCAGTGTTAAATCTTTTCAATTGGCTAGTGCTGGATCACAAGCATTATGAACTGGTTTCTCATGCAGATATGTGGCTGGCTGATCCGTGTTTTAAATTGATCATGGGAAGCAAAAGGCTTTTTCTTGACAATCCAAACTATTATTTTTTTTCAGGAAAGGCCCAGAACCAGAGATGGACAAAGATATGATCTTACAGGAGAAGGAAGCTGAGGTAAGGATCCAAGTCGTAGAAAATATTGAAATGATGCGTCGTGCCATAAACATTAACAATAGTGTATTGATGTTGCCATGCCATGAACAATAACAATAGTGTATTGATGTGGAAGTGTATCTGTATAATGCATCTGCTGATGGAAAGGTGTGTGAAGAGTTTTTATGAATGAGTAACATGGTTGTGCCCTCCTTCAAGTGTAAATATGGGAATTTAGGGGCAAAAATCATAGATCGGTAGAGGGATGTGTTATTGCTGAGATAAAGGTCTATGGAGTTGGAAACTATGGAACTAAAGCTATGGAAACAAGTAGTTAAAAAGCTTAAAGGGATAAGATTTTCCACCTATCCTCCAGTTAAACAATTGAGTCACATCTTTCTCCAGTCCATCCAGCTCTTCTCTGCGTCTGACAGTAGGGCATTTTAGCTGTATCTTAGCATATTAAATCTGATTAGACCATTAGCATCTCTCATAGGTTTTATAACTTGCTATGGCATGGAGCTAACTCTCAACGTATGGAGAGACTATTTTCATGTCATATCAGCCCAGAAAATGACCAACTTTAATTATGTGTTGGTGTTCGTACAAGTTGCTATTACAGAGGAGTCCGGTTTTAATTTGCGACGATCTCAGAATTCTAAGTCACTTTTACAAGACTTTAATAGGAGAGATGCTAATGGTCTAATTTGTGTTAATGATCTAACCCTACCGTCTTCCTCTGAGAACGGCTGGATAAACGTAGCTGTAGCTTGTCATAGGTGCTGGAATGTAATGTTGCCAGATAGCAACTCTTTGGCAACTTCACTTTCCAGTACCTATGCTAAGCTAAAGGTAACATTGCGGTTGCCAGACTATGACAACACATGCACTGTGAACAGAATGCTCTTACCCACTATGTAACACCAGGTAAGGGGTTACATAACCAATTTTCATAGAGGTGAACTATTTCTTTAACTGGAGGAGAAGTGGAAAATAAGGGTATCTCCCCAAATGGTGGGAAATGATTTTAACAATACCTTATTTCTTTATTTAGAAAAGAAATAGATGTTTCAGTGATGCTATATTTAATGGTTAATATTGTAATTTGTCATCAAGGAAAAAGTGAGTTTGCTAAATGTTTTGCGCTGTCCCCTGTAGCTGAGACGCATGCAGGAAATGATAGCGAAGATGCAGGCCCAGATGCAGAAGCAGGGAGACGGAGATGGAGACGCATGAGTGCATGCTTGAAGGCCTTGACTGCTTAAGAGTAAGTGCCAAAAGTGCTAATCTTACATGAATCCAGGAACAATCAATGCTGGTTTACACTAAAAGGGGTTTCACTTTTCCACCACCCATTATCCACCATCCCCACTTTTTATGGTTAACCATCATGACTGAGGATCTCTGCTTCTGCCGTATGTGAGGTCTTGTTTTAAACTAATGAATCAGAATAAGGAATGCCTCCAGGAATATTGGTTCCTGGTTAATTAAGCAGTATCACACGAGTGGGAGTGATGATGTTTGCAGGATATCATCACTGTGTGTGGTTCAGCCGTATGCACCAAGCCACAGGCTAAGGAATCAGCACCAGCTTGAGCGTGTGTAGAAGTATTTTTCCATGAAGCTGAACAAATAAATTAGTTTCTTTTATAGAAATGCAAAACATACTACTCCTTACAGCTGAAACCATACATGTTTACAACTCGGTGAGAAACACTGTCGAACATTAGCCTGACAAAACACATAAATTGTCTGACCATTATTTGTTTGTTAAATGTCAGAATAACAAGTGTTTTGTTTGACACCAGTCCAAAGGTTTACATACTCTTCCTTAGTTTTGACAGAACAGCCTTGAAACTGCCTATTTTGGTCTGAAAGTTTGGGGTATCCTTCCACAGACTTCGCATGATAGTTTGCTGAAATTTTGGCTCATTCCTCTTGACAGAACTGGTGTAGCTGGATCAGGTGTTTTCTTGTCTGGGATATCGGAATTGGATGTTAATCTGTAATTTATTTATCTTTTTCATAGGTCTATAACTGTCACTCCATCTGGAATAGAAGGAAAAACTAGTGCAGAGAAGTGCTTGCCGGGTTTTTTTTTTTTTTTTTTAAGTTACTTCTGCGTGGATTTTTTTGTATTTTCATTTTTAAGCAGTGTTACATTTTGTATTATGCATTACATTTAAACATATATTTGACCACATATAATCCAAATGAAGAATTATGCTTGTTTTGTCCTTTTTTTTCATTGCCCTTTTCATTTTTTTTATATTGCTGTTGAGAGCCAAAGCATCCCCACCCCCTCCACCCCCATCAAGCAATGCATATCTGTTACAGAATAAATATTTTATTAAACCTTTAAATTGCTGAATTGTTATGTTCCAATATCATTACCTAAATGCATATTAGGTGGCCAAATGTATTTTGAGTTATTTTAACAGGGTTAGTAATAGGGATGTTTTAAATAGAAGAATTTGGAAGAATAATTGGATTGTAGTGGAAATTACTTCTCTCATTGTTAACCTTGAATATGTGCCTCTGTTGTCTGCCTGATATTGATATGTTGAAGACTGTGAAATATATCCTATTGTATTTCAAGAATCTGTTGTCTGTTGCGTGCAGAAAATAACCAAGTGTTAACCACTTTTTCCTATTTGGTTGGTCTGTTACAAAAGGTTAAGTAATTGTGTAGTCCTGAGTGGAAAGTAACGGTTTATTAAATGTGGATGCTCTATAATGCATATTTGTATATTTCCAGTATTGATCCTTCACTGTTGTTAACCATCGTAACATTCCAGTCTTTCATTTTTGAAATTTACAATAAACAAATACAACTTCTTTTTATTTGCTTGTTCTTTGTGCAGTGATGCAATTTAAAACATACAACCTGGCATAGGAAATATATCTACTAGGACGTGCTAATGAATTATTGCTTATGTTTGAGGTAGACCTACATGTTGTCCAAATTCAGATGTTCAATGTTCAATGTCTTACCTTAAGCCGCCTTCATAATGGCATATGTTTTCAGCTCCGAATTTCGCAATTCTCCCCCCCAGTGCTGAACACTACACGTATACTTATACTGTAACCTGTGTTAAACTGCCTGTCACAATTAGGACCCCGCAAAATACTTTTCTATTGTGTTTGACAGTTGTAAAATGTTAGAATATAGTGAGATTTTGCTGATATTGAAGTATTTTTAAACAGTGTTTAAAAATTACCTACATGTAGCAACACACTCTACCGTTGGCACTGTCGTATTCAAAACTGTTGGGGGAGTTCCATTTTTGTAATGCATCCAATTTTTGTAATGCAGCACCAGTGTTGGGAGTAACGAGTTATAAAACTAACAAATTACTGTAATGCATTGCTTTTTGTGGTAACTTGGTAATGTAAGGCATTACAGAAAAAAAACTGGTAATATTTTCCTCGTTACAATTGTCAGTAACTCAAGTTACAATGCATTTTTAACTTTGAATGAAGTGGGTGTTTTTTTTCCTTCGTACAAAATCGAGACCGCCAAATACAAATTCGCCAAAAATCACTGAGAGGTCAGCAAGGGTAAAATGTTTGCTGTGCCGGACTTAATCTAGAAATTTACTGTCTCCGCTTGTCATTCTCAACATTGATAACGGACTAATGAAGATCATAGGCTACTGGGGGCCTGAAGAGTAACTTAAATGTAATGCAACAGTAATGTAACGCCTTACATTTTCAAAACACTAATATTGTAATGTAAGGGACTACCATAAAATGTCAGTAACAAGTAATAAATAACGCATTAGTTTTGCAGTAACTTGCCCAACACTGTGCAGCACGGTATCCTCATAGGACATGAATGATTTCCGGCCGTTAAATTGTCATACCTACGGACTCCAAACATGCCAATGTGAAGGTGGGATTAGACCTAATATGCCCTGAGCCCCCATAGCCAAAGTGTAGCTCCAGAGTCATTCCCTGTTGCACCAGCCTTCTAATTGCACTACAGTACATGTGGAATGACAGAATTTGGAACGCAATAGCAAACACACACTTTACATTGAGTCACTGGAGAATAGTTTAGAATAAACGCCATTGTGTTCGTGTTCGGTCTCCGTTACAAATTCTTTTGTTCCACTCGCTATTTAATGCATTTAGCAGGCTTGTTCAACAGGGCTATGCTTAAAATCAACTAAGCAGAGATGTATAGTAACGAAGTAGAACTACTTAAGTAGCCTACTTAAGTACTAAAATGCAGTATCTGTACTTTACTGGAGTATTCTTTCTTTCTCATACTTCCACTTTTACTTCACTACATTTTTTTGATGAATTTAATACTTCTACTTCGTTACATTTTTGATGTGCTGATTAGTTACTCGTTACTTTTATAAATTTTTTTACCACATCCAATGATAGCCTATCAATGCAGACGAGAGCATCACCAGGTTTTCATAATTATTGGATGATTCAAGCGGTATATGAGACCTCATGCTCCTCTTCGACCTTTCGGAGTAGGCTACTGAATGCAGTCAATTGGGAACGATTAGTAAGGGTCAGTCTACTGCTCCATTTCGAGATAAAAGGAGTACACCAAGTTCTTTAACTTCAAACGATTTTAGTGAGGGAAATGGTGGTGACCATCCTTGGCCCTAGTTAGAGTCCATGGCCAAACAGACTATTTCAGCCAAATAAATGTAAAACAATATGATATTCAAACTTTTGACTGCTTTCTTTAATGTACACAGTACTTCTACTTTTACTTTCAGTACTTGAGTAGCAATTTTTTAAATACTTTTACTTGCAATACTTAAGTACAAAACATTTTGAATACTTTAGTACTTCCACTTAAGTATGATGTTTAGAGACCACTTCTACTTCCACTCAAGTAATTTTTTTGATATGGTACTTTTACTTCTACTCCACTCCTCTACTCCAGTACTTTATACAACTCTGCAACTAAGTAATGCTCAAGTGAGCTTACAATGCTATGAATATTGATGGTCAACTTGTATGGAAACATTGAAGTGTGTTTTGAAATGGAAAAATCACATCACGTGACCTGCTTCTTTTGGGGAGCTACTGCTTTGAAATGGGCAATAGTCGAGATGTCCTGTCAAAATTAAAGATATGAACATACACTGGTAGGTTTTTAACAGTGGTTGGAAACTATTTTTGAGTGTTTTTTGCAATGGAGACCGCAAAAATGGAGATGAGCAAGAACAGGAGGTTTTCGCCTGTTGGAGAGCATTTTTGCCACATTCCTCCTATAGGCTATGCAATTTTAAGTTTAAAAGGAAATGGCCTTCTAATTAAAGGTATATGATACTTTCCCGGAGCACTTTTTATTATATCGCTTAAACGCACGTAGGCCTACTCTGTTTACGCACCTCCTAAATTTGGGAAGTAGTATTTATCCACCTATAAATAGTTTGCTCATCTCTAAACCACCAGCGTTTATACACATATTGCCATACAACATAAATAATCTTGACATTTGTATTATACCAGTATTATAACTTGTAACTTGAACTTACACTATGCAGAGTTTTCTGCAATTTAGCGTATCTATTGTGGCGAACTGCCAGCGAGCCAGCAAGCTGCAGTAGGTTGCACAGCACAGATCACAACTGACTAGACAAGGTGGAACTGGCTGCTAAAATAGTTGGAAAGCGATCTGTCTTGTCAAGCTTTAGGTTAATTGGTGGACATTTCAGTTTGCGTTACCATACCCTTCCATTTTATTGTACACCCCTTATAGTTTACCACTACACCCCTGGTCACATGTGCTCCTTGTCAGCATGTTGGAAACTTGTCCCAGTGAAACCGACCCCACACTGCAGCCCCCTTCCCGTCAATCTTTCTCAGAAACATCGGGGGATCACTCTTTCCACTGCATCCTCCCAAAGCCTCAGTCTATTTCTCCCTGATTGATGAGCACTGGAACCCTTCACTTCACTAGCCTGATAAGAGCACAATGTCATTAGCAGATCATTTTTACAATGAAAGGTGGCAGGTGGCAGTTTTCTAAATAATACATTAATACATTTCGTTGCTAATGGGGAAAGTCAGTGGGTCAGAACAATGAGAAACATTCATTTACAATTTAAAAGAACTTAATACAGGTATTTTAATATATTTAGTAGATGGATGGATGGTACACATTTTACATAACAGTTTACATTTTAGGTATAAAAGGTTAACAATGATTACAATGATTTACAATGAATTCTTCAGGTATTCTTAAAAACAAGCAAAGAATTTTCTACTATGTTTGGACACCAAGTCATTAAATTCTCCACTTTTACAGATAATTGTGAAGAGAGCAACAGGTCTTTGTGGCAAGTATCAGTAGAATAGGTAAGTAAACAACAACAACAAAAAAGTCCATTATGGCATATTCTGCTTCCATTGTGAAATGAATTAAAATAAGGGGCAGATTTCATTGTATGCCTTGCCAAAGTTAATCAGTCATTGATTATCAAAATTTTTGAGCAACCTATCATAATTCTACTTGCTATGCTGTGAGCCTTTGGGCGCAGCTGCATAATAACCAATGACAAGGCAGTGTTGGGCTTTCCCATAAGCTACATTTTCAGGGCATCAGTTCACCGCAGCAAATCTTTCATCTTGGCCATGCACAGAGGATCAGTTCTTTACAGTACTGTGATGCATTTATGGTGCCATAATTCAAACCAGGAAAGGCGGAGGTAAAAAGTGTCCATAATGGAAATCAATTGTGTCTTCTATCATGTGTCAATTTGATGTAGTTTAAAAAATGTTTTACCCATATAAAAGTAGGCTACATTTAGATAGAATTAATTACAATACAATTGGTTGGATCACAGAAGTTATTTATAGGCCTTTTTTATGTATTTAAAAGTAGCTTCACAATAGTCAAGCTACTTCTGACATTTTTTCATAGCTTAGCTTACTGCATTTTGTCTTCCGGTAGCTTTGGTGTGGTGAAGCTTCACATGATGTGGAGTAACTGGTAGCTTAGCTTGCTACATTTACTGAGTGACAGGTCATTTTTGATTAGCCTATTGCTTTGCTGTAATGTTGTATGCCACTGGTCCTCTAAATGTGAAACCCAAGTAGAAAGTGACATTCTCATTCCCATAGGGAACGGACGCTGTGTTTAGAGCAGGGATATTGAACTTCTTCTCCCTAGGACCTTCAAGGTACACAGTCCCATCCTCTGTCCAGCCATTTACGCGTTTGAACAATTTTGCTATCTCGGGCATCTTCCACACCTCCCCACGGAACCACTTCATCCTTTTCTCTGAGACACTCAGGAGCTTTGTGATCTTTTCCACTTTAGTTTTGTGGACAAACTTTTCAAAACCTTTTCCGTTACCCAGGAAAAAATGAGTGAATATCCTCCTTCTTCTCTGAGGAATATCCTTCATTTTTGTCCAGTAACTACGTTTGAGGAATTCCACAGCTGAGAGAACAACATCATATTTGTCATCCTTCACATCCTCAGTGTCATGCTCTTCTGGCCAAAAAAGCAATGTTAGAAGGAAGAGAGCACAGGACAAGCAGTCACGTTTCTCACTGGGAAATTGTTTGCTTAGTCGCCGAAGGTCCTTGAGGGTGACCAGCTTTGGGGACTGAGGCGAGAGGCAACTTAAAGCAATATGAGTTGCTATATAGTTGGAAAGATCCATTTGATCCAGCTTTGCTTTCAGTGGATTGCTGGGGTACAAGGAGATAATGTCTTCAAGTACCTTGACTTGATCTTTGTCCTTCTGATCACTCAGAAGTGAGAAGATTGAGGTGATGTTTCCGCCACCAAGTCGATATATCAGCATACGTTTCATGAATGGAGTTAGATTATCTGGGCTTGACTGACTCTGATTCTTAATAGCATCAAGAGAGGCATCGCTGAAGTATTTTCCATATACTGAGGACTTGGTCACTAACCAAGTCTTAGGATGGCTTATTTTCATCTCAGAGCCTTCCACGGTCTCTTCCTCATCTGAACTGAAGTCAGTCTGGAAATAACACAAGTCTTCAGAGATCCACTCCAGGGCCTGAAGCATTGAATTTTGAAGGTTTTTCAATTTGCTGTGAAAGTCTTCCCACGGTTTCTTAACTGGCTCAGGAATGAAGTCGGAAATCAAGTATTGTAAGCATGTTGTATAGCCAGAGGTCTTGTTGGAGAAGATGTGTAGGGAAAAGATAAGCTTCAGCAACCTGCATCCCACTTCTACAGCAGCAAAAAATCCAGAATTGTTCATCGTTTCACTATCTGCAATAGCTGCTTTTTCACATTGTTGAAAACATTCCACTGCTTTCAGTGCCGTCTCAATGGCATCTGCAGTGTTTTCTGGTGTTCTGGTAACTTTGTCAAGTGCTTTACACTTGGCAAAGAACCACCTCCTGTAGACCTGGCCTCTGGTGTCTAATATGTAGGAATTGTGTGGCATTTTAGATGCTGCTATTTCTGCCCAGTGCTTAGCATCTTCAAACTGATCATGACTGTAGTTTAGACGGGCCAGCTGTTGTGCAAAGAAAGCATCTTTGTTGAATCGTGTGTATGCTTCTTTGAGAAGCTCAATTGCCTGCTCTGGACTTTCATTCTCTTGCACATACTCAATGAGTGGAGAGAAGAAACTGTCAGACTCATCTCCTTTGCTTATTCTGCTACGCCTCATGAACAGGGCTCTCAGAAACTTTACATAATCATCTTTACCAAACCTGTTCTCAAACAGCACATCTTCATGAAGAAGATCCAAAGCCAGTTGGCTTTGCAGTTGGCTATCCAAAAGCTGTTGCAATATTTCCTTGGCTACCAATGGATGAATTATTCTCACTGATTGTATGTATGTTCTATCATCTCTCAAATGAATGAACACCAATTTTGCCTGCTCAGTCAGTGATCTTTCAAAGGCATGCTGACGAAATCTATCCATGTGGATTTGGATGGCAAGCAGAGCCTCACAGTGAGACTGAGAGATGAAGGAATTCTGGACATAGGTGTTCAGCAAAGCCACATAACGAATGAGCCTGGTCACCACTGATGCATGGTCAATCCCTTGCAGCAGATGGGTTACAAACTGCTGAACATACTCAACTATTTTCTGATGATTGAATTCCTCACTCATTAGCACAAAAGTCAAAATGAACTCTGGTTGGTACCGTTGCTCAAGAGTCTGCCTTTTGGTTGCGAAATGTCTCTTCTCTTCAATTGAGAGTTTGTGAGTCACTGCCACATTCTCTAATGGTGATTCCCTACACATTTTCTCTGGGTTATGGGATCGTCTGCAGCTTAGTAAAATGAAGCACAGTGTCCCATGTGTGATTTTCTTGGTGTTGACCGCAACCTCCAATTCATTCTTTAGGTCATCCCGGTAGTCTCGGTCACAGTCTTCTAAGAGTAAGAGAACTGGGAGGCATTTTTGCAAGTCTTTTTCTTCATACTCTCTAAGTAGAAAAGCATGCTCTGACACGATGCCAGCAGAATATTTAGGTTTTACAACAGCACATCGCAGGATTTTTCGATTGTTCCAGAGTACTTGCCTTGCTACTGTACTGCCCCCACTTCCAGGATGATGATATATATTAAGGCAACAAATTGGCAGTTGGTCTTGACTTCTTTTGAGGTTGTCATGGATAAGGCTGGAAATGTCATGATATGCATCCCTTTTGATGACATCTTCAACAAACTTTTTGTCGGCTAACCAAAAGTTTAACCAATTAACTTTTCCGCCATGATAAAATTGTCTTTCAATGCCCTCTTTCTGGTCCTCAGCAAATTCAGGACTAGTTTCATCACAATGGTTGACACTTAGGATTTCAAGGGAATACATCCTCTCTTCCTCACGGGTCTCAAGATTGCACTCTCCTTTCACATAGACTGGCAAGCATTTTATGGAACGTGATGTCACAGGCTGGATACGCTGTAGGGTTGCATTGACATGGCTCATCTTCATTCCAACAATGCTTGAGCGGTTTACTGTTTCAACACCACAAGACCCCTCTGCAAAGCTTTGCCACTTTTGGAAGTTCTCTTCTGATTCCGAGATGCATATGATATCTTCGTGTCCCTCCATGTCAGTAAAGAACTCATAGAAAGTGTGGAGTAGAGGCTTTTCAACAGGAGCAGTGAGCAGGAACACAACCAGGAAGGTGCCTTTTGGCAATATCTGTTTACAAATCACTGACACACATTCTCGAACGAGAGTCATTTTAGTTTTGATCCATGTCATCTCATCACACAGAGGTTCGTTTCCTTTGAAGTCAGTGCGTCCATTGCAAAATATCCAACTGGTTTGTTCAAACAAGTGAAGATGGCTCTCAAATTCACTGATGCTCATTCCAGTGGGAATTTTGTAGTTTTGCATGAAATGCAAATTTGCAGCATGATGCTTTACGTATTCACTGCACAATCCTGAAACTTTGGAGTTTGCGTCAAAATCAAAAACACAGAAAATTTTCATATTCAACAGAAAGTCGATGCTTTTTAGGTCTTCCTTTCCAAATCTGTTTGTAATGAGAATGTACCATTTTTCCTTCTCAATGAATTTCTTGCCACTAGTAACAAGCATTGTAAGTTTTCTTCCAAGGTCTTGACTGACGTCTGGACTGCTTTCAAAACTTGATTGCTCTGCCTCTTCTCTGCGGGCATCCCTGTCACGTACCCTTTGATAAAAATCATTTTGATCGCTAACTGGTTCCGTTTTTGATCCTACTCTGCAATAGATGGCTTCTTTTTCAAGTTCAATCTTATTGGATTTCTCTTTAAAATTAGGAAGGCGGACTGAGTACACTCTGTTCCTTACAATGTTTATTGCTGGTACAATGTCGACTTCCACCACATATGTTTTCTCTGAGCTGTTCATGTCAATTACCTCAATAAACTGAGGTGGTCGTATGCACTGTCTCACATCCTCTCTATCAGCAGCACTAGAAAAGGACCTCTCAATATGATCAAGAGCATCAACATAGATGTCTTTTTCTAGCACAGGCACACCAATTATCTCCCCATGCACATAGCCAGTATCGTCTCTACTGTCCATTACGCCAAAATGTATGGTGCCATTTGACCGTATATTCATGCATCCAGTGCCAAATTTGAGGACTTCTTTGGCAAATTTGGCTTGCAGTCTTGTCCGATCTAACGTTGCAGCGATAGCAAATGATTTGTACTCATGACAGGGTGAGACAAGATTTACAACCCCTGATTCAGGCTGAAGGACACTATGCTTTACATAAGTAAAATCAATGCCGTCTTTACACAAGGGTCTAGGCCAGGGGTCGGCAACCCAAAATGTTCAAAGAGCCATATTGGCCCAAAAAAACAAAAACCATACCTGTCTGGAGCCGCAAAAATCTAAAAGCCTTATTTAAGGCAACATAGACTGTCAATACATAGGCTGTATGTCTACTATTAAAATGACTAAGTAGGCTACAAATAGGCCTACAAAATGAACATTCATGATTAAATGTTTATTTTCCCTGCAGCGCATCCTTGAGAGAATTACGCACCACGTGACTACTGATGTACGATAGGCCTATTGCTGCTTCAAGTTTAGCCTAACTCCCATTACAATATTATGGTGTTTTGGTTTTTGTTGCACTGGTTTTAGCTCTCAAGAACAAAAAAGTGCATATGCTATTTTCAGCCCGTGTGGAAATTAAATGTTCTCTTCAACGTCAATAACAATAGAACTTAATGTTCAATAACAATTATAGCAATTATAAAAATAAAACGGCTGCCTTTAGAAAAGGTGAGTCAAATGCCAAGTTAAGTAGCCTAAGTCAGTGCAAATGAGAAAAATAAATAAAATAATCTTTTAATTCTCTCCCTTACTCAGCGTCAGAGATTAAATAAATTACAATCCCAAAGGAGTAACGCAGTTTGCGATTAAAAAGCAGCTGTCTTAAAAATTCATCAGCCAGTCGAAAATAAGACAGATAAACTTCGATTTCTGTGCATTATCCTCGTCTCATAAGTTCGCAAATGCCACGAAGTCTGTGCAACTGTCAAACGCAGCAGCATCCTTCTCTTCCCCCTCAGCTACAGACACTAGGCTACATCATCGGACCTTGCACCTTGCAAATAATCACTGTTGAGTGGCTGATCGTGATGGGCGTCTTTGAACTCTCTCAGGGATGAGAAGTGGGAGAGCGTGCCTCGCTCTATCCCTGACTGTCAGCTTGCGCTCGAATGATAAAAACGGCTTCCAGCATTTGAAGCGCAAATTTCTTAAATATCATATAAAATGAAATATATTTACAACTACACACATTTTAAGAATGTTAACCCCCTAAGTAACCATATTAAAAAAAAAAATAAATAAAAAACATTTCACACGTTTTCACACATTTTTGCAAAACCTCCATTGAGCCATTAGGGGGGTGCTAAAGAGCCGCGGGTTGCCGACCCCTGGTCTAGGCTTACAGTCTCTCTTAGAGGTCAACCCAGACAAGGTCTGTATCTCAGAGCCTGAAGGGGTTTCCTTGTCCTTTGAAATGTGTTCCCTTGTTTCTGGTGGACTGTTTCCTTCACTAAGCCTGTCTTGGTTTCTGTGGACTTTTTGTGGTCTTTGAAGAGCTTCAACAAGTTTGTTCCTTTTTGTGATAATCAACAGAGCTGGTCCAGATTTCATTCCAGTTTCTTTTTTCAAATAGTCTTCTGTTAATACCAGAAGAATCTTCCCATCAACTTCCTCTACATTGAGTTTGGTCACATATTCTTCTCTTATGCCAATAAACCTCAGCCAGGAGCTTACTAAATCCTTTGTCCACTCTTCAACAGGAACGTTGTCAAACTCGGCTGCAAAAAAAAAAAAAAAAAAAAAAAAAATAATATATATATATATATATATATATATATATATATATATATATATATATATATATATATATATATATGAAATATGTGAAAAAAAAAGAAAAAGTATCTCTATAAAATTGCCACTATGCATGTACAGTATATAACATATTTGCAAGATAACAAAGCCAACAATAACCAACCAAAATTGTCCTCAGTATCACGTTTGGAAGTAGCATAGTAATCTTTACAACCTAGCAGCAAAAAAAAATTAAATTTGAAAAATGAAAAATTCACTGCCAGGGCTGTCAAGAGAATTAACATTTAGTTTGAAAATTGTTTCCCCTAAAACTTGCCAGCCAACAGTATTTGGGAAGTTACTTTTAAAAAGTAGTGCTTGCTCGTTACCTCTTTAAAAACATACCCCTATATGGAAAGTAACTGTGCACTTCTTACTTGAAATGACTTTTATGTTGCTCGACTTTGAGCAGAGCCAACCCCATATCTGCTCCTATAGGAGTACATAAAGATCTACTTTGGGGGTATTTCATTTGTGCTCATAACTATATGGGCAATTCCAGCGTTATTGACATGACATTTGCATGCATTATTGATGAACAAAATGCCATATAACCCCTGTAGTCTTTTCTGTGTTCACTGAGGTGTCCTGTATTTACGTTTCTCTGTAAAATTCACAGCCTTTAGCAAAAACTGCAATCTTCCATAAAACCTTGTCCATTTTTGTCAATTCCATAAGGCAAATTGAAAGGCTCATATGATGTAAATCATGATATGAATGTGTTTGCCTGTTCAGCCATGGAGTTTGCATATGTAACGGATGCCAGCTAGCTCGGCTAGCTTGGCGGCAGTATGTGTAAATCCTCACAACCCAATTCCTTGGGCGCCTGGGCTTTTAGCTCAGTGGTTAGAGTGCCCGACTCCCACACTGGGAGTTTGTAGCTTGCAGGGTGGCGGGTTAGAGACCCGTGTGCGGTGCAGACCACTGCCGGCTACCAGTGGCGGAGCTAGACTTTTGTACTTGGGGTGGCCAAGGATATTTCAGGGGGTCCAATGAATATGACAAAAAAGTAGTCTTCCCATCTTTGTGCACATGACAGCATATGGTACGCACACACACACACAAACACACTTACTAAAAACCCCTCTTATTTTTACCATTGACAGTATTACTCAGAATTCTGCTCTTATCAACCATTATTCCATAGTAGTAGAAGAACTAAGATTTATTTCAATTTTAATTTAAAAAGAATTTGTAAAATATTTCCCCTATTTTCACAGCCTGTAGAAAAACATTAAAACGAACAGTTAAATTAATTTATATTTTTCACATTCTCTTTCTGTAGACAACCTTAAAAATAGGTCTTTACCCATGCAACCATATAGATCATATACTTGAAGTGAATAGCTTAAGCTACAGGAGCTCCATGTTAAGCTATTGATCTGATGAATGTTGTTATGCAGGCTATGATCAAGGTTAACCATTGTCTGGTGAAGCATTTGGCTAGCAACCAGTAACATTGCAAGTTCTACAAGTTCAGATCGTGTGCCTTCACATATTCTACAGCCTAGAATATACAAATGCTGTGCAGTTGATCAGAGAAAAGGGTTTTTACGGAAGTAATGCAATATGCTCAATAGTTAAATGTAACTAATTTAAAAGTTGATTTTCTAACGAACTATTTACCACAGCAATTAGTTAGTAGTATCATTTGAAACCACTTGAAATGCACTTTATTTTGATGTGCATATTGTGCATGTTTGACAAATGCTGTAAGAGCAGTTTAATGGAGAAAAAGTTGATGTTTTAGATGCAGAATAGCACACAGCAACTAACTTGCATTAAGCATTAATTTACTTGCGTGCTACTGTCAAGCCACTGGCAAATCACCCCATTTGAAAATTCAGATTATGTAGGCTACTTTTATTTGATAGCCTACAAAAGATGTAGTTGTACAGTAGATGTTGCCTAGATATGTAATGAATAGTCTCTAGACTAGTGCAAAGCAATTCATCGATCAGAAATTTCGGTTTTGGATGTAAGAAGCATGCAATTTTAGCACGCTAGTTTGAGACAACATTGATGCCTAATTAATTTCAAATAGCTATTTAACGTCACTGATAGCTTGCACCTTATATAGCCTACTGTGCCTTATATTACAGTACGCTGTATCTTGCAAAGGCACAATGTATCCATGTAAATGTTGATGGTCACATATCTGCATGACTGAGGGCATCTTCCTGATGCACAGCAGGATTGGGAACAGATAGCCTATCTTTTACCTGGTGACCTGTTCTTTAAAACTTACATCATAGTGATATTTTCACAGGCTGACTCAAGTGCTGCATGAGCTCTGACTATTGCTCTCTGGCTCAAAAAAGGCGCTTCTTACAGACGTGCGCTGAACTGAACTGTCAATCATCAGTAGCGAATGAAATTCGGGGAGCGGGTGGGGTAGGGTGGGGGGTCACCTGGGGTGGCCAATCACGTTCCAGGGGTGGCTAGTGCTACCCCGGCCACCCCTCTGGCTCCGCCACTGCCGGCTACATTGGTGCTGTGACCCGGATGGGAGTGAGGATTGGGGGTGAGTGTAATTGATGCCAGCTAGCTCGGCGGCAGTACGTGTAAATCCTCACAACCCAATTCCTTGGGCGCTTCCAATGGCTGAGTTACACATAAGAAAACAAAATTGTGAAATACTGGCTTACAGAGGTTATGTGGCATTTTGTCAATCAATAATGAATGCAAATGTCACATGCATAACACTGGAATTGCCCATAGGCCTGTGTGTGTGTGTGTGTGTGTGTGTGTGTGTGTGTGTGTGTGTGTGGAATCAAAGATAGCCTATATCCAATTTTGATGCTTGGCTTTTAGATGGCAGAAAGCAGCAAAATAGGCCTATTTTGAACATGATTGTAGTACCAATTTTAGCCACAATCCTAAATACTGTTACTATTATAGTAGGCCTATCTTAATGCTGGTGGTAGCATATAAATGTCATTGCACAATTGAGCGATGCAAAGCAAGAATATAACTTAGGAGTGCCGTGGATGAAAAAAAATGTTGATAGGGGTGCCTTGAGCTCAAAAAGTTTGAGAACCACTGGTTTAGACTGATGGCCCTCTGCGGGATTAAGGCCCTATGCCAGATAGGGCGCTTGTTATCTTTCATTTAAGGTAGGCTTACTTTGTTATCTGAAGCCATTTTCTGAAGCCCTTGAAAATAAACAAATAACCTTGTACAGTCATTTTGACGAATGGTTGTTATAATACAACTCGTTGTCGTCAAATTCCCCCATTTATTTATGAAGTTTAAAGGTGTCGCAGTAGGCGTAATGCCAACGACACGCCCTAACAGACAACAGGTAGGCCTATGCGACGTGAATTATGAACGATATCCTTTATGCTACTTTATTTTCTCTAGAAGTAAAAGATGCTGCTGTTACGGACTCTCTCTTTACTTCTGCATTGTGTAGTTGCAATTAAAGAAGAGGACTCCCGAGCTGGCGGATGAGCACTTTATTC
The DNA here is from genome assembly GCA_027497455.2 of Sardinella longiceps. Lineage (NCBI taxonomy): Eukaryota > Metazoa > Chordata > Actinopteri > Clupeiformes > Clupeidae > Sardinella > Sardinella longiceps. The sequence continues at coordinate 18,071,575 of JAODXP020000015.1, read as the reverse complement.
CTGCATAAAAGGGTTGCCAGATGTACACAAATAGTGGGTTCAGGTCGTGGGTCGAGTCTACTGCAGTGCAGAATCTCTTCCTGCTACTCTAATATTACTAAACCTAATATATCTAATTATCTACATTGCTAATGTTATGGAGTGTGTTAAGAAAATAAACAAAATAAATTCCAAAAGGGAAATATGTATTATAAAATGAATATATATGTTGGTGTGAATGTGTGTGTTAAAGTACTGAGGGAAACTATAGGCTATTTCCTATGTAATTCTAAATGGATTCTAAAATGGTGATCATATAGTGTACAATAATAACATAAAAATATACAGAGACTAAAAATATACTGGAAACTAATCCAAAATAAAATAAATCTGACATAAAACATCATGGGAAAACATTGCTTCATCCATTTTCATTGAAATCAATGCGCAAACTGCGCTAATACATAGGTAAACATTGCCATCTTGTGGCCGCTAATGGTACTGCATCAAAAAGCAATACCGAACGTGGCAGGCTAGTCAACTTCGAGATCGCACACGTTAGCGAGCGGTCACGAGGCAAATTAGAATATAGGCAAAACAAACAATCTAAACTACAATTCTTATTGGTTACCTGCATAAAAGGGTTGCCAGATGTACACAAATAGTGGGTTCAGGTCGTGGGTCGAGTCTAAACAAAATAAACGTCTCATTACCAATCTACATATCAATAGGAATACAGCTCAAGGTCAAACGAAAATACAATATGAAATATTAACATCAATACACTATAAAAAATTGCACAAATGCAATTTATAGGTGACCTTGTTTATCAGAAATAATCAGGGAATTACTTTGCAAAAATGAATAATCTGTAAATAGGACTTTTGTGAACTTTATAGGGGACCCACGTTATCCTAACCTACCTGCTGCAGTGCAGAAGCTCTTCCTGCTACTGCAGCACCCACAATGCAAAGCTCTACAGAAAACTACAAAATAAAAGCACTAACCCATTTATGCAGGATTTAATAAAAAATACTAAAACTATTTATTGACTCCGTTACACTGCCACCACCTTTTTTACTCCAGTACGGTCCGGTGTGTCTGAGGCAATGAGGACAATCCACATAGAGCTTACCAAAAATTGCAAATAGCTTTATTTAAGCACAATAAAATAAATATGTTTGCCTTCACTAACCCACCCCGCAACAATCGTAACTTTTCTAGGCACAGGTTGGATCCCCTTAACCCAGTGTTTCTCAAACTGTGGGGCGGGCCCCACTAGTGGGGCGCAGACACATGACAGGTGGGGCGCGAGGCATCTCTTTGCCCCCCAAATTCACAGTTATTTGTCAGATATGCACATTTGACAGTAAATTGAGCTTTCCAATGGTGTTATTTGCTACTTGGTGTGATGAGTTAGAGAGAAATTTGGCGTAGAATTAGTAACATGAAAATTCAAACATTGACAAAAATCCTATCCTCTGAAAGTATATCTCACAGAGATATTGCGCGCAAATTGAGCCTTCCAGGTGGGGCGTGAAAAATTCACTGCCTTCTTAAGTGGGGAATGACAGAAAAAGTTTGAGAACCACTGCCTTAACCCATACACACACACACACACACACACACACACACACACACACACACACACACACACACACGCAAAGAATAAAGCACTCGTATTACACACTACTGCACACCACACAGCACGCCAATACTGTGCACACAAGGGTCTCAAACTCATAAGACCAAACCAAATAAGAGAAGGGGGACTTTCCCCTATAACCCAGCCAGACTGAACTGAGCGCTAGAGAGCTAGCAGGCAATTACTAAAATACATGAAACGACAACACAAGACAATGGGCGTTTGCACATCGCGCACGCACGCACACACACACACACACACACACACACACACACACACACACACACACACACACACACACACACACACACACACACACACACACAGAGAGAGATAGCCTACAGCAGGCTTTTAAAATGCAGACTTCCCTGTCTATTCGGCAAGACCCCCCCGTGGGGTCTGACTTGGTAGTTCCCACTGAGTTCGATGAGAAGCAGTCCTGAAAGTTTCGGCTACAGTCCGCTGTAGGACGATAATCCACAATCGTACGGAGAACAAACACAACGCGCTTCGGCACTCGCTAGATCCCGGTCCCTCACTGTCTCAAGGGAGTATTCAGTCTCCCCCTCCTGACATGGGAATAACTCCCCTGTTTAACTGTCTTCACTGCCGGCAACAATAGAAGTTGCGAACAGCACCCTCCCCCCGAGTGCCTGCAACAGTCTCTCCGTCTCGCGTTCCCAATCCTTCTCACCCGGTTTATGCTTTTCCCTCCAGGTGAGGATGATCGCTAATTAGTGTCCAATCACAGTTCAATCAGTTCCTGCTCCCGTCACATTCACCACACTACTTACAAAGTGCAAAATATGGGGAGGTTGTCTGCTCCAATCGAGAATAATCTGGCAGTTGCTGCTGAAATACAATGAGAAAAAAACGATTAGTAGCCTATTCTTCTACACTGTACAATGAATAAATAATCAAGTAAATCTGACAATTGACAACTTTTATGTCACCCTATAGTGTAATCTGATGCGTTTTAAGGGCGTCATATGAGAGAATTCTGTCATGACTTTGCCATTTCCTGCGTAGCAAGGGTATCTTAAACAGTGGCATGAACCAAACGAACGGTTTTGTACTTGTAAAGTCATAGCCTGTAGGCTAACGTTACATTTCAAAGTGATCCGCTTGGAGCTCTCCTTTCCTAGCCTGACATAGCCCGACCATAATTCAATTCAATTCAATTCAATTTTATTTGTATAGCGCACAAATACAGTACATTGTCAAGGGATGGCCAAGGGATGGAGTCAGTAGTTGGAGTGTGGGATTAGTCAGTAATTGGAGTGGGATCAGAGTTCATTGGGTGTTGGTCGCCATCTAAGTAGTGGTCATCAGGGGGCCATCAGGCTAGTTCCATCAGGGCCTCAGAGAAAAGGGGAGGATGGTCCTGGTGTGTCTCCGGGGGGGGGGTTGGTCAGCATCCGTAGTGGGGTAGGGTTGGTGGCAGGGAGGTTCATCACTCAGCCAGTGCGTCGGGGCAGAGGAGGCAAGAGAGACAAAAGAAACAGAAACAAGAGGGTTAGGCCAATCTAGGAGGATATCACTTCATGATCTGTGTCATATAATCTAGCTAGAGTGAGGAGAGGGAGAGAGAGAGAGGAGAAAGAGGGTTGTACAGGATGGCAAGTGTGCAGAAGGTGGCAGCACTAGGCTATCGCAGCATAACTAAGGTATGGTATATGGCATCTCACCAACCCAGAAGGGGGTGGTCAGTGGCCGCCTTGGAAAAACAGCAGAGGTAGCCCTCCCAGGAAAGCCCAAGAGGAGTGGTGATATGTCATGGCCCACTCCTAATTATAGGAAATGTCAAAAGGAAGGTTTTAAGTCTAGACTTAAAGGTATTGAGAGTGTTCGCTTCGCGAATGTAGGGAGGAATAGAATTCCATAGAAGAGGTGCTCGATAGGCAAAAGCTCTTCCACCAATTGTAGTTTTAGATATGGTCACTTTTTCAAGGAGGCCAGCATTTTGAGATCTCAGAGGTCTTGCTGGATGGTATGGTACAAGTAAATCTGTACTGCTGTTCATCCGTATTCATGGTCTGGAGGTTCTTTAACCTGGCGCGATTATACTGCGGGAGGGAGGGCATTCACTTTTGGTGTGATACAATTGGACAGCTCGTCTAATCAGCGTCGCTTATTGGCCGGTAGACTCTCTACCGATATAAACACGCCCAAGAGGACCGTTCCCAGACCATGGATACATATGAACATTCGTATTATGGGCGGGCTATGTCAGGCTACTCCTTTCCCACAGTGCGCGCTTATTGTTGTAGCCCGAAGCAACAAGTCAGGAAATGCTGCCGGTTTCATTGAGCAATACAGGCCAGTAGGCTACTTTATTAACAAAGCACATTTGACATTTTGACACTTTACTGGCACTCACCATTATCCGTAGGTCAATACCAGGCAGTGTACGGAGCAAACAAATCTCTTAATGGATAGATTTGCGCGTAGGCTACATCAATCCAAATCCAAATCCAAATGGCCGCTCTAGAATCGGTGTTTCCGGCCGCCTCCCCTGTGCTCCGCGAGGTCTCGAGTTATGTTTTAAGAAAAACGAAACTAACGGGGATTAATGTAGGCCTAGGCCTACCATTGTTTTCTTTCACGTCAGAACAGGGTGATTGTGGTGGCACTCGCAATACATTCAGCAGTCATTTTTGCAATCTTATTTATTTGACATTTCACTGTAGCAGCTTAAATTTGATAGTGGTCTGGCATAAAAATTTGAAGTGATAGGCCTACCTTACATACTCACAGGGGCACAGAAAAAAAAATCCCACACTTGAGATAGGCCTACTTCATCCACAATAGTAATAATAATAAAAAATCTTAATCATAAAATTGTCCTACTTATATATACTTACAGCATATACTTGTATATCACAAGTGTTGTTACAATAAAGTATATTTTCAGATTTTTTCCATTGACACAACCTAAATGAGTTCAGGACTTCCCTTCCATTGAGGATATTAACTCACAAATGGCAGGGATGGATTCAGCAATAGGTCCCGTTCCCTGACAAAGGGAAACCAGGGGAACTCATTGTAATGCTATAAAAATGGGCTTTAGAGCTTTAATCAGGGGGTCTTCGTGAGCTCTAAGAATTTGATAATGTAGTGATGAAACGCATCTCACAGGAAACATTTAAGTAAAACTCTTGGGCGTCAAGAACTAATCAATTAAAAACCTTACAAAAGTACAAAAGCACATGTTAACACACAAACAGACGTGACCTTGCATACTCAACATCTTGTCAGACAGTCCTACAGACAGTCGTGGTCACCTTCTTAGGATTGTGATCACTGCAGGAAAAGGACAAAAAAGCCCAATCACCTATTAAGACACTTTCATATTGAAGCCAGACCACATATGCACAATGCAATATTTACTTTAACAGTGTGTGTGTGTGTGTGTGTGTGTGTGTGTGTGTGCACATGTGATTCATAATAGCCTGGCACACCCTCCCAGTGACGATACACCTTCGGCATTGCTGTCGCTGGTCTAGCCAGCTGCTGAACGGGGGAACAGCTCCAACGGCTCTCAGTCCTGTTCAAGCAATTCCCTTCGCGTCACATAAGTCAGAGGAAAGAGTGGTGTGATTGTTTTGCTTCGGCACAGCATTTTCTAACATCGACCAGTAGCAAACTGAGGCATTTGAGGGAGGCGGGTCAACTATGCGCTTTGAGAAACTGTGATATACGGGCTCTTGGTCAGACCAAAGTTTCTCAGAGCTTTGAAAGTCAATGGCAATCAGGCTAGATTCATAAGGCACTCCCACTGCTTAAAAGATTATAATCAAGCCACTGGCATTTCTGCAAAAAAATATACATCTGACAGTGAAAACTTCTTTAACTCATATAAACTTACATTGCACAAGGAAAAGAGAAATAAAAATCTGCCAAAGTGTTCAACGAAAATCAAATATAATGCTTCTCTACACGCACAGTGTGCGGTCCAAAGAGAACAGACTTGTTTTCATCTCCCTGTGAATCACAACCACACTCAAGACGCGACTCCTGTGACTCTTGTCAAGAACTCTTTTGACAACTCAGATTTGTCTTGCAAGTTCCAAGTCAAGGCACTTCAGTGGGTGTGAGAGAGGGGGTGTTGGGGGGGCAGGAAAGTCAACTGCCGCTCCTGCTGCTGCAGCTCCACCTACAGGCTTGGCCCAGGCACTGCAGGCCTGGTCCATAGATACAGACGGCAAGTCCGGGCACGCCCATAAAATCAGCTCCTCGTGTCCCCCATGTGGGGGAAAACAAACCCTAAATTAGTGAAGGAGTCAATGGCATGCTAAGCTACAAGTTACACTGAGCACCATCTACAAGGAGCCAGACACATTTTTGAGGGCAATGCCTGAAGGTAGTAATGATGGTCAGATGGTCCGATGTGAATTCTGAACTTGACACCCCTCCAAACGCGATACTGATGACAATTTAGATGATGTTTGTTAGCTTCATTAGCTTGCTAACTAGCCAACTTCATTGATCACCACAGTAAATGTAGCTAACTTTAGCTTGCTTAACTGAGCTAATCAGACTTGTGATTGAAAGTTGCTTTACTTTTGACAGGAGCAGAGACGGTTCATGACATTTATGTTAGTGTAACTGCAATAAACTAATGATGGAAAAATTATTTTAGTCTAAACACAAGTAGGCAAACAGGTCATGATTAGACAAAACATCTAATGTGGACTTTGTTCAATTTTACTTAGCGATCTTTTATTGTTAAGTAACTTTCTCTACCTTGTCCATTCACCATAATGTTAAATTGGCCTCTGTTATCCCCCACGCTGACTCCACCCTCGCACTTTGGGGGCGTTAACCGTACTTGCCGTCTGTATCTATGCCAGAAACAGAGTGCATAAGCAGAGCGCGCACAGACCAGCCCCCCTGTGCGGGAGTTTACATATTATTCAAATTTCAGCCACAGGAAAACAACTGAAGCATTGCTTATTTGCCCTCATTGCCGTTCTGCTATTAAATAGCAGCTGTTTGGTCTACATTGTGCCAAATCCTGTTCTCATACAGTACAGATCGCAGTCTGCAACGCCAACAACAACAACAGGGCTGTGGGTTGATTCATTTGCATAATTACTTCATGATTAGCATGTCATTGTGGTCTGCAATGATGTCTTCACTCCTTGTGAATAAACCAGTATTAAACAAGAAATTCAGACTGAATATGTGTGAACAACATGTATGTGTAAGAGTATATGAATGGACATTCATTTTCTTTGAATTTGTCACATATTAGTTTCATATAGTATCATATTTTCATAAATATGCAGTTCATGTATTTCTTGAGCTAGGCCCCACATGACTGTCTTTCCACATTTTAAATATTTGTCTGAGTTCTGTTTCAGTGTGGTCTTCATCAACTGGGATGACCAAAGCCATCTTCCATTAACCTGGAACTGTACTTATCGTCACTTTTTTCCTTGTTAGGGTGGCTGGTGTATCTTTATGTGAAGCACACTGCCTATCCCATGATGACCTTCAATGTACATAAAACTGATTTTTCTAACTGTAGTCTGAATTGGTCTCCTGTTCTATTGACGTAAATATTACTTGCACTAACAACAATTCAATTCAATTCAATTTTATTTGTATAGCGCACAAATACAGTACATTGTCTCACGGCGCTTTACAGACAGTACGGGAAGCATCCATGAGAATCAGGGGCAAGGAAAAACTCCCTCGCTTTGTAAATAATTTGTTATGTAGGAAGAAACCTTGGGCAGATCCACGCCTCATGGACTCAGCCTACCTGCCTGGGGCCTAATAAAGTATCCGTAAAGTCTGATGCATAGATTGACCATGGTTAACACAAAACAGTATGAGTACTGAATGTAGTCAGAGATGATATACACATAGTTTGTGTGACAGTCAGGGCCAAGGGATGGAGTCAGTAGTTGGAGTGTGGGATTAGTCAGTAATTGGAGTGGGATCAGAGTTCATTGGGTGTTGGTCGCCATCTAAGTAGTGGTCATCAGGGGGCCATCAGGCTAGTTCCATCAGGGCCTCAGAGAAAAGGGGAGGATGGTCCTGGTGTGTCTCCGGGGGGGGGGGGGGTTGGTCAGCATCCGTAGTGGGGTAGGGTTGGTGGCAGGGAGGTTCATCACTCAGCCAGTGCGTCGGGGCAGAGGAGGCAAGAGAGACAAAAGAAACAGAAACAAGAGGGTTAGGCCAATCTAGGAGGATATCACTTCATGATCTGTGTCATATAATCTAGCTAGAGTGAGGAGAGGGAGAGAGAGAGAGGAGAAAGAGGGTTGTACAGGATGGCAAGTGTGCAGAAGGTGGCAGCACTAGGCTATCGCAGCATAACTAAGGTATGGTACATGGCATCTCACCAACCCAGAAGGGGGTGGTCAGTGGCCGCCTTGGAAAAACAGCAGAGGTAGCCCTCCCAGGAAAGCCCAAGAGGAGTGGTGATATGCCATGGCCCACTCCTAATTATAGGAAATGTCAAAAGGAAGGTTTTAAGTCTAGACTTAAAGGTATTGAGAGTGTCCGCTTCGCAAATGTAGGGAGGAATAGAATTCCATAGAAGAGGTGCTCGATAGGCAAAAGCTCTTCTCCCAATTGTAGTTTTAGATATGGTCACTTTTTCAAGGAGGCCAGCATTTTGAGATCTCAGAGGTCTTGCTGGATGGTATGGAACAAGTAAATCTGTAATATACGCAGGAGCTAAGCCATTAAGTGCCTTATACGTCATGAGAAGGATTTTGAAGTCAATTCGACTATTGACAGGAAGCCAGTGTAGAGATGCTAGAATGGGAGAAATATGTTCATATTTCTTAGTTCTAGTGAGTGTTCTAGCTGCTGCATTTTGGATTAGCTGTAGACTTTTAATGCAGGTGTTACTGCACCCTGAGAACAGAGCATTGCAGTAGTCGAGTCTGGAGGTAACAAATGCATGTATAAGTTTTTCAGCATCCTCAAAGGACAGGAACTTCCTAACCTTAGCAATGTTTCTAAGGTGAAAAAATGATGTTTTAGAAATGTGCTTTACATGGCTATTCAAGGAGAGGTCTTGATCAATAATTACCCCCAGATTTTTCACTTGTGAGCTAAATGAGAGTGTAGGACTGCTAAGTGAGCTATGATGGTGAAGCGAGGTGTCCTTCAGTTGTTTAGAGGCAATCATCATAACTTCAGTTTTATCTGAGTTCAAGCATAAGAAATTTTTGGACATCCAAACTTTAATGTCTTCAAGACAGGCATTGAGTTTGGTTGTTGGAGTGCAGTCGCTAGGCTTCATAGAGAGATAAAGCTGTGTATCATCTGCGTATGAGTGAAATGCAATGCCATGTTTCCTAATGATTTCACCCAGAGGTAGCATACAGAGAGAGAATAGTAGGGGGCCCAGTACTAAGCCTTGCGGAACGCCATATTTAACTTTAGCATGATAAGATGAGACGTTGTGGGCATGTACAAATTGGTATCGATCAGTGAGGTAGGATTTGAACCAAGCTAATGCTGAATTTCTAATGCCTATCGTATGTTCGAGTCTGTGTAGTAGGATATCGTGGTCAATGGTGTCAAAAGCTGCACTAAGATCAAGTAAAATTAATATGGATATATTACCATTGTCCATGGAAAGAAGGAGGTCGTTGAAGACTTTAACTAAGGCCGTTTCAGTGCTGTGATTAGCTCTAAATCCTGATTGGAAGACTTCCTGGATTTTGTTTTCGTCTAGGAAGCGACAAATTTGTTTGAACACCAATTTTTTCTAGAATTTTGGATATAAAAGGAAGGTTGGATATAGGTCTGTAATTAGCCAGAACATCAGGGTCAAGGTTTGGTTTTTTAATCAATGGTTTAATGACTGATGTCTTGAAAGTAGTTGGTACATGTCCCGCTAGGAGTGAACTATTGATAATTTCAAGTAATGTCTCAGCTAGTGGTGTAAAGGCTGCCTTGAGGAGGTGAGTAGGAATAGGATCAAGTAGGCATGTTGACGCCTTCGCTTTGGTAATGAGAGAAGAAATTTCTAATATATCAGTGGGCATAAAGGAGTCAAGGTATGCTACGGGTTGGCTACAGCTATCAGTAGTTAGTAGAGAGGCTGTAGGCATGTTGCTAATTTTAAGTCGTATGGTTTCAATTTTTTCATTGAAAAAATTCAGGAAGTCGTCACTGCTGAGGTGACTTGGAATGGACTGAGTTACTTCAGTCTTACTTTTTGTCAAATTTGATATAGTGTTGAAGAGGAATTTTGGATCGTCTTTGTGTTCATGTATAAGCGAGGAATAATAAGAAGTTTTAGCATTGTTCAGTGCAGTCTTGTATTCTTTCAGGCTCTCTCTCCAGGCAATGTGAAATACTTCGAGTTTAGTGTTGAGCCATTTCCTCTCTAGTCTGCGAGCAGCCTGTTTTAATGTACGTGTATGTGTACACGTACACATGTACTTCACTTCTTCATTTTTCAATCTATTTGGAAATTTCTATTTCATCACCTCATCTAAGACCAGCCCCATCCCATATGCATTTATAAAACCATTTGTCAGAAATTGGGTTTGTTTCATCTGTATTCTGAAAAGCTCTTTTCTAATTCTGTCATTATCTTTCTCTTGAGAGGAACGTAATGTCCATAATGGTGTCTATATGGAGGACAGTTGGGGTTTTGTGCATCTTACTCATGCAGGTACATAATATGTATAGACCTAATTTTGCATTTAAAAGAAAGTAAATACCTTAAGTTAAATAAATAAATAAATAAATACAGTTCACTAGAAAATGTTATCTTTTCAGAACTGATGAATAGGCTACTTTTTTTTTTGCAGAGTTCAAGTGCCACTGACTGCACTTGTGAGCTGACTAACACTGAGAAGCCCTTCCCCAAGGACAAACTGAGCCGAATAGAGACCTCTGCTGTGGAATGCAATCGGAAAGTTCAGTCTGCAAAGGTGCAGTACACTGTCTTAACAGCATGCAACAAAGAAATATGTTATAGATAATGTACGCAGTATTTCAATATTTCTTGAAGAGTTCTAATGCAGAACGATTGTGATCATTTGCATTGAATTTGCAGAAATATATTTATGTAATTCTGACAAAAAATCTCATCTGTCCAACTCCAGATGGTTTGTTTTGTTTTAATTTGTTTTTATTAGATATTAACATTTTTTTTTTTTTTTGATGCAGCCAAATGACATACTAGCATCATTAAATTAAGTGAAGTAGGCCTAGTTGGTGAGGCTTACATTGTCATACATTTTCAATGATGTAAAGGTTCCTTCTCTCTCTCTCTCTCTCTCTCTCTAATAGGTGTCTGATGAGGCTGCCTTGCTTCTGGGCGTACACCAGCGCCTGCTGCAGCTGCAGAATGGTATATCTGCACTGGAGCAGGAGAATGACGATGGTCTGTATGGAGCAGTTTCGCTGCGTATCTTGGAGCTTGAGCTGGCTGAGATCCTACAACTCATAAAGAGGCTCAACAGAACACACAACATGCACCGAGGTCTTAGCACCGATGTCAAAGCCACAGTAAGTTTCAAAATGTGTCAAAAAAAGAGCATAGTGTAGCCATTTTATTACATGAATGATAATGATACTCTGTTAAGATAATTTTTTGCATTCATGCAGACTTTCAACTAACTCAACTATCTGAATGTCCATTCATAGTAAACCATGCAATACCCTTTCTTTTGAGAGGCTGAACAAGTGTTTTAAATCTTCTAGATGCAACAGGTAAAAGTTGACTTAAAGGAGCTTGAGAAATTAGACCAAATGAAAATCATTCAGAAACTGGAGACCAACAAACGCTTGCAGAGGAGTCTGACACAGTGCCAGGAGGACCTAAAGGCCACACCCCCACCTCCAACACCTATTCCAAGTAAGCCTACATCTTCCTCAGGTAGAAGTTTCAGACTGTGTTTAGTTTCATGTTTATGAAAACAGGTAAAAAATGGTTTTGTTTTACACAATGTCACAATGCTTAAACACAAGACAATACTGTTTTCATCAGGTAAATGTGATGTCTGCAGTTAGAGTTTTCAAAAGTAGCCATTTTCAGTGACTGAGGCCTCATTTGACATAGGCTATATTTATTTTTTATTGTCTTAACTGATCCATTGATTCCCCCTCTATACAGCAAACTGTCCTCATGGACGCCTTGTGAATGTGCAGGGTCCTGGAACCTACACGGCCACCCAGTATGGTACCTCTTATGCCTATGGAGCCTGGGGTCGAGACCCACGGCCCATATCTGGACAGGAGAACTGGTACTGGTTGGTAGCACTGACAAAAAGCAACGCCTATGCTAACTATGTCCGTCAGTACTCCAGCCTTAGTGCTCTGATTGCAGGGGTTGGTCCGATTGATGTAAAGATTGCCTCTAGCAACCCCACCACCAACACCATCTTTGGCCCTAATGTAGTGATGTATGAGGGTGCACTGTACTACGGCTGCTACTATAGCCCCTCTGTCTGCCGTTTCAACATGACCACACAAGCAATTACTACAGTGGCTTTGCCCAAAAACACAGCTGTCAATAATAAGTTCCCTTTCTGCTACTCTCTGACCTCGTCCTGCTACTCATACACTGACTTGGACTTCATGACTGATGAGTCTGGCGTATGGGTGGCCTATTCGTCAGTAGATAACTATGGCAATGTGATCATCAGTGAAGTGGAGCCTGGTAATGTCCCAAAACTTGGCCGCACCCTGAAGACCTCCCTCTACAAGCGTACGGCCACTAACACCTTCATGGTGTGTGGTGTTCTCTATGCCACACGATACATAGACAAGGAGACAGAGGAGATCTTCTACTCCTTTGACACCAAGACTGGCACGGAGAGATACAATATAAATATCCGCTTTAAAAAGATGAGCACTAACATACTGTCCCTCAACTATAACCCTTCTGATCAGAAGCTGTATGTTTATAGTGATGCATATGTCCTTTCGTATGATGCCATTTTTGAATGAAATTACAGTGAACAAAGATAAATGCTTGTTGCTTCACACTGCTAGAAAAATAAAAGCATACTTCTCAACCTCTCTTCATGCCTTAGTCCTGCATCTGTTTGTGAAAACTGTTAGTGTTGTGTGTTCTTTTGGGTGGGAACTAACTTATTGATAACCTGACACGCCAGACTATATCAGGGGTATGCCTAGACTTCTAGGCTAACTGATGGTTGAGTAACTAAATGATGATTGAGAAACTAAAGCAGTCTTATCAGCTTCTCTGCAGGCCTCAGTTGTGAAACTGCAAAATGTAACATGTCCTTGGTTGATCAATGAACTTGAATGTTTATTGGCCTGAATTTGAGATGTTGAAAACATAGATTTTTTATTTTCATTTTATGTCTAATTACATGACAAAAAACTTTAAGTAATGTTACTCCAATGTGTTCATATTTAAGCTACCTTATCAATTCAATCAATTTAAAACATTCAGATTCAATACTTTTGGCACCTTTGTACCTGCTTATGCAGTCGAGTTGACAGAAAAGATGGCAGGATCAAAGGAATGTTATGCTGGCATGCCAAGAACAAGGAAAAATGAGAAAAAAATAGTTCTGGGAAGTTTCAGGGTAGAAGACATGTGACAGGTCACATGGTGTTCATTTCCATTGTTGTGGCCCTGTGTATAGATATAATTCACAAAACAAAAATATGTTGTTAATGTGAGTATGGAATTACCAGTTGCTACCAAACAAATCCTATTTCGCTACTCTGAAGCCCTTCAAATATGTTGCCCGTAGCAGGCAGTGGCTGTGACGATACAGCTCCTGATTTTAGTCTTTGATGTACAATTTATCAACCATTTCTGCACATTCATCAAACTCGGAAGCGTCTATTGGGCCATCATAAATGAATATGTTCTCAGACTCTAGGAGCTCTGTGTCAATGCAGGAGCTGCAGACGGTGGTGTTGGCATGTGAGTCTACTGTGGTTTGAGGGCATTCTGTAGAAGACGATGGCCCAATGTAGCACTTTGCCTTTGCTTGCCGCTTGCGGTGTCTTATGAAACTTTTTGTCTTCTGAGTTCTCAACCTGGCTTTTGCCACATTCCTCCTCCCCTTCCTGCTTCTTGTACGGATGCTGATTAATTCTTTACCTTGTTGCACTAGCATGACTTTTGTGAGAATGTGCCATTTTCCTTCCTCAATGGATTTCTTTCCACCTATCACAAGCTGTGAGAGGGCTTGGCTGATGTCTGGGCTGCTTTCAAAGCCTGGACATTCAGCCTCCTTTCTTCGTGCATCCCTGTCACCTATCCTTCGATTAAACTCATTTTCATCACTAACTGGCTCTGTTTTAGCGCCTACCCTGCAGTACATTGTTTGTTTTTTAAACTCAACTTTTTTTGATTTCTCGTTAAAATTAGGAAGACAAACTGAGTACACTCTGTTCCTTACAATACTTATTGCTGGTACAATGTCGACTTCCACCACATATGTTTTCTCTGAGCTGTTCATATTAATTACCTCAATAAACTGAGGTGGTCGTATGCACTGTCTCACATCCTCTCGATCAGCAGAACAAGAGAAGGACCTCTCAATATAATCGAGAGCATCAACATAGATGTCTTTTTCTAGCACAGGTACACCAATTATCTCTCCATGTACATAGCCAGACCCATTTTTACTGTCCATTACGCCAAAATGTATGGTGCCATTTGAGCGTATATTTATGCATCCAGTGCCAAATTTAAGGATTTCTTTGGCTAATTTGGCCTGCAGTCTTCTGCGATCTAATGTTGCTGCAACAGCAAAAGACTTGTACTCGTGACAGGGGCAGATAAGATCAAAAACGCCAGATTCCGGCTGAAGGACACTATGCTTGACATAAGTAAAATCAATGCCATCCTTGCAAAAGGGTCTAGGCTTGCAGTCTTCTCTTGTGGTTAACCCAGGGAAGGCCTGTGTTTCAGTACATGAAGAGGCTTTCTGGGACTTCACAATATTTTCCTTTGTCTCTGGCTGATTATTTGTTTCACTACTCTTAGTATTAAGACCATTTTGATTCATGATTGAAGATTTAAGTTCATTCCTTTTCTTGATGATCAACAGAGCTTGCCCAGATTTCATTCCAATGTCTTTTTTCAAATAATCCTCTGTTAATTCCAGAAGACTCTTCCCACCGACTTCCTCTTCATTGAGTTTGGTCACATACTGCTCTTTTACACCAATGAGCTTCAGCCAGGAGCTCACTGCAGCCGCCGTCCATTTTTCAATGGGAATGTTTAAAAATGTTGTGCTGCATTCGGCTGCAAAAATGATCATGTCAATTTTAACTAATAGGCTAATAAATATGAATATTTTATTTTATTTTGATGCATAGATGCATTTTATACTTACCCATAATTTAGGCAGGACTATTTCCAACTAGCACTGCGCTGTTCAATCACCACATGGAAAACAAACAAACAAACTAAATGTAGGCTACACAGTAGTTATGCAGTATACAGTTATACAGTAGAGTGACAGAATTGTAAATGTTAGGGTACTACAGATCTTTGGAAGAGATGAAAACTTGTATTTTCCACACAAACACTATTCCAGAAATTTAGATGTACAGTGGCCATGTTACAATAACCTGCCATGACCCATGAGCCCTACAATAGCTGTCATGAGCCTGCACACGCTTGTCTGTTGGGTTGCCACATCTGAGCTGTGGTATGCACTGATGCAACAGCAGAATTATAGGTTTATTAACTGAAACCAGAGACGAAACTGAATAGAACTGCAGTTTTCACCAAAAGAGGGAGAGTGAATTCAGTTGAATAATATATCGGCTATTTTGCAGAAATGTTGTTACAATTGGTGATACAAAATCTGATACAAATATTCACTTTAACCATTTTTAGCATTTTAAGTGTCTATAAGTATTATTACGCATGAAAAAGACGCACGATTATGCCAAAACTTTACACTGTCTGTAAACTGTAGCCTACACTTTACACCCCCGGACAGGGGCATGGTTGAAACCGGACGTTTCGGTCTGTACGAAGTGGTATGACCGCTATTTGCAAGATCATTCCTGTAGGATGAGCATCTTTGATTCTTTAAGCCTTCCATGATCTTTGTTTAAACCCTTGTCCGTGTTCCCTTAGAGAATTTGACATTTTCTCTTGTGTACTTACCACAGTTGACCAGCAAAATGTCTATTATCCAAGGAAAATGAATTTCTTGTAATCAAATGTGGTGCCGCAGGCTACAAGTGAAAATGAAAGACCGTGATGAGGATTGATCCAGTGAATCAGCCGATGACACGTTGTAGGGGAAAACGAAACTTAGGATAGCCGTCTCCCTCACGCAAAGGGAGGAACAAAATGTTTGCATCCTATTGAAAAGTTCAACCATCTTTCCCCTCTCCTCTCCTCCCATCGTGTCCCCTGCTCTAGCCCCTGTTCTTAGCGATTACCCACCTGAAATAGCTACCGGGATTATCGGGTAGGCCTACTGTCCAAAAATGGAGATTTGCGCATCCTCCCGGTTCATCAAATATCCCGTTTTTCTTTAGAAAATGTATCAACATTTTTAATTGACCATTTTCTCCATGCATTTGTCATTTAACGAAATAATACATATCCATTTTGTCATCTTATTTATTTGGCATTTCACATAGCAGCTTAAATTCAAGAGTGGTCTGGCATCATCCAAAAAATAGGCTAAAATAAAAAATAAAATACTGAAAATCGTTTTGCATTAGAGACCTTGCATACTCGGAGGGGCACAGAAATAAGAAATCCCACATAAGATGCTCAGGCATCCACAATAATAATAATGATTTAAAAAAAACCACATCGTTACAACACAATAAAACATCACCGAATCACTGATACCGTGACCATCATAAGGATTACGGTCTTGACAAGCTGCATTACAGCAAAATGTATTTTCAGATGCTCCCCAATGACGCAATCTAAACAAGATCAGGGCTTCTCTTACAGTAGCCTACATTGGACATATTAACTCTTCCAAATGGTAGGGACGGATTAGGGAACAATGTCCTGTTCCCTGGTATAGTTAAACTCATAGTAATGCTACAAATAAAAGGGACTGATGTGGGCTTTAGAGCTTTCACTAAGGGGTCATAGTGAGCTCGAAGGACTTGATAATGTAGTGATGAAACATCTCTCACAGGAAGCATTTACATAAAACACTTGGGCGTCAACTAATCAAATTAAAAACCTTACAAAAGTACAAAAGCACATGTTAACACCCAAACAGACAGATGTGCACTTGCACACTCAAAAATGGCTTGTCATCTATCAGACAGTCTGACAAGCAGGCATGGTCACTTTCTCAGGATTGTGATCACTGCAGGAAAAGGACACAAAAGCCCAATCACCTATTAAGACACTTTCATATTGAAGCCAGACCACATTTGCACAGCAATGCAATATTTACTTTAACAGTGTGTGTGTGTGTGTGTGTGTGTGTGTGTGTGTGTGTGTGTGTGTGTGTGTGTGTGTGCACGCTAACGTGATTCATAAGGCACTCCCACTGCTTAAAAGATTATAATCAAGCCACTGGCATTTCTGCAAAAAAATATACATCTGACAGTGAAAACTTCTTTAACTCATATAAACTTACATTGCACAAGGAAAAGAGAAATAAAAATCTGCCAAAGTGTTCAACGAAAATCAAATATAATGCTTCTCTACACGCACAGTGTGCGGTCCAAAGAGAACAGACTCGTTTTCATCTCCCTGTGAATCACAACCACACTCAAGACGCGACTCCTGTGACTCTTGTCAAGAACTCTTTTGACAACTCAGATTTGTCTTGCAAGTTCCAAGTCAAGGCACTTCAGTGGGTGTGAGAGAGGGGGTGTTGGGGGGGCAGGGAAGTCAACTGCCGCTCCTGCTGCTGCAGCTCCACCTACAGGCTTGGCCCAGGCACTGCAGGCCTGGTCCATGCCAGAAACAGAGTGCATAAGCAGAGCGCGCACAGACCAGCCCCCCTGGAATGTGTCCACCGCCAAATCAATGACCCTTCGCCCTCTGCCCGAGCTAACTTCACTCTGGCCCGCTGTGCTGCGACGGGTCAGCAGGCGGACGGGTCGGCTCTGGTTGGGTCTGCTGTGCCGAGGGCTCGGCTGGAGCAGTCGCAGGTCCAGTAGGTGATGCGATGGGCGCATTGTGCTCTGAGCCAATGGACTCAACTGTGGCCTGCAGCCCTGCAGCACTGACTTGCTGTTGTTGTTGTTGTTGTTCCTGCTGCAGGCACAGGGGGGCAGTGTCTGCACAGGGGCCCACTGGGGGAGTCTGTGTGTGGGGAGCGGGGGGTGTAGTCCGAGGGGGCGGGGGCAGCTCTGTGGGGTGGTAGTAAGGCAGGAAGGGCCGCTCCTGGACGCACAGGCGCATGGCCTGGTGAGTGTGCATGAGCAGGGACGGGAAGCGGGACGTGAAGTAGGCCACAAACTCGTCTGGGACCGAGCCCAGCGTCTCCTGCACCTCTGGCGGCAGTTCCCTATAATGGTGCTTCTGCAGATTGCAAAAGTTTAGATAACAATTACATTAGTTAAGCACAAATTAGATGCATTGAAAAATGAAAAATGAAGAATGATAAAGGAATGTGCCCCATTTCATGATTTCTGACATGCTTGGTGCCCCATTGAGCACTTAAGGAGTACTGAATTTGTTCCAAACCATCTAAAAGTGGTGGTGCTACATAGTGCAATACCAAGTGCAATAGTGATGCTCCGACTGCTTTATTGTGAATCAGGGTTTATTGGAAGAGGAATTACACTGTGTTGATTTACCAACTCCAGAACTCAATTCTGCTGACTGAAATACTTGCCTTATTCCTCATGGCACGCAGGAGATCCCTCACAGATCCTCCTTTATATGAACGGAACTTGCGAAGATCTGTGAATAGTAAACAAATTCATACACAAAACAAATTCATTTTTAACCAATAATGAAAAGTTTACTTTCATCATAATCATCATGAATCTGATAACCCTTAGTTTGTGTTGATGAATCCTCCAAATGAAAGATGCATGCAAAAGACTTCCCTATAGGCTAAACTACAGTCCGTCAAATTTTATCAGAGGTCTTCCCACCTTCATTTTTTTTTATGGGTTTGGCCACAGGACCTCCTTGTAGAACAATATTGGCCTCAATGAAAACAGCAGCTCACTCACTCACTCACTCACTCCCTCCCTCCCAACAGCACCCCCTCCTGGGAGAGATTGAGTCTCTGACCTGTTTGCAAAGGCACTGTGATGTGCTCTCTCCAGTCTCCCTTCACCACCGCCCGCCCGCCTCTCTCCAGCTGTCGCACGATTGGTCCGTCCAGCGGCTCTTTCTCAATCCTGTCACTGACGTCCTGTGAGATAGAGAAGTCACATAGACGGTGAGCAAGAGCATTACTAAAGCCTGAATCAAAATACACTAGTGAAAGCATAAAGTAATATAAAGTAACCACAAAAGCTGGCTGTGCTACTTCTTTACAGACTAGAGGAAGACGCACTGCAGACTCTGAGGAAGACGCACTGCGTTGAAATGTTAGTCGATGTTACTGCACCTCAATAAAGGAAAGTTTTAAAAAATCTTTGAGTGCTCCGGTCATCCCTGGGTCTAGTCTGTAAAGAAGTAGCCCAGCCAGCTTTTGTGGATACTACGGTCCTGGGACCGTATTCTCAAAGAATCTTATCTTAACTTTAGGAGTACTCCTAAACTGCACTAAAAGTTTTTATGTAGAAGTTATTTCTTAAAAGTAATTCACAATGCCTCTGAGACCTACTTTTAGCTAGGATAAAAGGCAACTCTTAGGCTAAAATAAAAGTTGTGTTGCTATGGTTGACGTCAGCTCTCATGCACAAGCCTGCTTGCATTTACATCGGCGATTGGTTGATGAGTGACAGGTGGGCGTAATCTGCGTGATGTGCTCTGACCAAGGAGGTTATATATAAACTGGAGACAACGACTAAGTCCCGCCCTCCATAGAATTGAATGGCCGAGGCTAGGCTAGTAAATGCGGTGAATTGACAGTCAACGCCATTGTGAACACTGGAGGTAACAGACCAGGCCATGCCCATGCTGCCCATGCGCAAAGTTCCAAAGTTGGAAATGACGCATGGACTCACGTTGAATCTCTTTGCAAAAACAGTAGTCCTTCAGTCCAGACGGTGGTGATAATGCACCTAGTTTGTTTGTCATACAACACGAGGAAGAAAGTTCTGTCTAGAACGTGCCTGAAGTTTTTATAGCATTAATGACAGTACACTTTTTTTCACAAGCTCCTCAAGAAATAAGCAAAGAGTAACCAGAGATCATGAAATATTGCTTTTACTCTCCCCGGAGAAATAACATTTCGCATGTAACCGCCCACCAACTTGTAAGTGCATGAGTGCTCGTGCCAAGCATGACTCTCGTGCATGCGCTGCCATGGTTCGGATTGTGACTCCATACTTAAATATGGCGATGCTAAAGTGCCGCCGCTAATCTGCGCGTTCTTGACCCCCTGGCTCTGACTGTGCTCCGCTGTTCTCCTGTGTGACGACTGCAGTGCATATCTCAAGCCATATATGAAACGGTAACGAAATTCGCGGTGGGATAATAAAGCATCTTTGCACTGTTTTTTACTGCACTTTTGAGAGCACATTTAGAAAGAGAGGAAGTACACAAATTAAACTTGACTGTGAAAAAGTGCAAATATATTTTAACACGGGTTTTGGTGGTGTGTTTGCATTCCTTGTAAGCTGCCTAATCATTCCTTAATGATGGATGCTTAAGTAAATGATTCTTCACGTGCGTTTCGAAAGATTAAGGACATAATGCATGCAATCGCAATGCGTTAGGAGGTGCTCTTAGTGACTTAGAAGTCCTCTGGACTTCTCCTAAGCTGTCCCAGACTTAGGTGCTACTTTTAGCGCTAAATTGTTTTGTGAATTACTCTTATCCCAAAAAATGAGGAGTCCTAAATTTACGACTGGCACGCCCATTTTTTTTAGTTGTTCCTCCTAAATTTGACTGTTAAGAGCTACTTTTAGCCTTAAGATTCTTTGAGAATATGGCCCCTGGACTGGAAGCACCAAAACAGGCTTGAGCGCAAAGTGACACCACTTGCTAATATAAAGTAACGTAAAATAGGTAACATGGCTGCAATTTATACACAACATTAGGAGACAAGGCATATTTGGGTCCTGGAGTATTACTTGACTTGTAGAATTTTATAGATTAGATTATCTAGTGTGCAGGGGTGTGTGTGTGTGTGTGTAAACAGAATAGTGACCTTCACACAGAAAGAACAGAAGGTTTGAAGTGCAAGGTGTGTGTATTGTATACGGTATGATAATTACAGATTGTGGGAGGAGGGTGTGTTGTTGGGAGTGAGGCATAGCTTGGTGTGTATACTTAGTAGGCAGGTAGGTGAGTGAGTGAGTGAATGAGTAGGTGCTGCTTCTGCACAGACCTGGAAGAACTGTAGCTGCTTCTCCAGGCTCCAGAAGAAGGGGTGCTTGAGCACGCGCTCAGCCAAAGGCCTCTGCTCCGGATCCATGCTCAGCATCTGCTGGATCAGTTCTCGGGCCACAATGTCCTCTGGGGAGGGGAGAGGACGGACACGTCACACACACACGCGCACACGCACACGCACACACACACACACACGCACTTAGTATAGGCCCCATTCTCACCCACCCCCATATCCCATTAGATTAGGACAAAGCAGATTACTGTAAGTGGCCTAATGATATATTAGGGTAGCGGCCAGAAAGGATTAAAGAAAAAAAAAAAAAAAAAAAACACAACCTTTTAGTAATGGTGTTTAAAGGAAGGAAGTAGGGCAATGATAAAAAGAACTACCAGACAGGAAGCAAAGTAGAAGTGATCATAAAATATGATTAAGTGTGTGAGGAAGGACAAAAAATACTTCATTGTTTCATGTACTGTTTCACTGTTTCATTGTACTGCTCATGAGCTAAACTATGCTTCGCGTTTTTAATAAATCCCATTATAGTAAATACACAACATGTTCCACATATGTGATCAAGGCCAGCCTTTGTCAGAAATCAAGCATGGTGTGTGGATCCTTTTAGCCCTGCTTCCTGGGCCCGGGCAGCAGAGGGACAGCGCTGAGTGTTGGGCCTCACCGTGTCTGTCGGGCTGCAGGTGCTCCAGGCTGTAGGTGCCCTGCAGGATGTTGGCCTGGCGCTGCAGAGACTTCCCAAACGGGTGGCTGCCAGAGGACACCACATAGTAGAAGACACAGCCGGCTGAGAAGATGTCCACTGTACATGTCTGAGGATAGGACGCCAAACGCACAGTTAGACAATTTTTAACATTAAAATGTCCATAATTAATCTAGACATAACGAAAGAATGTGAAGAAATAATTGCTTTGAGCCAGTGTCAGAAATGCATAAACTTCATGTTTCTGGAACTTCAGATATGTCTTGAAGTTAGCTTGCGGACCAACTAGTACTCCTGTGATACCACATTTTACCACCTGAGGTCACCGTCTTCAATATAATGCAAGTGAATGCAAAAGTGTCAGGTGACTACATTTAACAAAGATTTACTGCAAAACTATGTTCTAGGTAACTCAGAATATTATTACAGTAATAAATATGTATATACAGTATATCCACCTATTCATAAAACTCTCACTCTGTCTACATGGGACTGCCTACCGGGTTGTTCTTGCAGTCTTCGCTCAGGACCTCGGGAGCGATCCAGCCCTCTGTGCCTGGCACACCGGAGCGCCTGCTGAAGCTGTGGCGGCCTGCCGCCAGCTTCTTGCACAGGCCAAAGTCGGAAATCATGGCGCGCACGCGCCCATGGGCGTTGGGCATCGACACCAGGATGTTGTGGGGCTTTAGGTCCCGGTGCACTGCAGGAACAGTAGAGGACAAACATTAGATCAGTATTAGTATGAGATTAACAGCTCTGGGGTGTCTTCTCCAAAAGCATAGCTGCTAACCAAGTTGGTGTCTTAGTTGACGATGGGAAATTGCATTGCAACCAACTACAAAGTTGCTAACTGATTAGCAACTACGCTTATGGGAAAAGGACGCCAGTGAGCAAATTATTGGCATCTCCTGACGTTACAACAAAGTACCTAACTTAGTTAGCAACTATGGCCTTGGGAAACATACCTCTATTTTTTTTTTTTTATTGTAGGCCTATGTGTGTTTTTTATGTCATTCTGCTGTGCTGTAAGACAAATTGCCTTTTTAAGGACATTAAAGCTTTCAAGTCAAGTATTAAGCGCTATGCTGGGTGGCATGATAGAAGAACCAGATTGAAGCAATTAAAATGTATCAGAATTACTATTATTAGGTGGACAGAAAGGGGATGTTGTGTTGGGTGGGCGGAGGTGCCTTTGAGCTCCGCTAAGGTGCTTACCGATGTTGAGTGAGTGGAGGTGAGCCAGGCCTGACATAGCCTGCTGCAGCAGAGACACAGGCTCCAGACCATGGCGATTAAAATCAGGACGTTCCACATACTGTCACCAACACAAACACACACAGAGTAAATGAACAAACAGTAAACAGTAGCCAAGCAACACTTCAAACTCTAATGAGTGCTACGGCTACACTGAATGCATAACAGAAGTGCTTGACTGTTACGGCAGATAAGTATCTGATATCCAGGGTAGCCTACCTCTAAGGGACATGCGCTTAAACATAGTGCAAAGCTGCCAAAACTCAACAGTGTAGGCCTGAGATCTGTTGGGCCTGATGACCTACCTCTTGCAGAGTGGCGGCACACAGCTCGATGGCGATGTACTGGAACTGCCGGTCGCGCTCGGTGCAGAAGTAGCGGATGACGTTGGGGTGCTCGTCCGACTCCCGCAGTAGCTGCACCTCTCGGTCAGCAAAGCTGAAGCACTCCGGAAGGATCCGTTTCACAGCCACCGAGCGATTATCAAACTGACCCCTGTGAGCAGGGTCAAGAGGTCCTTTTAGCATTTTAAGGCCTCTATTTTTCCTCTTATAGTACTCTAGTCAAATGCCATAATATACCAGACAAGAGGCCGTTTCCCAAAAGTTGGTTGGTTGCTAATTCATTAGCAACTATGCTTTTAGGAAATGGACGTCTGGATGAATCTACCGGGAAATGTAAGACATTTGTCTTGCAGATTCATGCCCTACTACTTCAATCACAAAACCCATGGAGGAGTCGCTGTCCAATGTCACTTGAGACTGCTCACCTGTACACAATGGTTCCCTCTGCTCCATGTCCCAGCACGCTTTTGGGGTTGAACATGACGTTGCCAACTCGGACAATATTAGACTCATCTTCTAGAAACCAAGCAGATAAAACTCAAATGTAATGCCAGAGCTACATTACACCACAAAAGACGATACATTCCTGAACATATTCAGCTCATCTGAGTGCTTCATAGACCAGCAATAAGCATTGGGATTAAACAACTATTGCTTCTACATCCAGCCTTGGAGTCAACCTCCATCAGCAAACTTTACTGATTGGTTAATTTTCTGGGCTACCCCAGACAGACACACCCACTCACCCATATCGTCATGTTCATTGGCTGAGCTGCCCAGCTCGGAGAGGGACAGGTTGGAGTGGTTGGAGGCGCGTGGGGTACCCGTGGGGCTGCTGTGGTCCGAGCTCTCTGCGGTAGCGCGGAGCAGGAAGTCGTCGGCGTCGGGTGGCAGGTCGGTTGGCGGCTGGAAAAGAAGCTGCTGCCTCTGCAAGAGCTCCAGCTTCTGCTCCATCTGACGCTGGAACTGCTGGTGCTGCAGCTGCTGCTGCTTTTGCACACTCTGGACAGGGCAATTACAGAGAGGGTGTGAGTGTGTGTGAATGTGTGTGTGTGTGTGTGTTGGGCAGGGGGATGAGTGAGAATGCGAGTGTTTTTGTGCGCAAGTAATAATGTAAGAGGGCGTGTGTGTGCATATGAAAGTGACAGTGCTTGTATGTTTGTGTGTGTGTGTGTGTGTGTGTGTGTGTGTGTGAGGGAGAAAGAAAGTATGTGTCATCACACGTGTGAACATGATAGTGAGTGAGATGGTGGGTCCCAGAAGGGCAGAAAAAAGGGAAGTTACCATTAGCATGACTTTCACTGAAACTGCATCCCCGCAAGATGAACTGAAACTAACCTCACTGTCAATGCCAAGAAACTAATATGGAAAACTTCAATAACCTGACCAGCTATTGCATACAGACTCATGTCTTCTGCTGTCCACTGTAGCTGGCAAGCCTGTGACGTGTAGGCTACTGTACCTTTGGGTAGATGATAACAAAGGCTATCCATCCGGCCAGTAGGAAGGTACTGAAGATGATGGTGGCCATGTCCTTCAGCATGGAGTCCACCGGTGCTTCTGGGCGCACCACGCGACCCGGCTTGTCCTGGATGTCTGTGACTGGAGGAGGTCCTGTGGGCTGCTCCATCCCACTGTCATTCACCTTCTGACAATACAAAACACAACATGCAACAATTCATTGCATTTCAACAGTGAAAATACAGGCACACACATTTTTTTCTGACCGTTTATAAGCAAACACAACACTGACAATATAAGCACACACAAGATTTCATTTCCGCAGTCTCGAATAAACCTTACAGTACATACTAACATAAACTCAAGAGTCACGTCCCTTGCGGTTTCTCTCAGAATAAACAAACACATACAGGTACACCCATATTGCTCACCTCCTCATGAGTCTTATCTGTAGTTGGGGGAATGATGTTGTGAGGGGGACGAACCATAGTCTCTGGGAAGTGCTCCAGCAAGGAGCTCTGGGCGTCAGGTGGCATCTCATGGTGACCTGAGGAGGAGGTGACACCGCAGTCAATCAAATCAACCCAGTCCCATGTGTGTGTGTGTTTTTTTAAGTGCATTAGAGCTCTCTCATTAAGTTTCTGTACATTGCCACTTTTACTTTTTCTTTTCACATTAGGGAAAAATGGCAGCATGTTTGTAATGCTGTTAACTTCAACAATATGACACAGGGTTGTCCCAGTCTTGCTAACAGCACTTGAACTCTTATAGCCTCTGAAATTGAAGCCACTCAAATCATGTATCAGTGTGGATGTTTACTGTAGTGAGAATGGGGGAAAAAAGGGTGTAATGATTTCATTTGACCACTAGAGTGCAGTGGTTACTCAATGACAGCATGCGGGGCTTTTGAATCTTGTTTGGCCTGTCTGTATGTTTTTACCAGTTGGAATGTAGGTGTGAAATTTTCTGGGAACAGAAGCAGATGAGTTACTGTAGCTTATTTTCTACACTGTGCTGTATTTTGAAGAGCATGTGAGCGTGAGTCTGTGTGTGTGTGTGTGTGTGTGTGTGTGTGTGTGTGTGTGTGTGTGTGTGTGTGTGTGTGTGTGTGTGAAAAAAGAGCGAGAGTGAGTCTGTGTATGACTGTGTGTATGTCTGTCAAGTGTGTGAGAAACAGATTGAGCTGCAGCAGGTGTTTCAACACAGCAAACTGATACGCCACAGTGTTTTTTTCTGTATGTGAATCCAGATGTATATTTGCCCATGCACTCAGCATGGCTGTAGTGTATAGGCACGTGTGTGTAAGCATGTGCACAGTGTCTGCACATGTGCACGCCTTATCAATAACCTCAGGCCCCAAGTTCATGTGTATGCAATAGCTCGTCCTACTGATATCCAGCGAAAGCCTAGCGATGGGGTACGACTGAAATGAAAGGGCTGTGGGCAGGCCTCAGAGCACTGGAGCACCTGCAAAATGACTCAAGGCTGTTGCTCACCGAAGTCCAAATTTCACATTTTTGCTAGCACACAGAACTTCTAGAAACCATAGAAAATTAAATTTGCTGAAGGAGCAGTTGTGAATGGAGTGAGAACCAGTACTGAAAAGCTTTATAGATATACACCAGGTCTTAATGTCTTTGCAAGTGTGTGTGTACCCAGGTTTGTGTGTGTGTGCATGTGTGTGTGTGTGTGTGTGTGTGTGTGTATACACTGAGGTTTATGTGTGTGTGTGTGTGTGTGTGTGTGAGAGATACATAATTATGCAGTACCTATGATGAGAGGGTGGTTCCACATGAAGTTGATGTGTCTGCGCTCCTCCAGGGCAGTGCCTGGGTGGTGGTCTTTGCTGGGGGTGATCACACAGCCCTGGTCTTTGTCCAGGCGTCTCTGCTGACTGTTAGGGCCCTCCAGCATGGGGAAGGTGCTGCCCCTCGGCTGGGGAGACAAACAAACACCCATTAGCATCCTGTCAGGGAGATCTAACTGCACTGCACAGCATATTGTGTGTGTGTGTGTGTGTGTGTGTGTGTGTGTGTGTGTGTGTGTGTAGGGTTGGGGATGGATTGACATTATAACTATACAACTATAACTAGTTCTATATAAAAACATACCATCTTAATCAATCAAATACACCACCCTCCACTACTAACATTTCATCAGACACAGCCAATGTTGCATGAGCATCTGCAGTATTCTCCCAAACACAAACCCACAAAACCACCAGCTTTTGTGCTCCATCTCAGTTCTGCAGACACAGGCAAGAACACGTCTGATGAATCTAGATTACGTCCGGGGAAAGGGGGGGAGGGGGGGCAGGGACTAAATAGTGTTTTCAGTGAGCACTGTCCCCTTAAAAATATATTTAGTCCTTCACAAAGTGAAGCCTTCGCCCCACACTAGCAACAGCTCAGTGTCAACCCCAGACCTGCTATTCCAGTGAGCCACCATCAGCTCCAGCACCTGATGATGAAGCCCCACTGGAATAGCAGGTCTGGGGTTGACACTGAGCTCTTGAAACCGTGGCCACCTCTCCTTACAGGAATGGCAGAGGCTGCTCTCAGTGCACATGAACAGGCAGTGAGTAGTGGGTGGAGCGTTGTTGACTGATGAAGGAGTCAGACGCTTAAGTAGGACTGAGGTGTAGACAGAGGCACAGGTGCATGACAAGGGCACTCTAATGTTTTTAGTAGTATTCTGGCTCGAAAGCTAAAATGGCTGAAGTCAAAACTGGTTGCACAACTGGAGAGGGGCTGGTGTCACAAGAATAGGAAGCTGCATGACTAAAAATGGCTATTGTTAACTATTTGAAGATGATGATGGACAGAGCTTTTGGAACAGTGTTACCTGGCAATGTAACAGGATCATTGTTGTTTGGGCACATTTTATAAATATATACAATATATATTTTTTCATGAATAGGAAAATAATTACGATTATCCAATCAGAACACATTGAACCGGTTATGTGGTTGCCCAGCAACATAGGTACAGTACTAGGGCAACTCTTTGAGCTAACGGCAAAGCTGTGGGTTGGGGTGACCACAACCTTCTGGCTGAACACTCAGTGAGTGCCCATCTGAGAGCACTGGGGTCAAACCCTTTTTTTTTTTTTTCAGTGCTGCTGGGTAGGTCATGCTGTCCTAAAATCAAAGGTTACTCACCATGACTGTGACCCCGTCATGCACGAGAGAGGGCGAGGCGTACAAACTGGTGGAGTAGCGACCCACATACAAGGTGGCCCTGCTGACACACACACACAAACATTAGGTTAACTAAAAAAAATTGGGTTTTGGTCATATTTACAGTAAGTATATACACAGTATACACATTTTCACTATATATGAAAAACAAAGCTGTAACTGTATCTAATTCTCATTTAAATGAACTGAAATGGTCAATGTAATAAACAATGTGCCAAAAATACAAGGGAAAACCGTTAAAGCAATGACATAGACAAATTCAGTCAATTCTTAATACACTATTTGACATTTTATCGACCAGACAGAATAACCCTTCAAAGTTTCTATAAATATGATTTAGTTTATTTTAAATATGATTTAAATCTAATCAAAAAGGTGAAACTCATAGCAGTTCAGAGCCACACCAAGAGAAGGCTGGGTTTTTGGAAGTGGTCCAGTGGACCGTACTGGAACTTGTGAAATCCCAACCAAAGGTGACATCCTGTGCAACGCTCCCTGCTAAACATGCCAAACAAGCCTGAACAGCTTGTCCAGCTGAAGCAACCCATCTCCACAGCAGAGCAAGGAGCATTTGCCCAAGATCAGCTCTCAAGACAATGCCTTGAGGCGTCCATCACAATGCCTGTCTTTAGGGTGTGTAACTTTTAAACGGCCGCAAACATCTCAGAAAATCAGACAATAAATAACACAGACTCATGAGCTACAGTTAGAGGTTGTGAGGAGCCTCTATTGAAATGGGTTTGCTTTTATGAATGGTTTTGGATACATACAGTAGATCAACCCCTCACCCCCTCTTCCTGAGATACCCTGAGGAAGGTTGATAAGAGTTTGTGATGATTTGTAAGCCTAAACAGGTTAGAGCCCTGAGGGGTATCCCAGTCTAGCCAAACGAGCCCCTCTG
Source organism: Sardinella longiceps (assembly GCA_027497455.2). Classification (NCBI taxonomy): domain Eukaryota; kingdom Metazoa; phylum Chordata; class Actinopteri; order Clupeiformes; family Clupeidae; genus Sardinella; species Sardinella longiceps. The sequence continues at coordinate 18,042,689 of JAODXP020000015.1, read as the reverse complement.
AATGAGAACTCTACATGTTCACTTCAAACATCTGAGAGGGGTTTGGACTTGACTTCAATGGTAATAAATCCTGGGTAAAAAAAGGCCCAGGCAGAATTCTCTCCGGAAAGTACTTTCTTGGCTAGCATTTTCTGCAGCTCCAATCACATACTATTGGAGCAGCCAATAATGGGATTTTGTAATCATTACGAAGAGATGGCAAAATTGCAACAGATATGACACAGTAAATGTCATGTCCATGCCTGTGGGTAAAGTGAGCTTCAGGCACTAGTGTAAGTGAACAATTGCATAACACTAAACCTCTCAACGGGAAATTCCATCGTCATTTCCCGAAAACCACTTCCGTTGTGCCATTTATGTAATGCACTGCTAACTACCAATAACTATTACCCAGTCAGCATGTTTCTTGCGAGGTGAGGCTGACTCCCAATGCCTGCCCTAAGCGCTGAACCCTCAAAGACTTAACTGGCATCAACTGTCCAATTACAAGGCAGACTCATTCTACAGTAGTTGGTAAAAGAGGGGTCAGGGCTTAGAGTGGACATTGGGATTCAGCCATGGTGTGAGTGTGGGATGCAGTGGCTTACGTGAGCTTATCCTTGGGGGGCTTCTTCTCCTCTGGGAAGGGGTAGGCCCAGCGAGTGATGCGGCCCATTTCGCCCGACATGACGGTGAGGTAGCGCAGCGTGTCCTTGGCCATGTTGGTGTGCGGCAGCTTGCGCAAGCCCTCGCGCTGCCACATGTACACGGCCACAACCGGCGACCCGTAGTTCTCCACCCACTGCACGTTGCCCGACTCGCTGTCCACTGTCACCACCAGCCCGTCGCTGTTCGACACAAAGTGGGCCATTTCTGCCATGGGAGAAGAGGGTGACGTTAAAGAACAGTGACACATAAAGAAGAGTCAAAGATACAATCCTGGGGGGCGCAGTGGCTCAGTGGGCTAGAGCGTCAGACCATTACTCCAGGGACCCGGGTTCGATTCTGACCCGAGGTCATTTCCCGATCCCACCCCATTTCTCTCTCTCACTTGTTTCCTGTCATCTCTACACTATCCTATCTGATAAAGGCAAAAGCCCCCCCCCCCCCCAAAAAAAGATAAAATCCTGTACACTCCAAAGCACAAAGTAGTGCCCCAGATTAAGGGCTGCCCACTGCTCTGTGTGTGGGTGTGCGCACCCCAACAACTTGTGCGTCTGCGTACATGTGGGTATAACCCCTGGATGGGTTAAATGCACAGAAAAAATTTCCTTCCCCAAGGACAAAATAAAGTACTCTTAGGCCCAATCTCAATTCTATTTTTCTACCCCTACCCCTACCCCTTACCCCTACCCCTCGGCCTTTCAAACGGAGCTGTAAGGGGTGGCTTGAAACTGTACCCCTTGAAACTGTACTCTTACTTACTCTTACTAATGCTGTAAGGATATAAATTTGTCAGAGCTATTAGAATATGGCAGTTTGAGTCAAGAAAGAGCTTGAGGGACTCTCATTAAATGTACTTGAGAAAAATTTCAGTTTCCATTTATCCATTTATCTCGTAACTGCCTTTTTTCCCTTTTAATATATAATATTCATAATCAAAATTTAGTTTCTAGATTGGTTAAGACAAATTGAACACTAATAGCACTAATAAGATTCAATTTAATTTGGCTAATATTAAACACTAATAGCAAGCACTAACAAACCATTGTACAGTGGCTGTATGACATCAGAGTAAATCATTAAGTGGGTTGCGTATGTGGCAATATCGTAGTATGTTTACAAAGACCAACAACCTTTTATCCTTTGGGTAAAGTGACAGGGACGCCAGGAATGTCTCGATTACACCAAAAACAGAAATTCTGTTGCGAAAATACATTTGTAGGAATTACGCTTTAACGGCAGAAATCTTAACTGAAAACTGTAAATGTTTGCTTAGGCTTCAGCCCAGCCAATGTCCCAGTAAACAAGTCTGTGCACTTACAGTATGTCCACAACTGTCAGGCTTCCTCTGCACAGGTCTTTGTGTACAATGCAAAGAATGTGTCATGCTATGTACACAGTCAGTGTTGTCCAACGATAACGTATGACAGTATAAGTATAAACTAGTCTATTCTGCTCTGTATGCATAATGCTATGAAGTATAAAGAGATCCGCTACTGATCAACTCAGAAATGACTCGAGCTCTTCTCTTCAAGACTCGTTATTAAAGATGGAGGATGAGGAGAAGGTGGAGGAGGAGGAAGCAGCTCATACTGTATTTGGTGTCATCGTCAGGCAGGGTGGAGGCGTAATCTGAGTAGGTGGCGTTCCAACGAAGCTCTCGACTCTTGGTGTCATACATAGTAATGGTATACTCTGAAGAAGAGACATGGAATACAGAGATGGAATACATTGAGATCATTGAGCATATGGTTCAAATACTAATTATGCATACTTTATACATATATAAAAGTCTTAATGCACCAGGACTTGCAGAGCCTTATCACTATGTCACTATGCTGTCCAAATACTGTACTGTATGTACATAAAAATTGTATGTGTATGTGTATGTGTGATTGTGATTGTGATTGTGATTGTGTGTGTGTGTGTGTGTGGGGGGGGGGGGGGGGGGGTGGCTTTTGTTTTGCTCCCTACCTGTCCGTCCAAGGAAAAGCAGAGATGACGACGGGCAGAGCATCTCGGCAAAGGATGAGGTCAGGGTTTGTTGCTTCTCACCCGTTAGTAAGTCAACCACATACCACACATCCTGCTTCTTTCCTGCAAACACACACAAATATTTCAGTGACTCACTCCATTGAGGTCACTTTCCAAAACACCCACACAGTGATAATGATAACTACAACATTTAAAAAACTCTGATACACAAATCACCAATTCCTGTTTCTTTAATTAAAAAAACAAACAAACTTAAAAACACCCAATGTTTATCAGATCCAAAGCTTAGGTTTGGGTTCCCAGTTATTTTGGACCGTGATCTGAATGTTCTAAGGGCAGCACCACAGATTACTGAGGAATGAGTGGGAGGCTAAGCACTCTCTTCAAGTTGCTCCGCAGGTGAGCGCCGCTAACGTTTCCCCACTTCATTAATGTGATGGCCAAACAGGACGTGGGTCATTAGCGTCTCTTCACACCACATACTGGGCTGGAATAAATCTATTCCACACCCCTGCCTCAAGAAGCCCCTCTCTCTCTCTCTCTCTCTCTCTCTCTCTCTCTCTCTCTCTCTCCTAAGGGGAGTGGTAGCACCAGACGGATTGCTCTGGCCAGTGTGGGCAAAGCGGAATTGCATTGGGGGGGGGGGGGGGGGGAAGAAAAAAAAAAAGCCACAACGCCCACCCGCCAGGCTGGCCATTTGGCACCCCTGCGGTTCTGCAAACGGGGCGTTTGTTTGCCCGGAGACAGCAATGCTAAAATGCCCTGAACTCCTAACCAGCAATGGGCTTTGGTGTGGAGGAGAGCATGAGTCCACGTGAGGATAGGAGGGAGGAAGCGGCTGGAGGGTGAAGACTGATGAGAAGAGGGCGGAGGGAGGAGGAGGAGGGAGGTGGTGATGGCGACGGCATTCAGCCAAGCCACTGTGCACACTGAAAAGAGGCCATTGAGACGCAGAACCGCCGCAGAACAACAACAATGACAGACTTTTCATTTTGCATTGTTTGGCTTTAAAAAGGGGCGAGGCGGAGGCAGTCGGCTGAGCCGGGGCAGTCGCATGAGGACGCGAGACGAACGTTTTGGGTGTGATTGGCTTAAAGAATGCCAGAGCAGGGAGAAGCAGAGAGGGTAGAGGTGAGAGGATGTACAGTGTACTTACCTGTGTAGAGAAGACCGTCTGTGCTGCGGCACGGCGAGGCCTGCACCAGCTCAGGGATGGTGAAGGGAAGTTTCTGCAAGGGCAGGATGCCACAAGTCAGTAAACACCCAAAAACAACATGGTCTCCAGAACTGAGAATTGAATGCTTCAATTCACTGTGATCATATCCCTCTAAAATGATCAATTCCTCTTATTAGTGTTGGCTTATTAATCAAACTCATAGTTGGTCGGTCAGTTGTAAAGGGGGTCCCTGATCCTATTTAGCCACTATGGGCATGGCTATGTGCTGATGCTGAAAACGTGTGCAGAATACCCTTGAAATAGTGAAAAAATACATTTGAATATAGAATCCTATTAAGTCCCACCCCTAATCACAATGATGAGATGCTGCTATTCCCTGCATTGTCACAATAGTACTCAGCACAACACAATGGACAAACCCCACTGGTTTTCATTCCTTCCTCTTACAACACACTTCTATAGACTAAGGGGGGGTGTGGGGTCTCCCACAGTGGATGTTTAATGGATGAAAAAGGTGACTAGTTTTCCAGAGAAAGAGGAAGCTGCTAAATCTATGTAGCAAAGAAAAAGGGGAAGAGAGTAGTCAGTGTGTATAGCCTCACCGTTAGCCCCTCGTTATTCTTCCCGCCCAGGGTGTACAGGCTGCCGTCATTAGGGTCTGGTAAAAATGCTGGTCTATAAAGGGAAAAACAGACAAAACAAATCTGAAAAATCAAATCTATTGTATTTATTACACAACAAAACCACCACTATCACATCTTCCCCTTTACAAAACTACTAAATACCAAAAACACTGCCACAACTGTCAAAAGTGTGTCTTGAGTCTTGGAGGCTGGCTGTGGTGCAAACATGTTCTTGTGCAACTCTGAGGTGCTAGCCTGGTCATAACCAGGTCCCAGGTCTACGTTTCGCTACTAAAGAGGGTCTGGGATTACAGCTATTGAGAAACGATTGCATGCTGGAGGTGTTCCAATTCAAAAAAGTTAGCTGATTGGTCAGGACGGGATGTATCCTGAGCGAAGCGGCCAATTGGCAGAATCCCAGAAGGAGATGAAGGGAGATGAGAATGGAGCAGAACTGCGTAGGAAGGCATGGCCAGGCTACAGTACATACTTGTGTACTGTACATACTACAGTACATACTTGTGCATGATCACTAGGGACAGACACCTGGTGCACAGACATCTTTATTATGCTACAAACAAACCATTCAGTCAGAAAAGAGTACATGCAACAATGATCTTGCAACATTTCAATATCTACAGTATCATTTCCCTATAGCAAGCAGTTGATAGATTTTATGGCAGTTTGTGTGATGGGGAAGAGACTGTACCGCACACTAACTATCTATTCACCCATCTTGTGTGAACATGGCACTGATGGGTCACTGCTGTTGTGCAAGAAACTGACTGCAGCATGCTCTTGCACATGGATGCAGAAGCGTAGCAACAGGGACCTTTTTTTCTTAATCAGAGAAGCCTTGCAAAAATGATCCTCCAATAATAGTGTGAACAGGAAAAGAGATGCAAGATCAGCAACTTGTCAAGTTCCTGTTTGGTATCTTGCACAATAACATATCTACATGCTGAAAAACACACACACACACACACACACACACACACACACACACACCACACATACACACACATTCATGCGTTCAAGCATACTTACTCAGCCACATGCGTAGGGACCTGAAGAACAGGATCTGCAAAGGGATGAAAGAAAAGCTTTCAGTTAGAATTCCCACACATATTGTACTGTCATGCAAATACCATGGTCATACATCAGCTACAAGAATGCTCTGCATCAAATACTACAAAGGAAGCAAAAAAAAGCTATCATTAAAAAGCCATTTTGAGCTTATTCGTGGCACGCCTCTAACCTGACATACCCTTTGCCAACACGTGAGATACAGTCCTGGGGCTGAGCCTCCACCTTCACAAATATTGGAATTGGCTTGAGAGGCTTTTTCTAATACAATCAACAAGACATGAGTCTTTACCCACGAGGAAGGGGGAGAAAATGGCCCCCGCAGTGAAATCAGGAAAGCATGGTGGATACACAAGCGGGCTAAACAGCCCTGCAGATAACACCTTTAATACTACACAAACAACTGGAGGTGATAACGCAGACACACAAGGTCAGTTATCAGGATGGCCTATCAATCATGTACCCGGGTTCAGCGTTAAAAGGTCATCAAGGTCTTGATTCAATCGTACAAGGTTAAAGGGCTCACCACCTTTAAAATGAAGTTGTTTTGCCTTCACCAACATAAGACCTTATGTAAATATTTTGTTTTTAATGCATAATTACACCCATCTCGACCAGCAACAGGTACACTATCTACACTGGTCAGCTAAGCCTGACATCAAACTCATCCGCATACACATGGCCAGCTGCCAGTGTTGATAGATCGGCGGAGATGCAGTCTGTTACCATAGTAGCTGGCAGTAAATATGTATACTTGGACCTGGCTGAAGAGTGGGGAAAAGCTCAGTACGCTACATTATGTATTTAGGGCAGTGGCCATTAGACACATAGTGCAGCCAAAGCATCAAAGCATGACAGTCAATGAATGATGTAGATTTGGGAGCCAGACTAAGGACTCGGCTACTCACAAGCCACTGTTGTTGGCCTAGATGGGATCCCCATCTACACACAAACACACGCACAAGTGTAAATGATTGCTTGAGCGTGAGGGGGGAGAGGTTCTGAATGAATACAGTTTGCACTGGCTGGCATGATCATGGTAATCTTAACATCAAACCTCACCACTCTGCAAGAAAGCACTTGGTTATCTCCACAACAAATCCTCTACGAGAATTTGCTAACATACAGCAAAAATAAGCTCTCTCACTCTCTCACTGTGTGTGTTGAAGATATGTAGTAAGTGATAGCATATCTATGCCACTCCTACCAAGTTGGATAAGGGTATTTTGATGTTTGACTTTACTTCTGGTGCACTTCTGACAATATGAAAAACTGTGAAAATAAACTACTGTAATGCTGAAGGACAACACATTGATTTTGCAAAACATCTCCAGTTATGAGGATCAAATATGAGTGGGACTTGGGAATGCAAATTTTTCACCCCAACTTACTTTTTTATTACACGCGATCAAGATACCATAGGTATGATTGATATAATGAATATGTCTGTGTGGTTCAATTTCTTAAACATGGTTTATACATGGCATTGCTTATACTCTTGAAAGTCTTGACAGTATTGAAAGTAGAAGGCACAGAGCACTAATGTGAGAAAGTGAACTTGAGATACCAAGGAAAAGGGGAAAAAAGTGGAAATAAGAGAAAGAAAAACAGGTGAGTGAAATGTGACCCAGGCCTGGGTACACATCCAGAGTCCACAGAGTCTTTATGACAATCACTTCCTCCTGGCCACAATAAGCAGAAATGGACGCAGTTTCCCATGGATGGGCGTCCCCTCAGTCTAACCTGAGGTCTTCGTTGCAACGAGGGGTGGGGGTTCTCTTACATAACTGGGGTATTATGAAGACAAAACACTTTGACTGTGGGGAACAGCCCAACCTGTGTAACCGAGCCCCCACTGGCCTGTTTCTCAACTTACCTTCCTTCAGTGTCCATTGGATGGAACCCGATCTCTTGCTGACGGCGTGGAGGTTCCCATCCAGCGTGGACACAAAGAGTAGGCTCTCTGGCAGTGAGAGAGTGGCCCCACACAAACCCTGGAAGAAGAAAGACCAGCGCAGGAGGTGAACAACAAATCCAAGACCACCACTAACAAAAAAAAATAAAAAATCATGCATCCATAGGAGTGGTTTCTACTTCAAACGGTTATAGGCATCGTGAAGTAAGAGGGCTCCAGTAGTACTTACACGCCTATTGCCAAAAGCTTTAACACCTACAAAAGTAGCAACACTATTTATTTTGGGCCATGCTAATGATACTAGACCAGTGAAAGACAGGATGTAGTGGTCTAGTATGTTTCATGATGATGCACTGGGGAAAATAAGCTCAATAGCTGGCTTTCACCCTACGTCACAAACGTATTTTTCAGCGTTCTTCTGTACGCGCGCAAACCTCAACTGGGGGGCTACTGGAGCTGGAGCCATTGAAAGCACTGTATTTTGGCTGCAACTTTTTTGTACCAAAAGCCTCAGTTTTGTGCCGTTTTTGGATGTTATAAACTGTCTAACTGAGAGAAGGGAAAGGGTTAATATTGAGTACCTAAGGAAATAGCCCGTAAAGGTGAGAAATGGGGAAAAAACTCAGAGAACCATGCCATAGTTCGTAATGCCCACAGCCGCGATTGTCGGCAAATCTTTCCGCTCTTGAGAAAATTCTGACATTTTCATCAAGTACGGGTCACGTCCGATGTATTTCCCTACCAATTCCTTGTATTTTTCCCTACATACCGGCTCCAAACCACTACAATATGCAATTTTCTCCGTGCCGTCCATTGGCGTTGTTATGCTTGCCTCCACATCCTGCCCATCAGTTTGAATTGTTCGCGCTCCCTTTATCACGTCACTGGGACCCTGCTATTAGTATAGAGTTGCAGTAGTGACTAGCATCTTTTTCAGATATGGAAGGTTTGACAGCTGTATTAAACAAACGAAAACACTCATCCCAGGGTGAAGAAATATGATTAAATCATGACAAAATTCGACTTAATCTCAATTTTCAGCTAATTCAAAAACATTATTGGGGCAAAGGAATACAGCAGGTTACTGGTGCAAAGTGCATGCTAAACACTGATTAAGAAGGAACTTCAATAGCTGCACCTTTGACTCACACCCATACATCCCAGGCAAAACAAAGAAAGTAATAGCCAAGTAAGGCCTGCAATTACAGATGCATTCATGAAGCAAACTGTAACAATAACGCTCACAGTCTTTCGTGATAAACATCTGCCTTTGTCACATCACGCTCTCAAGACAAAAACTTCCATCCTTCGCCTTGTGCAACTACAGATCCGTTCTACAGCCTTTTGCAGCTGAAGTGGAACACAAGGCCAGGACTCTGCCGAGATCCTGCCGCCACCGCCACATGATGCAGAGGACAGCGCTGTGACCTCACAGTGGGATTCAACTTTCTTCTCTTTTTTTTTTTCTTTTTCTACTCTGGAGCTGCTTTTTACAGGCACTGTTTGTCACAGAGCAGGTGCAGTGTGGGCTGACTGGGTAAGGGCCACATGATCACATGTGCATCTCTTGCTCTCCTCCAAGTGTTTGGCTCAGACGCACTCATCACCACGGGGAGATATGGACCGAGACCTACGAAAACTAAGCAGGGTGGTGGTGGAGAGAGAACAATGCAAAATAGAGATGAGAAGATGCATATCAGATCATGCCTGACAACTCAAAAAAAAACTTTACAAAGAAAGTGGTTAAATCTAGTAAGATACACAAGAAAGTCAAACTCAGACGAAGATAGAGCCAAATGGAATGTTTCTGCTGTTTATGCACAAGACTGTGAGAAGCCTTTCTCTGGGTGTGGGGGCAGACACAGAAACGGCCCGTCTTAGCTCACCAGTCTGGCAGCACCCACAGACAGCAGGGTGGGGTGCGTATCACTCCTGGAACCCTGTCTCTATTGCTCAACCTTAGGCCAAGAGCCAGACTCTGGGCCAATGTTGCTTCTGGCCAGAAACAAGCAAAGTCGTAAGCTTATGAAAATAGTTAGCTTCGGGACTTAGGAGGGGGAGAAAAAACAGTCCCCCTCTCCCTGTAATGACTGTCCTGAACTACATGGACACTAAAAAAACAACAACAAAGGTACTCAAGCCTTAGCCTAATAACCCTGTTTGTAGGCCCTGAGGCAACCCAATGACATTTCCTTGAAGCTCAGCTAAATGACATCGCTTTACCCACCAGGTCTCACCAGATTCTTTCAAAGGGAAAAGCCATAATGCACTATACAGTTATCATGATCCAAGTGAATTTACTAGAGGATAACATTGCTCAATACAACAACATCTCTCAAACTCTGACCTTCTGTTGGACGGCCCCTTGCCGACACACTGTTAAGACCAGAGTAAACACCAAGCACCTGGACCTTCCCACTTCATGGCAGGCATACGAAGGGCTGACCAAAACAGGAACAGAAGATAAACCCAGGCGCTAGTTTCATTCACTGGCACTATAAATGCCTTTTCTCGCTTTCAGTAGTGAGGAGAGAGAAAAAAAAACACTTTCATGTTCCGAAAGGCCCATCTGTTGAGTCATGTTGCGAGCCAGCAGGCATCTGAAATTCTACTGCTTTCTGGACTATAACCATCACAGTGGGAGAGAGAGAGAGATCATCAAACCCTTTTTGTAACTTTGCACATCAAAATGCCTTTCCACACTACTCCGGTCAGACATTGCGTAATGTTGATTACATAATGCTGTACGCCCAGATGTGCTAAAGCTAAATATCTGGAGAACATGTAGGCCAGTTAGACTCACTTATTACTAGTGTTATAGTTTTAAGTCAATTAACACCAGTAATGTAGTCAAACCTGGCCAGAGGTTGACGGTCACAAATGCATTTATGAAAAAATAGCATCAGGGAGACAAAAACACAAGGACTCTACTGTAAATGACTGCTTGTGGGTGTGTGTGGTAAGGCTGTAGGTTTTCTTAACTGACAGCTAATCTCAGAGTAATGTTTCTAAATTAGGCTATGAACTCTATCCCATTTTATGTAACTGAATGCTGAACCAAACCATTCACTAGTTCTAGTAATCATGTGACACTTAATCCAATTCTAGTCTGGTAGTGCACACAGCCCTATACATTATGTCTAGAAGATACAGCCAGTCAGCATTCAGTTGCATGCCAATTTAGAAAACATCCATTTCCTAAATAATAACCAATGAACCGTTATGAAGTGGTCAAAACACATTTTAGACCTTTTTATTATTATTATTAGTAGTAGTAGTAGTATTATTAGCTTATTATTCATGTCTGCATAGAAATGCTTCTCAAAATCGTTTGGTTATTCCCTTTGACTACATAGTGGGTTATACAAAAAAAAGGACAATTGTGAATGATAGAGTAAATTAAGAGAGTAACTGAAGAATGTCTGCCCAAATCTCCCACACACAGCGAAAGGTTGTCTGGGCCTTACTATGCTACACTGTGCCAATCAGTGAGCAGATACTAAGGCAAGACCTCCCTATGTCAACACACCTATCAGTACTCTAGGCTCTGGGTGAGCGTCACGTGGCTGCCATCACAGAAGTAGATGGAGCACAGCACGCTGCAACTACACAGAGGTTTTGCCGGGGCCATGCGCCGTCCTTGTGATAAGAGTGGAACGCAGCACACAGAGCTTGGACCACTCAGGCCCTCGCCTCATCGCCATTCACATCTGCTCCGAAACCACGGCAACACATGCAGGTCGCTGGGGCACAGATGAGTCATTTGCCATGCAGACCCATGTCTCAGTTTATTCCACTGGAGCCTTTTGCATATAATCATGTAAATTGGAGCAACAGAGATGCTGGTGGCCTATTAGGTTTGAGGAATTCAGCATGTGGCTGCTGCTCCAGGCAAAAGCCCACTGCTCTCACAGAGAAGTGTGAGGGTTAACTACTCTCTTGTTCACTTAAAACATGAGGGAAAATCTACAGAAAAACCTGCTCTGTGGGGACAACCAAAAAAGAGGATTCCATATACATTTCCACCACAGACAAACAATATAGCTTTACTTTACATTTGGAAAGACACAAAGGGACAGACAAACAAAGTCCACTTCCATCAAATCAGAATTTAAAAAAAAAAAAAATTCAGTTTGTTGAATGTGTTGCTCTAACAGGTAGGACTAACGTTGACCTTAAATCCCCTCACAATTGTGATGTGACAGACGAAGATGAAGACCCCTGACACAATAACAGGTTTAAAGTAATCCACTTATCGCTGAATAGGGTGGCTTCATAAGCACTATTGAAGTTAACATGAATAGGCCTATATTGTCATTTTGACATGAATTAGTTACCTTAAACAATACAAATACAGAATCTACAGACCTATGACAAATTGTCACATGATTAGTAGTTTAGGCCTAACGTTAATCTTACAACGAAGATGTATCAAATTAAGAAATTAAAACGCCACCATATGCTGACTACATTCACTTGATAACGTTATTACAGTCCCGGATAATAAAGTGGGGGTCTGTTAATTGGTTTTAGTACAGTAATGTTTGAATGGCATGACAGAAGATATTCAGCAAATAACGTTATTTTGTTAGTTGTGACATTGATTTCAACGAGATGACCAACCTCCACTCAAGTGTAAAATGGGAGTTATTTTCTACAAGATAACGTTACTTCCTTATATTGACCACATGTTAGGTATTCACATGAAAGACTTATCTTACGATGATTTTTATACACAGAATGAATACGTTTAAGTAATCAAAGACGTGCTTATTATTTGCTACTTGTTTACTCTCGTCAGTGTGTCTTTTAGCTAACTGGCTAGCTATTCCAAACCCATTCTTACCGTTTGCGGCACAATGCAGATCAACGTGAAAATGCACCACACGAGGGCCCGACTACACACTCCCCACATCTTCCGGATATCAGGTGAAGTTCATAAACACAACAGAACCTTGGTAAGTCAGATACAGCCTAAGACGAGACGAGAACGATAATTTTTCAAATTGCGTCTTCTTCCATGCTGTTTGTGTTTCTAGCCAGCTTGTCTTTCGCTTGGCTGCTACACTACACCGTCTAGTCTCACAGTCCTTTCCTGTTAGCGCATGAGTGGGATGTGACGTCACTAACCATATGACGCAGGGGGACGAGGGTTACTTTTCTAATCTTTTTTCGAGGATTAAAAAATATATATACGCAATATCAAATATATTTCGTCAATCTCGTATTGAAAGTCTATTATTTAGGTGGACTAAACATTTGGAAAAATTCTTACAAAGAAAACACCGGAAGTACGTAACCGTAAGGCGGATATAAGTTCATTTTTTATCACGTTTGAGTTCACTAGAGGAGTTGCAGACGCTCATTGTGATCTGTTAGAAGACCTGAAGGACTAGCGTGCAGATTGCACAGATAATCATGTCTTTGATTGACCCGTGTTGGTCGATTTTAGTGGTAAAGATTAAATTATACAATAGTGGCTAAAACGACAGGAAATGAAATGGATCCTACATTTCCGAACAGCACAGATTCTTTTGCGGGGCCGTAATGGGTGAGTTTAGGTTTTGGTCGATGCTAAAATTGATGTATTGAATGGTGTATGTGTATGCAACTTGAATGTATGATCAAATGTCATTGTTGTTGATGGTCTCACTAACTGAATTGTGCTGTAACATTGTGATTTATTTATTTATTTTGTAGGAAATCTTCATATGAAACGCGGTGTATAATGGCACGTGGTCGGCAGCATGGCTGCCTCTACTGGATGAAGAGGTCGTGGACGCTCAGGTCTGGCACGTGTTTGTAGCCTGCATTAGATCCTCGTTTCTTTTCTTTTTTTTCAGTAGGCCCTCGTTTCAAAGTACAGAATGATGTTGATTTTGCGTTAGACTTCTGACCCACGATGAAGTAATCTTATGATAAATTCACTGACAATTAAATTGACTTGGACCATGGCACTAAGTGGGTTATCACTCTGTTTTAAAAGTCTTTGAAAAATTTCATTGCAGGATTCGGGAGACTTGAGGTATTGCCCGGGGTTGGATCAGAGCTGTCAACAGGCCTTGCAGTGGCCTTCAGATGTAAGGGTATGTAGTCATTTTGACACATTTCGTCATGAAGGGTCCAACATTTGTGTAAGCCTAACTCATCCCACAAGTCAAGAATGATGATACAAATGCGTTAGACTTCTGATGAACCATGAAGTTAACCTTTTGTCACTGACCTGACGTCTTGCAGCCTAAACGGTGCATAATTTCAAATGCTTTTGGGCTAATAGCTTTTTTCTTTCTTTCTGTAGGATGGACAATGGTGCGGACATGGAGAAGAGACGCTTAAAAGCCCTCCAATAAATAAAAATTCACTTGGATCATACATGACTGTCTTTTGTTCTTATTCCAAACACTGGCACTGCCTTTGAACCTGTGTTTACCTCTCTGTGGTTTCATGGGCCAAGCTGCAGTGCAAGAGCAAGTGTTCTTGTTATAACTGGGGCCTCTTGGCACTCTCACCAAGTTGCTCTTTTAAAAGCAAGTTACACCTTTTGTTATGCATATTTCACTTTCAACGTTATGAGTGAATGACATGACTCTGTGGTATCATGCCCCCTTAAATCAGCTTAAGAATGTAAATCCGTCTATTAGACTATACAAGAGTTCAATGTTGAATCATTGCTGTGGGGTTTGTCTTGAGAAGGAGGTTGAGCTATGTGAGACTAATTTGGTTAGAACATTTTAGCAAAGGTACCTATATTTGCAACCTTCATTTAGTCATGCAATTTTAGGTAGCCTAAATAAATTTGACATTTAATGCTAAACTAATTGTCCCGTACTGCATCATACTTTGTAGTATTGCTCAATTGAGAAAAAAAAACTAGTCTAGGACTTGTTAAAAAAAAAAAAGTATAATCCCTGTCAATATGGGCTTGCCAACACGTCACTGGATCCAGGTATGTAGGATGAGGCTTGTTGAATTGCAGTGTCTTTGATGGTTGTAGGTTTGTGGTTAGAAATGTTTCAAGGGACGTCATCTGGTGCCTTTTGGAGAGAAGACTTCTCTGATTACACCACTTACTATCTCTTTCCTATTCTATTTCACTCCAATATCATTAAGGATCCAAGCCTTTTGGTAGAAAACTCAAAATGGCCATCATATTTCAGTGTAGCTATTTGGATGTGTATTCTGCAGGCACACTACCTTGTGGCACTCCAGTATTTTCTGTGTCTGACATGGTGATCCATTCACTGTAACATGCTCTGATAGAGTTGTGTGGATTGTTATAATCTGACGGTTGCTGATATTGCATGTCTGGTAATGGTATCGGTATTGTATTCAAAGTAAGATGGTCTGCATTTGCCTATACAAAAAGTGTGGCAGGGCCGCTGCAACACTCATGTCCTGATGACATGGGAAATAATCATTCATAGCTTTCATGCATTTGTGTGCATGCTGCATAGAACTTGTAATTTTGGAAGCCTCATATCACCCCCTTTTCTTGGTGGTGCTGAAAAAAATGGAGGAGGAATGGTGAGGTAACACTGAGGGTAATTTAACCCATCTATTGGTTATGAAAACGTACACCTGGAGTAACGAACAGGCATCACATAGCCCAGAGGACAGCTGGGATTTAGTTGTTGTCCTAGTCGGTGTTTAACTTGGTTATTGAGGGAGGAGAATAGAGCACTGTTCTTTCAATCCACCCTGCTCCCCTTTCCTTCCTTGCCTGGGCTCAAACCTCTCAGCCCCAGCCTCATATTTCAAATGTCAGGCTATGGCGGCACCAGGAGAAAACAGCTTTAAGGTTTAGGATCAATCAGTTGGAAATGAATGATACAGCATTGAAGCAAAAGATTTTTAATAGATCCCTTGTGTGCAAGCTGCCATGACATAAATAAACAAACACCATAATTTAAACACAACAGCAATGACATCTGAAATAATGTAACAAATAATGTTATTTGGCATAAGAAGCACACAGGCTAAGAAACAATAGAACATTATTTAACCCCCACGTATTCACATTATGGCACTGGGGATGAATATCAGTACAATTTTACAATGCAAATTTCAAAAATCATTAATTTGATGAGGATGCTGTACAAAGAACATGCTAAAATATATTGCATGGCTGATGAGCATTGCTAATATCAAAGGCACTTAAGCCTCCATGAAAGACTGCTTTTGCGACAGTTTGGTAAGTGCACAGGTGAGAAAACTATTCCCTTTTCTGTAAGATGTAAAAGCGGATGACTTGATGAAATGCACATATTTACCCATTTGTATAAAATCTTTTTTCTTTTTTTTTCTTGTGACCAGTAATGCTATTGTTGATATTGAGACAGCAGTTTTCAAGTTGCACACAAGCACACATTTCTATGAATACAAATAAAAATGTACACACTATTTTGAGACATCTTGACTTTTTCCTGTATTTGCACATCTAGCTTATACACCTTTTGCCAAAAGAAAACATTCTTTTTATAATGTTACTGGACAACAATATTTAGAATACCAGAACTGATACATAGTGTGACTGAAAACAGCACAGAGTCTGAACAAAAGAAAAATTTCTTAGAACCGAATGTGGACATAAAATGACTCCTACTTACATTCATTAAGCCCGCTTTGTTGACAGATTAAGACACGCATTTCTTTTGGCTGTAAAGATTGTAATTTGCCCCCACCCTCTCCCCACACCTACACTGCAAAGCACTTGGTTGAGAAAAGGAGTTCAAGGGGAGGCGTTGTGTTGACAGAATCACTCAGGCATCTGTCTCCCCCAAAAACAAACAAACAAACAAAGTGACGACTGGCTCGTTTACCCACTTTGTTGTGAAGGTATTTGACGACTGGATTAGTCAGGTGGGAGGCGCGTGTCAGCTGGTATTGTCCATGAACACAGTGATGTTGATCTATTTGCATAAGTCGGATGCCAACACTTAATGACCGAGGCAACACAGGGGTGGAGGCAGCGAGACAAGGGATGTGTGGGCTTGCAAGTAGGCTTTTGTCTTCCAGCACAATGTTTTGCATGTGAGCACGGCTGTGAGATACAAAGCATGTGACAATCATCACATTACATGTACATCCAGACACACCTATACACACTGCCTTGCAGAAATTCATGGATCAGAGTGTCATAGTCTTGATGGCTTTTGATGTGTTTGAATGTGGCCTGTGCATCTGCACCTGTCAACTTTAATGCTTATGTCACTCACTTTCCCTTTATTCTTTCAAAAGCATGGGGTGCCATCACAAACCCGCACACACCAGCACACAGTTTAAGAACACAAACATACACACACCTGCCCCCCAAAAAGGTTTAGTGCTGCTTCTTTGTGTGTCAGGTCTATTTTCCTTTTCTTTCTTGTTGACTTGCTTCCTTTTGGAATGCTTGAATTTGCAGTGCAATTTTACATGCTATGGTAAAAAAAAGTCTTTGTAAAGTCCTCCACTGTTTAGGCTTTTCCTCACCGTCAGAAAGAGTGATAGTAGACAGAAGACTTTCCAACCGTCCACTGTTCACAAAATCTCTAGCTTTTGAAGATTCTATGAATTACAGGGTCCCACCCAGTTTTCTTCTGTGGAGACAAGGATGCTCTAGTGTCCATGCCCTTCAGTGGCTTTGTAATGTCTTACTACATGGTTCTATCCTCTCACAAACTCTCCTTTACAAGTCCTGTCCAGAGGAAGCCATCAGTGTCTCCTGTTTTCACCTTAACTACATTGACAAGGTGTGTGGCCCCAGGACACACTGCACTCATCAATGAATTCTGTTCCTTCTTGTTCCCTAAAAAAAAAGAACTCTTTTGTCACATGTCACTCTGAGTGGAGAGCTCAGCGTCTGAAGAGAACTCACTTTCCTTTAAAATGTCCATTATTGTCGCAGCTAGCAGACTCCTGGTTGAGCGGGGGTCCATAGCAGAGTGCATGATAGGTAGCCAAACATCATCCATGTTTGGCATGACAAATATTTTCTGTTGATTATAATATGAAAGAGATAGAATTAAAATAGTATAAAACATACAACCACATACACACACCACACAGACACAACAAGACTCCTATGAGCGACTATTCAATTTTCAAATAAACGCATCATCCTGCTATTGTCCTTCTGACATTACATTGATTTGCAGCATACTACTTTTGGAAAGGAAAACCATGATGGAACATGTCTTCCCACAACAAAGAATAGTTGTTTAAAGCCTATGCACTGTAATTACAGGCTTGTGGAGGCCCAAACAAAGATCACTTTTGCTTTATTGCTTTGCTTGAACAATCAGTAAACTGTTAGCTACCCCTCCAGGAAGAATCTCTGTGCAAACTGATAATTAAAGTAACAGTGATGACAAGCACATTGCTTTGAACCTCACACAAGTGGGAGGCCATAAATGAAATGAAACAACACTGTCCCCTGAAACGGCCCTGTTGGCATCCTAAACCACCAGAGGGCATTTCTTCTGTCTGCAAGCAGCCAGCCTAGAATGCATAGGCCTCAAACTAGAACAAGCTTCAAGCACATGCACAGTTTTAATTACTACCCAACAAATAAAAGACCTTCTTCAAAATACAATGTGAAAATCTTTCATTATTATATGACAAGTTCTGGGGCAAATGTTTGAGGATCTCAATGAGGTCACAGAAATGAAAAAATTCTTTGTTTAAAATGCCACAAGTCAACTGTATACCTGGAACTCTTGGTCAAGTTTTTTCTCTATCCAGTCAGTCACATGAGCAAAGGTAACCTCCCTTTCTCCCAGTTTGGGTCGAGCTTTTAGCTCAAGGTGTGGTGGGCTCCGGAATCCATACCTGGAATCGTGACATTGTATCAATCAAACCAAAGATCAATAAGTTCTAAATTTAAGATATAATTAGTATAACATTTTTCATCTGACATATTTAATGTCATCTTATTTTACATAAACTGTTAACTAGACCTATAGATTGCCAGTCCTAAATCCAACCAGCAGAGGGCAGTCATCAGTTTAAAAAAATAATTCGAGGAAAATCTCTACAAGCAATGGATTAAAGTAAGATTTTGTATAGGAAGAGGATGCATCTTTTACTTTTTACATTGGATTATTTGGAGACACTCCATTCATTATGTGAATCTGTTGTAATTCAGCTGCAACCTAAAAAAAAAAAATCACTGTTAACCAGTGAGAGAGAAGAGGTGGAACGTACCATATTCGATCGGTAGGGGGTGGAGGAATGTTGACTGCCAATGTCCCTTTGCACTCCTGCACTTCCACGGTGAGGAGCAGGGGGGTGTTAGACACCTCTTCCATCTTTTTCTTGATGAACTCCGTCTCAGTGGCTTTCTGGAAGTACTTGGACTTGGCAATCTTGTCCACGAAGCGGATGATCTTGCTGGGCCGGTGGCCACCAACGTAACTAGGAGAGGACGAGGGGCATCAGTGAGTCAGAGCGTATCTCTTATTCATAAAGCAGCCTCAGTCTCGCTCTCACATGTCACTTTGCTTTTCGCTCATTTGCAGTGTCTGAATCAGAGAATATTCCTCACCTCAAATTACCCATCTGTCTGCTTCTCTATACTGTAGCTGTACTGTATTTCTTTCTTTCTCTCATCCTTTCTTTTGTTCCCTCTATCTTGACACAGGTTAATAATTATACCTCTCTGGAAATTGGCATAAGTAAAACAAGTAGAATGCCATCAACATTTACAGAGGTCAAATCCAGTGGTTCATGTGGCGAGTCTGCATTGGTGACACACCTCTCAGCCCCAGGAGGGATAGGTTTGTCTGTGAAAACTTCCTGCGGCTCCTCTTCATCCGATGATCCGGCACTAGATGACTCTTCATCGCTGTCAGCCAAACAGTACGTCCGTGGCCTAGGCCTAGAGCATACAAACATGCACACATGCACACACACACACACACACACACACACACACACACACACACACACACACACACACGCACACATACACACAAAAACACATGCAGGACATACATACAAGACAAAGACAGAAGAAGAAAGGGTTTTTCTTGTTTGATCTGAAGAAATGAAGGCATCTTTGATTTCACCTGTCTTTCTAGTGGCATAATGAGAGGTGAGTGTCAGCCTGTCTCAACTCACCAGTGGGGAAATGGGGCCAGAGAGGGGCGAGTGCGTCCAGAGAGATAAAGAACATGGCAGACAAAATTATATTGCATTTTCACAAACCGTACCGTAGTGTCTTAAAGAGTGTTGAGGAATGTGTTGTCAGCCTAAAAAGCTTCTCAGTGCTTTTTAAACAATTTGTTATGAGACGGCTCACGGGAGCAGCTTTACTTATAATGGGTGATTACAACACAATCAAAAAAAAAAAAAGAACTACTTTGACAGATTTTTACTAAAACACTTCTTTGACATTTTTTTCTCCACTCGAAAGTCTAAAAAGTGTAGTGTTTCCAAAGTGATCAATGTTTGCAAAGCCAAAAAAGAAAGAAAGAGAAAGAGAGAGAGAGAGAAAGAGATGGCTCTTACCCCTCCTTCCCCTGTTCACCGAGCCCCTCTCCCTCCTTCCCGAGTCGGGACAGGTTCATCTTTGTCTCCAGCGTCATTAGGAAAGAGCCGTGATAAGAGATCTCCAGATCAAACCACAGGCCTTTGGGGCAGGAGACAGACAGAACACAGCTATTAAATGATCCATTTAAACCGGCATGGTAGAGGCTCAGGTCGCTGATACAGGAAAAATCAATTATAAAACATGCTGATGAAAAGATTACTAAAAAAAAAAACAGATTAGGATTACAGTATGACAGAAGAGCATCTCTCATTAACTGCTGATTCTATGGCAGCAGGTAGTAGAATATCTTAAAAAAACAACAACAACAACAACAACAACAAAACAAGGGAAAGTCAAGAGCGATCAAGGTCTTCCCTTTCATGCTACCTGCAGCTGAACCCTTTACATAACAAACGTCAAACATTTCTGAGCTCTTGGATGGAGAGCAGACAGAAAGAGCGCTTCATGTCTGACTCAACCTTGCACCACTCACGTCTGCATCGGATGGATAAACTTCTCACACACACACACACACACACACACACACAGACACATTAGTGATTCACAAATACATCTGCATGAAATCAGTCATGGACATAGCAATTGAGCTTTGGAGTCAACAACTCCACTTAACATCTATGTCATTTAAGGCAACAGCCTCCGTTTGACCATCAGTGAGAATACCAATACAATGGTATGACAAATCCATGTAGCCTACTGACTGATAAGGATGAAGTCTGACAGTGCCTGAGATTCATTTATATAACCATGACAAACAGTGGCTCAGAATACATCATTTTGCTGCATTAGAATGAATGAAGCCTCATCCACTCATACAGGCAAAACCTGCAGAGCCTTCTGCCTCTAAGCACAGTGATGGCTCATTGGAATCCCAAATGGGGGATCGTCTGGGAGACGCCTCAGTAAGCTGCTCATAAATTGGCCAGGCTGCCGAGGTGACACTTCATTAATCTGACTATGGGAACGGCACCCTCCCACCTCCAGCTATGACATCATCAGCCCCTGGCCTCAGGCTACTAAAGGGTTTTCCTTTTTACTCCTTTCGTTTGCTCAAAGTCTCAGTGTCACAGCAATTTCCTTTGGAATGAATAAAGTACTATCTTATCTTATCTTTTTTAATATTATAGGGCCTACCTTGAGAAGCACAACTAAAAGCGCAACCAGATGACTCACAACTCTTGGTATCTTGGTTTGTTTCATAAATAAAAACAACAACAACAAAAAAAAAACAACAACATTAACATCAGTACTATTCTCTCACAGCATGGACGGTCTTACCTTGATGATCGACATAAGGTCTGGAGGCTTTCAGGATCTTGGGGATGGTGATGCCCATGTCCAGTTCTGTCAGAGTCAGCTCATTCATAAAGTATGGCAACTGCAACAGGACAGACACAGTCAAGACCGCCACAGGGTTGTTCATTCACAGGATTTTTTTTTTATTTCTCCCAGCTAATCCATTTTAATCCCGTATTTATCCATGTAAGTCATTTTTGGAGCCAGCTGCAGTTTCTTTTCTAGACCCTCTTGCAGATGAGGGACAAAAAGAACACACGCACGCATGTACGCACGCACACACACACACACACACACAGGCCTACTGTACAGTACATGCACACACAGATGCAGGCAGTAATGGACAACAAAAACAGAATGAGGGCTAATTAAGGGTTACATATTGATCCCAGAAGTCATCTTTCTGAGCACAAGCGGTGGAGGAAAGATCCATATGTAGCCGGAGCTGTTCTCACCGCACTGAAGTCTCAAACCTGCCACTTCGTCAACTACAACTAACCCATGGGGGTTGGGCGCTCTAACCACTGGGATAAAAGCCCAGGCCAAGGAATTGAGTTGTGAGGATTTACACGTACTGCTGCCAGCTAGCCGAGCTAGTTAGCATCCATTACACATACATACCCGAATCTTGCTCAGTTTCATCTGGATCTTCTTGGACACCATGTCAGCCCAGTACTTCTCACCAAGGAAGTCCCAAAAGATCCTCCCGAGCAGAGCATTCATCCAGGCCTCAGATTCTGAGCCTTCCTCCTTACTGTCCAGCACCTGAGTGCCACACAGAAGCAAAGAATGGTTTGAAACAACAAGAAATGAAGAACAGCTTGCACTTGCACTGATTGAAATAACCCATAATGTATTTGAAACCATCAAATGACAAAAGATATTGATTTAACTTTAATGGATGCCTATGCTAGCAGTGCATGTGGAACATTAGCAAACTGTCTAAACAGGCTATTCAGTGCACTTCGAATGATGTCACCTCGGTAACTTATAGTTGAAGGCAAGTATTTTAATCCACTTACAAATCTGGCATCTGTTTCCCAAAAGCATAGTTGCTAACCAGTTAGCAATTTAGTTAATGGCAATGGGAAAATGCATTGCAAACAAAACATAGTCACTAACTTAGTTAGCAACTATGCTTTTGGGAAACAGACCCTGCTTTCCTGCTTTTTGTCTGTGTGCTTTCAGACACAAAAACATAGTGTGAGCTACCTACCTTTTTGCTGCCCCCTGGGCTGCTGGCTGCGCTGGGTGAGGGGCTAGCTGGGCGACTGGTGGCTCCTGAGCTCACATACTGGGCCATGTACACACTGTAGTCCAGCACCTTCATCTTGAGCCCCACGGGGAGCTCCTTGAGCCGCGGCTGGGGTGGTACTGCCTCCTCCAGGCTGCCCCGACTGCTGCTGCGGCTATGGGACAGGAAGACTGGGCCCAGGAAGGGGTAAGGGGGGTTATTGAGACAGCAGCAAACACATTCATCATTCTTGCATTAATGCAAAAAGACAACAATATCAAACAACTAAAACCCTTTAAACATTCATGTCATTGTCTAGCCATGAGAATGCAACCACAATACAATAACAAAACACTACAGGGTATAATCAGACTGATTGATGATGGCCTCTGTTATTAATATTATTTTATCTAAAATCTATCGTACTTCATTTTAAACATCTGCTTTTCATTAATGCTACTTCAATGTTTATAGATAATCTGTTTTGAATTGACTGTATTTGGATGAACAAACAGCCATAACACTAAGATAACCATTACATTGTGTTCTTCCATAAACATTCAGCATTGCAGGAGGTATTCCAGAGGTTCTCTCTCTGTTTAATATTCCACACCTTATGTGGAGGCCCACAGCCTAATTATCAGTGTGCAGAAACTATCCCTACATGACACTGAAGCCTGCCAGTCCAAAGCAATTTACTGATGTGCTGCAAAAGTGCTGCAGTAAGATGTTTGGCTCTTTATATTCACAGTGCCCATGGCACAGAGGCTTATTCAACCCAGACCTCCCACCTGCACAGATCAGCCCTCGCCATCTCTTTAGGATAGCATCTCGCCGCTAAAGCTATTCTTAGCCTGCGGATGGCAGGGAGGGAGGGGGGCACTTTGGGTGTCTGATGAGCTCTCTTACCCCCTGCTACGCTAGCAGGCCTCTTTGCCTCTGACTTGAGCCTCGATGCAAAGAGGATCCGACGGAACCACTCCTCCTTCTCACGACCGGTTCGCCCGAAGAGGTAGAGCGTGAGGTCGCCAGAGAGCCTTCTTGTTAGCCCTTCCTCGCTCCTCGTGCTGCCTCCCTCCAGACGCTCGACCCCAGACGGAGGCCTCTCGTCCCCGGGCTCGGGTCGGTCTCCCTGGGCTCTGGCCATGAAGTCCTCCTGGGGACCCAGCTCGATGCAGATGGGGTACTTCTTGTTCCAGACTCGCTTTCTGGCCAGGCTTTGAGGAACTAGAGAAATCTGCAGACATTGAGACATTGAGTCTAAACTCAGTTCCATCCAGAGAGCAGAATATCTGGTCTTTGCTCTTTTTGGCATCAACTGAGCCTTCCAGGCAGCGCTGCCTTCTAGGCATTACCTTCCCCAAATGTAGGGTTAGGGTGAGCGTTAAGGGGTTTAGGGTTAGAGTTAGGGTTAAGGTGGTGCGTTTAGGATGTGCTGCCTGAAAGGTGCCGAATATCAAGATCTACACACACACATACATACACACACACACACACAAACATGCACCTTGCTGTCGGTCAGGTCGTAGATCTTCTGGCTGATGTAGGTGACATCCGGTTTGGGCTCATTGAAGGAGGCTCGACGCGGAATGTTGCGGCTGGGTTTGGACAGACGCAGAGTGGAGCCCTCCAGACGCACAAAGACGGAGTGGGTGAGGGTGGCGTGGTACGTCTCTGGGTCATAACTCAGAATCTCATTCATCCAGCCCTACACACACACACACACACACACACACACACACTGTCAAAATCATTTACAGTAAAAAAGCAGGTTGTTCCCTCAACGGTGTCCCTTTTAGAGAGAGTACACCTTCTAGAGGTTAAATTTCAGATTATTTACATGATTTACCATGTCAGACATCTGTTAGGGTGTAATGTTGGGATCTGATGTTGATGCTGAATGACAGCTATGAGGAAACACTGCATAAATATTCCAATTTCCCATGGGGCCAAGCTTCCAGAACATGTAAGATGAGATGCAATGTAAATATGCATCTGCGCTTTACATTTTCACTGTCCACGGCTATGGACAGTGGATAGGCAACGGGTTGAGGTCAACATGAATTAAGTCTTCAAAACCAACTGATAATCAACTACTGATATTTTACTATTATTTTGCTGAAATATTTGCTTTTAGCTACTTTACTCTAAATTATTCTAAATAGATCTACACACTAATATACGATATTATCCAGGCTATTGGTAGTGCTATCTTGCAAGAGACGGATGTTGGCCCATCAGTATAGTGTGCTATCCTTAGACTACATAGCACTTTTATAATCACTTTGAATGTTAGACAAGCAGTAATGGCTTGATAAGGGTTACATCACCATTACATGAGGGAAAGTCAAATGGGAGAGAGAGAGAGAGAGAGAGAGAGAGAGAGAGAGAGAGAGAGAGAGAGAGAGAGAGAGAGAGTGATGCGGTGAGAAAGTGATGGCTTATTTGGTGCGTTATAGACCCAGCATGAAACGTTCTCTTCTCCCATCATTAGAGCTCCTCTCTCAGCCACATCTGTGGCCTCAGGCCCCTGCCTTGGATTCTATCTCCCAACAGCCCACACAGCTTCACCTACGTAGATTTATATGCTTTCTCTAACCTCCACCCCTCTCTTTCACACACACACACACACACACACACACACACACACACACACACACACACACACACACACACACACACACATCTTCTCCTTTACTGCTCACGGTAGAAATCGCAGTATTCTCTTCGTCTCCCACCATATAAATTATTTCTATTTATACCATATCATATGTCATTAAATAATTTATAATTTGCATACATTTATGTTTTTGCCATACATTTCCAAGTAGAACAATTAAAACCACAACCTCAAAATGAATGCCTTCTGCCACTGAGCCTCTAGCAAGATGGTGGCATGGTGAGATATACAGGAATAGACTACAGTTACACTAATACATTCATGGCTGTGGGCTACTGCCGCAACAGAGTCCCCATTAAACCCTATTAAATAGTTCTTCAGTTCCACAGACCATAGCTCTGTGCAGTAACTCTCAGATTCAGACGTCACAGCATTAGCCACTGACTCTAGAATTTACAGATTGGTGCAAAACATTGACTGATTACGACAAAATTAAGACCATCAGTGTGTTTTACAGTTCATATTTCTAAATGTAATAAGTGAATATTTAATGACCAGAGGGCACTTTGAAGGACTTTGGTTGGCTGCTTCGTGAAAGCTCATAATCTTCCAAAGAAGTTGACTAATGATCTGCTTTCAATGCTTTTATGGGACTTAACATCACTGAATGAGATTTGTTTTTAATATAGTGTTGGAAGGCCACTACAATAAACCTTCAGGTAGTGATGAGCTGCACTTCCAAGCCTAAGTGACAAACTAATAATGATCTTCATTCATCTACTTGAGGAATATTTGGCAGACTCTTGTGATTGGAGCCCATTTTGTATACTGTACCTTAAAAACCCCTGGCTCTTTGATATCCAGTGGCGTCAGGTTCCATCTGTCCCCCCGGCGTCTCCTGGGCAAAGAGGGGCAGGTGAGGGCAGAGTGGCGGGGGGCAGACAACCACACCACCAAGATAGCCAGCATGAAGCCCGCGGCCATGCCCATCAGCACGGCTTGCACATAGGGTGGCAGTGGCAGCACAAAGTACCCATACACCACAGAGATGAGGAGCAGGAGGCTGTGGTGTGGCACTCCAGGCGCTTGTTCTTCTTCTTGATCGTCATCATCCTCGTCCTCATCGTCGGTGTCGCCCTGGCTGTAGGCGCCCGTCAGGCTGCTCTGGCGGCGCTGGCCGTCGGCTGCGTGCCACCCCTCGGTTTCCGTGTCCGACTCCTGCTCGAAGTCCTCGCTGTAGAGCTCGCAGAACTCCTCGTCCTCCTGCCGGGCCAGGGCTGACATAGTGCAACGCTCGAGACCCAGGGAGGGCGAGCGGGGAGGCGGGGGAATTGGCAGAGCCCCTGTGGTCGTGTCAGGACCCGGGCAGGACACCATCCGGCTGACCAAGGGGATGCTAGAACTGCCACTCTCCCACTTCTCCTCACCATCATCCTCTAGATCCCCCTCTTCTTCCTTGATGCTGTAGCGGCTGCTGCTCTCGGGGTGTCCGTTAAGGCCAGCCAGACTGGTCAGTTCACTGGCGCTGGACGAGAGGGTTCTCGTGCGCGAACTGGCGCTAGCAGCAGAAGCGCTGCCGCTACTCCCCTCCTCGCCCATGAACTTGCTGAACAGCTGAAAGGGTTCGCTCATGACCTCCGAGAGTCGCCGCCGCGTGTCCTCAATGCGCGCCTCCACCTCAGGGACCTTGAAGAAGGAAGAGGACGGACGTCCGTCCAGCGGGGAGGACAGAGGTGACGACGGAGCCGTCTTGGAGT
>JAODXP020000015.1:17990812-18010812 GCA_027497455.2 Sardinella longiceps | reverse complement strand
TTACAGACAGAGAATGGATCTACAAAGAATTCCACAATGCATAGCCTACCAATGCATTTCACTTATCAAATCTGTGAGGAAAGATTTTGCTTCTGAATCATTTCTTAACCACATGTCTCTAAAGAACAGGCAAGGACTCTTTAAATAAGCACAAGGCACTGACTGAGGTTTCCTTTCACAATGATTTATGCCTCAGCGACTTCAAGGGGAACATTTCACCTAAATTCAAGCATCATCACAAACCTGCATCCCTGAGATGTTCACTGTTAGCACCTCTCTACTGAAACAGTAGTCTCAGAGGTGTTTTTCTTGTACAGTGTTGTCATGTGTACTGTACTGTCATGTGTATTGTACGGCACTGGGCTCAACCCAGGCAGTTGGGTTGAGCCCATTTTTCTTTGCCCCTATTACTGATGGGTGCTCCTTGTACTGTCTGTAAAACACTGCAAGGCAATTGTATTGTATTGTATCGTATTGTATTGTATTGTATTGTATTGTATTGTATTGTATTGTATTACTCTCCAAATAAAATTTGAATTGAATTGAATCTAAGTGTTGTGAGCTTAGAGCTCAGAGTTTTGGCCAGCCAGGAGAGAAGGAGAGGCAACCAAGTCTTAATGGGTTAGACAATGATCCTGAGGGCATGGACCTATTCCACTTTTGTGAGGCTCGCCTGCCCTGATTTTCCAAAAATCTACTTAAGAAAAAATGAGAGATGCCTTCTCACAGGCTTACTGAAGTCAGACAACATGTCCGCAGGTCAACTCCGGTCTGGAAATGAGCAATTGAGGAAAGCGACTGAGTCCATTTTATTTGCGCTCTTAACAATCATCAAGTAGAAGGAAGTGGTTTACTTGATGACTGAGGCGTGCACTTTCCTGTGTGGAAAAGGCCAGATGTGGCTAACAAGGCATTTCTTCAGGGAAAGGATGTTTCACGTCGCCTAGAGCTATACATTTTTATCTTGTTTTTTTGCCATTACCAAATCTGTGCAATGGTCATTACCTCTATGTTCAACATACTGAGATGCTCTGTCATGTGACTAGGCCTACAATAAGGTAAGGAAGGAATCAAAGTATCAAGGAAGTTTAGTTATCACATGCATTTGAAAAGCTCTCTTACCTAAGGAAGAAACATTGGGCACACCCACAGCTAACCAAAATGCCAGGGGTCTGCTAATCAATATTACATAACACAGATCAGCATTACATCATATCATAGATGTCATAGTTCTGAAGTCATCCACCTCCTTTCCTCTCTAATAAGGGACCACAATGAAAATAATCTTCGGAGCTTTTTGTATTATCCTGACTTCTCTGGTCTAATAGATGATGTGGTTTGTAAGGCTGTATCATGTTTTAAAATGAGATGGCCAAATAAAGACAATCAATCGTTCATCTGATCTCCAGTCTGTGAATTCCAATCCAATCAAATGTACCTGATACTAGCAGTCCTACCGACTGCTCAGTAATCAGTGATGTTTGATCAGTATTCATTTTATATGACCATAACTTAATTAAAATAAATGGAACCATTTTAGGAAATGGTTCAAGCTAATTTAATATTACTCACCACAACATTCAACAAAATGGATCTCTTATCAGGATGTGGTGAGGCTGGGAGTGCTGTATCTTTAGAATGAAACCAAAAATATGGCTTGTCTCTGGCCATAGCCTACTTTGTAGATACACCACATTAGGTACAGTACATGTTGCTGACATCAGATTGGAATCAGCCTACCTGAAAGAAACCTGACTGCCTGTGTGTATAATTTTCTGTATTCGCTGATCCCCTCCTTCTTTAGCTGCCACTGCAACACACAATCTGGCCTCACCTTAAGGAATGGATTACAGCATGGTGATTAAAGTGGGTAGCACAGAGTTGCAGAGAGCTTTCTGTGGACCTTCACACACCTCCGGTAGTTGACAGATATAGCTGTGTAAAAAATCAGGGCTATGTGTAAAAATATAGCCAATAGAGCACACGCGCACACACACACACACACACACACACACACACACACACATACACAGACACGTGATGTGCACGCACACACACACACACACACACACATACACACACACACACACACACACACACACATACACACAGACATGTGATGTGCACGCACACACACACACACACACACACACACACACACACACACACACGCACACACACACATATACACACATCCACACAAATACAGATCCATCAGAGAGGACGGAGACATACAGTAAATGAGGATATGAAAAAGAAACGTAAGAAACAGAAAGAGAAAAGAAAAGCTCTTTGTATTCTGTCAAACAGAAGTAGGGTCATTTTGATCAGACACTGAAAGTGGAGGGTGGGGAGCCATTGCTGTTTTCCGTGGTCTGGCTCTCTCAGACATCAGCACAAATGAAAATCTGACGAGGTGGAGAAGATGGAGGAGGCAGGCAACTGTCTCACTACACTGGCCAGTTCTCATACTCAGAGAAAGAGAGAGAGAGAGAGAGAGAGAGAGAGAGAGAGAGAGAGAGAGAGAGAGAGAGAGAGAGAGAGAGAGAGAGAGAGAGAGAGAACTTGTCTGCTGTGGCTATCACCACCTCCATCATCACCTTTTATCTGTGGTTCATCTCTGCTACATCCTCCTCCATCTACCATCAGATCAGTAGTTCTGTCTACCTGACCAACATGAATATAACCCACCCCACACACACACACACACACACACACACACACACACACACACACACACACACACACACATACACACACACACACACACACACACACACACACACACACACACACACACACACATTTCAGCAGGAAGGAGATATTTACCAGTCACCTCCCTTTCCTGAGAACAGGCCTGCATGTGGTAAACAGCTCTCCTCTCTCTCTTTCTTTCTCTCTCTCTCTGTGTGTGTGTGTGTGTGTGTGTGTGTGTGTGTGTGTGTGTGTGTGTGTGTGTGTGTGTGTGTGTGTGTGTGTGTGTGTGTGTGTGTGAATAATAGCCCCCAGTGGGGCCACACAGCAAGGGAATTTCCTCCCTTGTGGACTATGCAGCAATACAGAGGAGCCCTTCCTAGAAGCCAAGGAAAATGCTGTTGGGTGCTCTGCTCAGGGAAGCATGTAAGCTGATGTGCACATGTGCAGAAAGACAGAAGGAAAGGACAGAATAAATAAAAGAATGAAAGAAACACATAAAGTGAGGTAGAGTAAAAGGGTATGTGATGAGGCAGGTTTCCAGTATTCTTTCTGACTTCAGTAATACAGATTTCCAACACCCTGATTTTTTTTCTCCCCATAATACTCATTTTATGCTCAACCATAAAGGCTAGCTTTGGCTAAAGTGTGTTCATATTGCCAAATAGCAACTGTAGTATACACAACATCAGTGTAGGTTCCACCTCCACAGTCAAACTTCCTGCCAATGACTGGACTCATTCTTTGCTAGTGTCTTGCCTGACCTTTAGTTCTAGCCCTCAAGTCATTACACCTTGTGCAAAGCGGATAACTCAATTGATTGGCATGCAGTACATTTCCTTTCTTGTGAGAAGATACATTCAGATAGCAGCTAACTATGTATATAAAGTTGTGTACATCTGATCAATCAACAAGTTATCTTGACAGTGTCAAGTGCCAAGAGACATAGTACCTTTGTATAGCCTCTGTATTTTTGTAACAACAGCCATAGCTGAACAATATGTTTCATTGAAGCAGGAAATGGAATCTGCACTCTGCAGACGCTATAAAAAGGGAGATGAAAGTTGGACAACATCCTGCAGCAGTGATATAGTCTAACAAGCATTGTGATGACAAAAGTGAGCCACTTCACTATATGACTATATGTGTGATACATGTTGTGTGTGGACCCCAGGAAGAGTATGCCTTGGGCATCAGCTAATGGGGATCCAAATTTAGAAAAAAGAAAATAAAAACCTAAATGATAATAAATAAATAAATAAATAATCGATCCTCTTTTGTGGGGATCCATCTCATGAGGGAAATTTGTCTCTGCCTTTAACACGAAAAAGAATGAGTGAAACACACACAATACAAACGAACACAGTGCAGCCGCCTGCTTCAGGTTAGATGCCTTGCTGAAACAAAACACATGCGGCCAAGGGAAGAGCAGTCAACAGAGACATGTTCCACTTAGGCACTCTTGTGGACCAGGCTAGCTACCCTCACATACTTCACTTTGTGTGTTTACTCCAGAGTACCCAACAGAACATCAAAAACATCCCCCCGTCACGAAAAAACTGTTGCCATGTCAACGCAGGCACTCCATGTAACGCAGGCACTCCATGTTTTCATGTGTCATCCTCAGGAAGAAAGAAAGAAAAAAAAATCCTTGACATTGTTCTCGAAGGGGGAGAGGCAGATTAACCCCAAGAGCCAATGCTGGTCACCACACACAAATCTGAAGGTTTTTTTTTTAATCAAATACAGTACTGCTGTATGCAGCTAAACAAGAGTATTATTCAAAAGGAGAAAGTACTACTTCTTTGAAAGTCGAAAAATATAATCAACATAAAACAGAAAAAATTGCTGGAGCTGTACTGAAGGATCCCTGTGAGAATAAGTGAGCAATGGTGAGACAAATTCTTCTGAAAAAAGTACAGATATCATCAGGGAATAGTCTAAACTTATTAGGCATACCAGTATATCTTTTAGTGGAGCATGAAGGATCCAAAATCCACAAAGCTCACAGGCTCATTACTGGTGCACTGAGCCTTTGGTTAATATAGAGGCATTGTTGTGCCAAAATAAGAATTTTACCACTATGAGCTATGAATGTTGTTACGACGAAGTGGGTTAGAGATTGAAGATTATTGCTGTAGTATTATGTTTTGAATTAGGATAATGCATTGCCAATTGTTTGGTGAATAAAAATGAAAACATGGATAAACTCTATTTTCAGAATGTAGAAGATGAGGGACAGAGAGAGAGAGAGACAGGGAGAGAGAGAGAGAGAGAGAGAGAGAGAGAGAGAGAGAGAGAGAGTGTGTGTGTGTGTGTGTGTGTGTGTGTGTGTGGGGGGGGGGGTTGGGGGGTGTCTGCGTGTCTGGATTGTTTCAGAGGAACAATGAGGTGTGACGAGAGCCGGAAGGGGAAGCCGGAGGTGTCAAACAGAGCTCAAGCAGTGCATTCCATGGTGAAGTGAAATTCTCCTCAGCGACAGGAGGACAAATCTGAGCATTTACTAAAGTGAAAGCCTGTCACTGCGCTCTAACAAGACACACAGACATGGTGGTACTGTAGCTGGGGCAATGGGTGCCATGTTCCAATTCCACGAAAGGAAAAAAACTAGACTGTATACACATAAAAACATGGGGGACTAATCAATAATCCACAGAGAGTTTCTAGAATTTTCCTGAGAGTGGGCTCTCATAAATCATCAATCATTGTCAATTTCTCCAACCCTCTTCCTGAGACAGGCATGGGTAAGCTGGCTAAGGAGAGCCCACCCTGGAGTAGACATATGCAAGACTGTGGAAGTGAATGAGAGGGTGAGCTAAGCTCTGTGTGTGGGGAGAGAAATCAATCATTTTAATGGATGTGGTTTCCTGCTCATAATCACTATGGGGACATGGGCACGGTGTGAAGCAGAGAGAGAGAAAGAGAGAGAGAGAGAGAGAGAGAGAGAGAGAGAATAAGTGCGATGAAGAGACACAAAAAGAGGTGAAGATAATTTGGGGTGTAAAGTTGTGATGATGAGATATGTGTGGCTTGATAAAAGCTAGTCATATTCCATTCAGTGTATCATATTTTCCTTATATTACTCTGCCTTAACCCTGTAATTACGGTGGAATTATTTATCAGAGCTTCAGCTATGTGAAAATTAATTATTGTTTGAAACATGAGATGCTGCAGCAAAGAGAGAGAGAGGGGGGGGGGGGGGTAATACAAAATTTAACATTAGAGAAATCATTAAATTCTTGCTATGGCAAGATTTTCTACTTCAAGGTGATATTGAGACTGACATTTCATCCAGGTGTATCAAATTTAATCACACAAATACAAAGTATTTATGTGTTGTGTCTTTATGACTTGTGATAGTCTGATGTCATTCTCTTAGGGGATTAAACCCAGTGTATATGCCTGATAAAATAACGACAATAATAAATATGCTAAGAGCAAATGCACATCATCCAACCAGTCATCCACCACACCACCACACACACACATACACACACACACACACACACACAGTTACTGCATACCCTCTGAGGCAGTGAATCTCCAGAGTTCTAATTTGTGCCGCATAGTCATGATACCACAGTTGATACTGAACACTTACTGTAGTCTACAAACGCTGCAGTCCCTCAGCAAACACAGATCATGTACTGTGGGAGCAACTTGCATTAACTGGGATCAGTCTCCAACCAGCAGCCCTAGATGTAAGTGATCGGAGAAGAGCTAGTCCCTGAGCAGGCATCCTCAGCCAGGCTTAGGGTGAAAGAGGTAGCCCACTAACATTTCACACAAGGGGGATGAAAATGTCACCAATACCCACACACACACACACACACACACACGCACGCACGCACGCACGCACGCACGCACGCACACACACACACACACACACACACACACACACACACACACACACAAATACATAACACATACACACACACATACAAATACACAACACATGCACACACACACATGCAAATACACAATCACTAAGAGATACGCAATAACTGTGCACACACACACACACACACACACACACACACACACACACACACACACATACACAGACACACACGTCAAGATACATTAGGCATGGCTAAGTACCCTCCACTGGGCCTGATCCAGCTCCAGTGCTGTAAATGGCGAACAGTGACACTAGACAAGGCAGCCCGACCCCAGCCAGCCAGCCAGCCAGCCAGACACACACTACTGCTCCACCAGGACCAGACCACAGCAGCAGTATCCAGTCACCCCACAGCCAGGGCACTGAGTGAGTGCTTTAGAGGGCAAGGTGCCCTCCATAAACCGCAGTAACTTCCCTTTAATGGAGCAGAACAGTTACTCTCAAGTCTTGTTCAACTCATCCATTAGCATGAGCAGAAGCTACTGATTTAGCTTGGAATATTATAATATTAGAATAGCACTCTTTACACTCAAGCAAGCCACTACTGTCCTGTGGCAGAGGGGAGATATATATATATATAGGGGGGGGGGGGGGGGGGGCAAACACTTGTGTCACATCCGTAAACAATGGCTTTCACAACAACTACATTATTTCATCATCAACTTCCTCATAAGATGTCTACAGTTAGCAGCAAAGTGAGTTTTTTACAGTCTTACATGGCACAGAGAGAGGACATCCCTCTGTAGTAGACACAAATGCGTGCGCACACACACACACACACACACACACACACACACACACACACACACACACACACACACACACACACACACCATCTTTCAAAATGAACACCAGTCACCAGTGGTGTCACATATTGGATTAAGGCCAGGAAGACACTCCAGTCCCTGTCCTAGGCAACCCATCGGGAGCCCTGCTGTGAAACATCAGTCAATACACACACCCTCAAACACACACACACACACACACACACCAGCTGCCAGAACCCCTTTCGCCCACACACACACACACACACACACACACACACACACACACACACACACACACACACACACGCACACACCATCATGACTGGTGGCAGCCTCCAATCACTGTTATGCAGGATGGGGGTGGCCGGAGGTCAAGGTGTCCTCCATAACTGCAGCAATGATGCTCTAATGAAATACAGAAGGTCTCCGAGGTCCCAGTCAATAGAACCAGATGTCAATAGACCCAGATGCCCATGGAGAGAGCATGCTGCGGACATGAGGGGTTGGGGGGGGGGGGGTCAGGTACACCTCACCTGATGCCTTTAGTATGGATGGACATATGGAAGACAGAGAAGGACAGAGAGAAGGACAGAGATGGAAAGAAAGAAAGAAAGAAAGAGAGAAAGAAAGAAAGAAAGAAAGAAAGAAAGGAAGGAAGGAAGAAAGGAAGAAAAGAGGGAGGGAAGGAAGAACATACACAAGAGAGTAGCAGACAAGTATCCTGGGGAGAATACCATGACGTACCAGGCAGCAAACCATCTGCTCATGACTGCCAATGTCTACTGTTAACTCCTGACAAACTCTGTGATAAAAGTAAGAAAAAAATAGCCAGACGATCCCATCTAGCTTTCCAAGGGGTTTACACTGTAACAGAGTGGGTTGCCAGCATCTGGGTTACTCTCCTCCACACCCAACTCCTAACCAGTGGAGGACATCGCCACACAGCCTCAGCTAACAGTGCAACATCCCTCATCTCTTACAAGTCCATTTCTAGTTAATGGAGGTGTGGTGGAGCAGCGGATGTCACTTTTGATAGGGGTAAAAGAGTCTGCAAGTCAACATTAAGGTAAGATAAACTAGCACTTTATTCATCCCGTACGATATTCAAGCACCCCATACCATCCATAAGAAGATACATACATGATCAGAATGATCAAAACACACACAGTAAGACAGTTGTAAACAATCAGCTCAATTTATTTAAGTGTGAAATTTGTAAAGAAATAGTGTATCGTATAGAAATGTACAGAATGGAGAGACCATTAGAGATTTTTAGTGCCAGAAGCCTTAGTTTTGTACTAGTACTGTACTACTATATGCTTGTACTGTATGTGTGGGTTGATGCATACAGGCTATGCTGTGTGGTTGGCGAGGGGCTGCAGATGTGTAAATGAAGCTGGAGAAGCCTGCTGAGTCTGAGCCAAGCCAAGGCTAGCCATGCGTGTGGAACAGTGAGTCTGATGAGCAGCTCAACTCAGCTCAGCTCATCTCTGGGCAACCAGGCTGTCTGAGTCACCACAGGCTATTCTCTCCCTCATGTCACTGACAACCTGCTCTGCTAATAGACACACACACACACACACACACACACACACACACACACACACACACACACACACACACACACACACACACACCAAAAACAATACCCACATTACACACACACATACACAGACGCACATAACCGGCACACACATTACACACACACACACACACACACACACACACACACACACACACACACACACACACACACACACACTCATATACATGCACATGTGCACCCACCCACATACAAACACACTCTCACAATATTGTAAATCTGGCTGATGGTTTAATTCAAGTGTGTTTCTGACAGGCCATAAACCCTCACTCACACACACACACACACACACATCAACCATCTCTCTGTTCCTCGAGTGGATTTTGAGGAGAGGAGGCAGACTGCTTACAATGTCTCAGGATGTTCAGATCATGTATGTTACTGTGTCAGTGTATTTATAGTCATGTTATTGTAAACATTCCTTTCCCTGCGTCTTGGTAAGACCGATTAGAACACCAGTGTTTACCTCTATACAAGCATATGCTCTTCCCTGGGAAACGACGGGAATTTTTTTGTCTCCGTGGCAGGTTTGTCGTGTGATGGGATTATGACTGTGGAGAGGAGGCTTAAATCAACCCAAATGATGCTAAGCAGCATCCCTGCTGTGAAGATCAAATGTTTGTCTCAAGATCTCAACTCGCACTACTTACAGAACGAATAAATGTTGTTGTTGTTGTTGTTTGGAGGAGACGTGTCAACAGAGATAAGCTTCAAAGTAGAAGTTAATCTTTCCTAAGACTGGGGAAAAAAAAACATATTTATTCCCTATTGTGAAAATGTGTAAAGTTGTGTGTGTGTGTGTTGAGAGTTGGAGAGGCTTGATCCTGTGTGCTTTCACTTTAGCTCTACCAAAGGTCTCAGACAGTCAAGCCACAATTCTCTTGTCATCTAAACTCAACATTCATGACAACATCCACTGAGCTGTCACACACATTAGCTTCTGTTGTTTTTAAATAATAACATAAGGGGGAAGTTCACTTTTTAGCATGTTTAGGCCCTTTTCTGGAGTGTCTAGGATGAAATATAATCATCGACACCAAGAAATTTTGACAACTGGTCCTGTCTAGTGGTGTGTTCCAATACCTGTACTTACCGTACCTACTGTGCTTAGTTTGAGTACGAAGTGCGTTCACACTCAGATTATGGCGAGTTGAAGTGTACTGTAAGTACCCGGATGGTGCCCTCAAACGGTCAAAATAGCAGAGTGTGGATCGGTGTACACTTTTCGCACTCAACGGCAGCCATCTTACCTACGTAGCGGAAAAGGCGGAGCCAACTCGTCTTGAAATGTTTTTTAAAGATGGCTACCGGAAGTACCGTTCGGCGGCTTACAAACCTAACAAACATAAGTTTTATTGTTCAATATATGCACAAACCCAAATAAATACTTTAAAAATGTACGATACTGAGCATGTACAACACCGCGTTTGTAGTTACAGTTGTTACTGTCTCCCGGTTTAGCAGGTTTCAGCTTGCTATCTCCTAGCTGCTAACTGGGAGCTACCCAGCAGCTAGCACAACAATAGCCACCTGTAATTTCCGGTAAGTGCACCATGAAGTATTCGGTTTGGAACAGCACTGACCCATTGAAATATGTACACTTAGTAAGTGCGGATAGTGTACTGTGTTGAAGTGTACTCATGGAAGTACGGGTATTGGAACACACCATAGGATACTTGGCTCATTTAGAATCCCCCCTTTTCTGCTTCAGAATGGCTGGCTATGTGCATGTCCGACTATGTCCTTAAAACAACCTTAAACCTTTATAAACCTTAAACCTATAAATGAACTCACCTATACTAATGTAAAGCTGAGCTGGGAGGGGATTGTATTGTGTGAGCTGATGTGGTCATGTACAGTTCATGTACTGAACCTGAAGACAAGAGGCAAGCCCACGACATGAGAGGAAGTCAGAGGAGAATCTAAGAGGCTCGTCCCCGGGTAGACGCTTCCCTCTACGAGGCTTGCCATATCAAAGGGCCAAAGCAGAGAGGGATTGTGTCTTCCATTGCTTTGCTGTCTGAGCCAGCACCCTGGCGGAGAGGGATGAGGGGGCGGCTTCGCTCGACCCACTTTTTCTCCCACTGCCGCCTCGCAGAGGCAAGCGAGTGCTTAGCTGGAGACACACAGACACACAGACACACACACACACACACACACACACACACACACAAGCATACAGACACACACACACACACACACACACACACACACACACACACACACACACAGACACACACACAAACACACACACACACACACATACATACATGTACACACACCTGCGTAGTCTTTCCAACAAACCTCCTAAGGGGTACTGAGATTCATGAGTTACCAAAGATAGCTTGTTAGCTGAACTGATAAACAGCCTTCAAATGTGTCATCCTTGGCAAACAACTGACAAACAGTCTTGCACTGAATTCCCAGAGGTCTGTCTCTCCCACACAGCCAAATCCTCAGTATGGGACAGACTTTATGCAAATTGACATTTCAAACTATTACATTATGAAGCAAGAGCCATGTTTGACAAAATCCCATGTGAGTGTCTTAGCTACTGAGCATTTCATGCTGGGGGGATCTGGGACATTAGAAAAAAAACGCTTATTCACACTTATTTTTCTTCAAGTGCAACTCAAACCCTGTGTTGCAACTCAAATTTGCTCCAAAGTTCTAAAAGTAGTAGAGTAGAGTCAAGTTTAAAATTATAGCTCTTTAAAACCAGCAGCTGCTATACTGATCAACCGTACCAGTTCCAACTGATCCCAACGCTGTAATAGTCTGCTCTAGATAGTCATCCAATCAGTCAATCTGTCACTGAACAGTAAGCCAATCTAATACAACTATCCCAACTATGTGTCACATATTGTATATTGATTTGTATGTCTAATAAGTGTATACATTTAATTAGTATGGCATATACTGTACATGTTACTGCAATTGGTGTTATACTGAGGCAAAGGTTTTCATTTGCTTTACGAGACAGAGCTAGGCTGTTAAAGACTTTGGATGTGCCCCACTACAGCAACATTAACCACTACGGATGCTGACCAACCCCTCCGGAGCCACACACCAGGACCATCCTCCCCTTTTTCTCTGAGGCCCGTGATGGAACTGGCCTGATGGCCCCCTGATGACCACTACCTAAATGGCGACTCTAATCCCACTCCAACTACTGACTCCATCCCTTGGCCCTGACTGTCACACAAACTGTCACATCATCTCTGACTACATTCAGTACTCATACTGTTCTGTGTTAACCATGGTCAATCTATGCATCAGACTTTACGGATACTTTATTAGGCCCCAGGCAGGTAGGCTGAGTCCATGAGGCGTGGATCTGCCCAAGGTTTCTTCCTACAAAACAAATTATTTACAAAGCGAAGGGAGTTTTTCCTTGCCCCTGTTTCTCATGGATGCTTCCTGTACTGTCTGTAAAGCGCCGCGAGACAATGTACTGTATTTGAGCGCTCTACAAATAAAATTGAATTGAATTGAATTGACTAAGCCAATTCCAAAGACACATTTAATTTACTCCTTTCATAGTTTCTGTGAGGGTTAAATGACTACAGTCTTTACTGGCCAAATTAAGCATCTCTTGACAACTTCTACCATCACAAAAAACACACTTGCAAGACCATCCTCAGCACCCTTCAGAAAAAAACAAAACAAAAAAAAAACGAAAGCTGATGCATGAGTATTATAAAATGTCAGCCAACAAGACTCTTTATAATCACTAGCTCCTATCTCTTAGCTTGAAAAACAAGCCCACTTATGCATTCCTAAAAATTGAAGGCACTGGTATTAGATTCTGAAACTGTAGGGGGAGTTCAGTAGTTACTGTAAAGTATCCCCTGAACTTGCAAAATGTAGCTTTAACCGGATTATGTTATAACCGCATCCTAAAACTCATTTTGGCTGTGTGTGTGTGTGTGTGTGTGTGTGTGTGTGTGTGTGTGTGTGTGTGTGTGTGTGTGTGTGTGTGTGTGTGTGTGTGTGTGAAGGATATGTGCATCAAACACATCCTTGGCCTGGAGCTGACTCAGTGCCAATGTAAGTGGCTGGCTGGCTCAGGTGTTCTCTGAGTACACACACTTTGATGTTGGATTTCAGCCTTTAAATCGATGCCTGTTTTAGTGTAGCTCTTGTCTACTCTTTTTTAGCGATGCAAAAGGTCAGAAACATGGCAAATGTAGAAACATGCAGGAGCCAGGAAGAGATTTGTTTCTATCAATTCACACAAAATAAGTCATTTAGGGCCTTAATTTTATGTTCATTTTATCGATGAACCACAACGTAGATTGTCTCCATCTGAGAGAACAGAATTATTCTGGAAACGCCTACAAGGTACGTTTTGCAACCTCAAAATCTATTATGATTCTTCAAGTGGAAATGATATATATATATATATATATATATATATATATATATATATATATATATATATATAAGTATACATACTGCATATAATGTCCATTGAGTAATCATACTAGAACTATAGATTAGAACTAGCCAACAAAACGTCTCAGTTAGGTGTTTCAAATGAGCCTAATAGACAAATCTTTTGACGCGACCCCCATGACAAGTCAGTAGCATTGTCATAAGAGTTTAGCCCAGAGGCCTGAGGCTGACACATTCAGTCACATCAATTCCTGGCCATTAGTATCCAAACAGCATGTTTATTATGCCACTACGACAGATACTGCAAACTGACTACACTGGGAACACTGTGAAGCAAACATGTGTGCCGTTTGTGGCCCATTGAAATAATAATCTTTCTGAACCCCAAAACATGAATTATAATCTTAAAACTGGGGTCCCCTGTCAGTGCTGGAATCATCCACCGCTGGAATCATCCACCGCTGGCCCTTGTGGTGCCCCTGTGTACAGTCTAGCCACTATTCTGCGAGTTCAGTACACTCTACACAGTCATGATAGGCTGACCTATTGAAAGCTTCTGTGTCATATAAGGTCAGCACCACACTGAGAGTAAGTATCATACTATCTAGTATAGGTTTGTGTCCTAAGCAGTGTACTTGTTAGATGTAAAGACTTTTCCTGGTGGCGACAACATGAAGTTGGGAGAGGGGAAAGACAGAAGACGATAGGAGATTAGATGAGAGAGGAGAAGAGGAGAGAAGTCCAGGGAACTGGCTAGAGAGAGTGGATCAATTATCCATCGCCATGAGAAGGTCAGATCCAGTGGCAAGAGAGCGATCAATAAAAGTTCAGAATGGTGCGGAAAGCGCTTACCTTGAGACTTCAGGGGGCAGTCAATCTCCAGCCTGCAACTGTGTCTGCATTGGGCCACAGAGGTGTGTCATGTATCATGGCTCACACTAGCCTGTGGTGGTGGCCTGCGGATGAGAAACACCAGGCAGGAATGAACATAAATGTGTCGGTGCACACACAAACACCACCACCACACACACACAAAACCATTTATGCATACAAACTCAAGGCATCCTCTCAAAATACAACCGCTTAAAGGTGCAATATATGTTCCTGGATGGTGGGATAATACAGTAGCTATTTCTTCTTGATCTGCTACCTACCTTCTCCTGAATACACAGTGAAAACGTTGGTCTCAGGAGACAACACAGGGGCTGTAGACGTCAAACATATACATGAGCACAAGATGTGCACCAAAAAAAAACAAATCAGGCTTCTTCAGCCAAGATGGTTGGGGGAAGGATGGGAGTGAGTTTGTGACTCCCAACAATCTTGTCAGTGATTGACTGGAATGTGGGGTTTTGTTGACTTTGTATTTGTTTGTTAGAAGTTTGTTTTGTTTGTTTGACGATTACAGCCCCTATTGTCTCCTGAGACATTTTTTTCCATAGTGTATTCAGGGAGAAGAGATGTGAGAGTGAATTAAGAGATGTATACGATTTGAGACGAAAGTGAAATTGCTCTGAGACCAAACAGTAGGCCTAACTCATATTGCATCTTTAAATTGGTATATGGGAGATTCTGTATCAAACCAGAGAAAATATTATCCAAGTAAGTAAGCATTCATAAATGTTTAGAAAAGATAATAAACTAATACTAATTAGTTTCCAAATGCCTAAGGTTTTGTTATAGGCTAACACACAGGTAAAGGGCAGGTAGGCCTATGCCTGTATAATGATATAGGATATGCAAACTTTATAACATAATGATAAATGGAAATCTATCAAACTTGGGAGGAAAATAACTATTTTGAAGTGATGAAGTCAGGAATAGGCTACCCGTGTTGGAAAGAAACCTCTGTGGGAATGATTGTGACTGAATAGGCAACGCCTCAGCTTGAAACTGGACTAGAAAGCATCACACCTCATACCCACAATCAGGCCTCACAACCTACACAGATCGCCTTTGACGAGCATTTAGTGGTTCAACCGGCGATGTTTATGACAATACGTAGCAACATTTACATCCGATTTCAGAAGGCGAATGACTGAAACCTGAGAGGCCTATGTTTCCATAAAAACAAAAAACAGTGCATATTGTAGGCTAACCAATGTAGGGTCTTGGCACGTCAACGACTAGATAGGCTACTAACGAAAATAGTGGCGTTATTAGGCTACGAATTCAGCTTTGGTTTCATGGATAATATGGTGGGTCGCATGCCATAAAATTAGAGACGTGCGTCAATGCAGAAGAGCCAATGCAAACACTGATAGGCAGGCATGTCCATTTGTTCATTATAGTGTAACCATGGAGAGCAAAGGCAGGAACCAGACTGACATTATTTTCTCTCAGTGACAGCTGCAACCCCACTCCTTTCCCTTGTGCCAGCATCTCTGTCACTCCCATCGCGGATTTTCATGTGCTGAATCGAGATAGGTAGAGCAGCATCCAAGGTAGCCGAAGCGGCCAAATGACTTGGGCGGATTTTAGCCCCTGACAAAACAATACCTACGATAACACCATACGCGAACACGGACGAGTCTTATCAAGAATCTTACCGAGTGATCTGCAGCTCATCTCAGGCTCATTCGGTCGGATGCTATCACGGTATCTGCCGTTTACGGTTAAATTCAAGCCCAAGTGCGAGATGAGGTCCGCGCTCGCGAACGTGCATCGCTCCGTACCAGCCGTCAGCTCAGAGATGACAAATCAAGGAAGCAGCAGTGAAAACAGGAGGCAGAGGAACCCGCACTCAGACTTTAACAGGGTAGAACAATCAATTCAGAGTGGTTGGAGGAGATGGGCCTGGGTATTTCCATTCACGCGATCGGGGATTGATTAATTTGGAGGGGCGTGGGAGAGGGGTATATTTATTTTCGTGAATGGGGCAAGGACAGGCCAGCCACGCCTCCCTCGCTCTAATGCAATGGTGTCCCCACGATGGGTTTACAAACTAATCATCGTGCCCCCAGCAATCTTACCAGACTTACCAAAAGATATCACTTAAGCCAAGTGTAGCTTTCTGCAATTCTTGTCAAACTTTAAGGAGTTGTTATTCATCAAAAACACCGACAGATAATAACTGCATTTGCTAATTTATACCTAGACCCTATGGTATAACAAGTTTATTTATAGTCTATAACAAAATAGCCTGTTATGCACCCAGCGTTGGAATAAATCAAGCAGGGTGCAAAATGCCCTGCATCCAGAGCCACCCAGTGGTGGGACAAATGATGTCAGCAGCATCAGGAGGTCTAGTCCAGTACTTGGCCTGTAGCCTACATCTGTTTGCAATTTTGAGTTGATAGAATTTCTCACTTGAACTTGGGTAGTGGGTCCCTAGGCATGAAGTGCTCGAGTCAAGAATGACCGCCATCAGCAATGATGAAAATCCAACTTTTCTGAATAAGTAGCCTAATACATAGATTCAGACTTTTTATGGCATGTAGAATTCATATTGATATTGGGTGATCTTTGACCTATAAGGTCATACCTGAGTCAAAAGTCTAAGCTGTTGCAGTTGATCATTTCCCAGCCCAGACATGCACCAAGTAGGCTACTCAAAGCTCCAAGCTCCATCTTGCTCTGTCAAGGTGTCCCCGCTTTGTTCATGCAGTCATCTCATCTCCAGTCAGAATAGCCTACAGTTTGTGCTCTGATTAATGTCTGTGACAGTTATGCTCCATGATTACATTTCAGTGACAAAAAGTGTCTAAAAGTCTAAAAGTGATTACCATATACGTTTAACTTCAATTAAAAAATGCTTATCTTTAGGGGATATTCCTCTAATTTTCCATGTGCTCCACTTACTGGTTGTTCACTGGCATATTTGATGAAGAGTTGTTTGGAAAGCAGCCTGCAGAATGAAACAGGCTATCAACATGGACCTTCTAAGATTGTAAATGTTCATTTGGATCCTAAGCTTTTCAATATGTATCCAAAGCAAAATGTAGTCTATGAACTCTGTGTGCATTCTCCTCTATTCTCTATCACTCCTTTTCTATTCATCTCCTTTTGAATTCTTTCTTCTTGTGATTACCTATCTCACCCTAGCTTTTCACATTACAACCTGATCCACTTTTTTAACCTTTCTTTAGGCTACAACTTGAGTCTTCACCCTCTCCTCTTCCTCTGCCTCCTTCTTCCTCATGCCCTGCATGATAAAGATGCACACTGCTCTGTCTACACTAACCTTCAGCTCCACCCTCTCCATGGGTGCATTTACAGTAATATAATAGTCCCTCTCCTTTGCTCTTAGGTCTATTGGCGCCATCTAGTGGAAAATTGTATCATGTCTCCTATTTGAACTGTTGCATGTGATTCATCAGCCAAAGTATTACATTAAACATTAAAAGTAGCTAAGATTAGAGCATTTTCTGTATTATTGCTTCACGGCCATAAGCAGTAATTTGGAAAGCTATGTTGAAGCTTGTGTAATGATGGCATATGCAAACCTTTTCACTGAAGATTTGACAGGTGTAGAGAGGGGGTTTACTGAGAATCCTCAGACAAA
Organism: Sardinella longiceps; assembly: GCA_027497455.2. Classification (NCBI taxonomy): domain Eukaryota; kingdom Metazoa; phylum Chordata; class Actinopteri; order Clupeiformes; family Clupeidae; genus Sardinella; species Sardinella longiceps. Next base: position 17,992,945 of record JAODXP020000015.1, on the reverse strand, counting down.
AAATGTTGAAAGATGTTTGAAAATACTGATTCCATTGACTAGGTTTACTTCTTAGTTATGATGAATTACAGAAATCCTCAACTGATCCATTGACCATGGCCAAATGTCTTATGGTGATTGAATTATATTTAGTATGACAGAGAGGTCCTTTCAAAGCCTGATGTTGGCATGACTACATTTACAGAGGAGTAGCACAGACCGTTTATCAAAGTTTAGGAGGCATGCTTGGAAAGCTGCTTTTCTAAGTGTTCCACGTTAGTGTTCCAATGTCAAAGATACTTTTAAATTCTACCGAGGACTGAGTCCTTTATTAGCAGATTTTTCAAGGCTGCACTGATGGAACCTTGTCTTTCAAGGCTGCACTGATGGAACCTCGCCTTTATAGTGTACATTACAATTTCCAAAGTGAGTGTTCTACCAAGGATGCATTCTCGACTTTGAGAAACAGTCTCTGTCTCACTGATTGATGTGTGTTGATGGCTGGTAATTAACCATTTTCAGCTCTACGGACAGCAAAGGTCTCTGGATTAGTTGACCCACACCTTTTGGTTGAGCTCAGAGTCAAATAATTCCTGTCACATGAGAGAGAGAGAGAGAGAGAGAGAGAGAGAGAGAGAGAGAGAGAGAGAGAGAGAGAGAGACTCTTGAATGAGTTCTTGCTCCAATAGGGTGCATGTTGTAAGTAGGAGTATAAGCTATCCATGCAAATTTGAGCTGAAACAGTTACAACTCTAAACGATTCAGCTCTAAAGATAGCAGGACTTACAAAGGAAGAAAAAAAAGACTTTTCAGATAAAAGTTACACACTCCAATTAATTTGCCATAGAGAATAAAAAGCCGGAAGGTCACATTGAGGTTATTGTGTGTGAGGCTGTCAGAAGAGACATCAAACATGACAATGAAACAGCATAGACAGCATACTGTGGTAGACGTCAAAATATTAGATGAAACTGACAAAGTATCTGTTGTCAGTCTTTGGTGACTGTTCAACAAAAACAGTCTTAATGAATTGATGTTGCCCATTTCACCTCACTCATTGATGCACAAGGGTGTGTGTGTGTGTGTGTGTGTGTGTGTGTGTACAGTATGTGTGTGTGTGTGTGTGTGTGTGTGTGTGTGTGTGTGTGTGTGTGTGTGTGTGACAGACAGGGAGAGGGTGAGAAAAGAGCAAGATCAAAGCCTTCAAAACATTGTTTCAAAATGGCGATGACTTCATACAGTTTTTTTGTTTTGTTTTGTTTTTGGGGCACAGTGAAAAGGCACGCGCTGCATGGGTGCCTTCGTTTCGCCAGGTGTTTCCTTTATGGCCAGCCTTCTGCTGCCTGCCTGCCTGCCTGCCTGCCTGCCTGCCTCCGGGGCAGATGACCATTCAATGGACCCGGCAGACGCACAGACACATTTGAATGAGATCTTTTGAACATACATGCTTTTCTTTCTTTTCTCTCCTCACCACAAACACCCCACCAACACACACGTGCGCGCGCACACACACACACCCACCCACCCACACACACACACACACACACACACACACCAGCCCCTTCCCAAAACAAGTCCATTCTTTGTTGTGTGTAACCTTTTGATGTTAAACAAGAGCACAGCGATGGGGTGACACGCCATGCACAAAGCAAGAGAAAGAAGAGGAAATATAGCTGCTAGAGGGGGTAAGAGAGAGAGAGAGAGAGAGAGAGAGAGAGAGAGAGAGAGAGAGAGAGAGAGAGAGACAGGGGGGTGGGAAGCCAACGCTTGCTTAGTTTTTCATGTTGCTTGCTTTTATAATGAATGTCAGAGCACTGATAACAAAGCTCCATTTGCATATCATAATCCAAATCTCTCTCCTTCTGATCAGGTGCACTGCGAAGGAGCACTCCTTTTTCCTGCTGCCTTTGAAAGTCTTTTGAAGTTGCACAGCCAGAGTGAATATGAAAGACCTCTGTACATGCCATAGAGGTGGGGGAGTTTTTTTTTTCTCTCTCTCTCTCTCTCTCTCTCTCTCTCTCTCTCTCTCTCTCTCTCTCTCTCTACACTTTTTTTTTAAATCTTATTTATATATTTTTTAACTTTTTCAAAGCGGTCGACTGGAAGAGATGTTAGTTAGACAGCGGCGGGTGTTGTGGTGTGCAACAGCCCTCA
>JAODXP020000015.1:17963312-17985812 GCA_027497455.2 Sardinella longiceps | reverse complement strand
ATATTCAGATATGACATGATCAGGTGACAAGCATAAATGGTAGTGCTGTATTGAGACCACTGGACTTTTATTTTGATAGGTTATCGGCATTCTATCTTCCACATTTATGAAGGGTTGCGTATGAAGGTGGAGTCATGTCTTATGAAACAGTCATGAGTGCTATGAATGCTGCTATGAATGTGTTATGTACTCACCCGTCAAGTAAAGTGTTACCCAAAATGTTTAAAAAGACATTACAATGTCAACTTATCCAGAGAGGATGAATAATAAATAGGCTAAATAAAAAAGCAAATCCCACAATAGGTTGAATTGCATGTACTGCAACATCTAGCAGGTTACTAAATAGCACATTGCCATGACTGTACACAAAGCACCTCCCTGAGACCATAGGCTGTCAAAGGCTTCAAGATTACTCATTTCCTTATAGAGAGAGAGAGAGAGAGAGAGAGAGAGAGAGAGAGAGAGAGAGGGCCGAAGAAGACAAATAAAGACAGTTAGGGATTGTCAAAAGGGAGTTTTTTGACTGAAAGATGTCACCTATCAGATCTTAATAGTTATCCTTCAGGAGAGGAGAACCTCACATGCGTTGTACACAGCCTCATCATGCCAGCCTTCAGCGTTAGACAAGGGCGTGCGTGAGTTCTGTCAGATTCACCATGACATCTATTAATGCCACGGGATGGCTTTAGCATAGGCATCTGAGAAGCGGACTGTTTGAAGATCTGGCAGATACAAAAAAGAAAAGGAAAAGTGTTGTCAAATAGAAGCTGAGACATAAACAAAGTAAATAATGCATACTGGTCCTAATTACTGCCACAGAAGCAGCACATATTACGATCGTGAACATTTAACTCACTTTCAGCTTATCACTTTCTCATCCCCCACCAACTCATCTCTCTCTCTCTCTCTCTCTCTCTCTCTCTCTCTCTCTCTCTCTCTCTCTCTCTCTCTCAGCTTCTCTCTCTTGATCTCCTTTTTTCCAGTCTTTACTTTTGTGGAAACAGAGGAATTTTCACTGGAGACTTGATCAAAGAGCCAGCAGGACAGCAGGTGTGGAGCCACTTCCTGCCAGCCAGCAGGGAGACAGAAAAAGAGAGAAAAAGAGAGAGAGAGAGAGAGAGAGAGAGAGAGAGAGAGAGAGAGAGAGAGAGAGAGAGAGAGAGGAAGAGCTGCCTGCCACTTGGAACAGGCATTCAAAATGGCCGCCGTCACTCTCTCCCATCCGCATCCCATGGCCCTGTCTCAAAGTGCTCAGTGTGCCATCCCTTTTGCCTGCGCTTTCTTCTCATCGACACTGATCAACAAAACAGCTCCGCATTTGAAAAGCCATCAGGAGCATATGAACACATCAAATGCATTGCTCTCAGACAGTCGCTGGAGTTCCTCTCAGGTAAAAACATTTGAAGGTAGGACAGAGGAGACAGCCCATCTATCTCCAAAAGATGGGGAAAAAAAAATAAATAAATAAAAAAATAGATAAGGTACAATAACTTCTAAAAAAATATTTTTTTAAAAAATGTATTTATTTTCATACTTTCAACACTTTTACAACCTTACATATGTTCAAAAGTAGCTCCAACGATCCATACCAAACAGGCTGGGATAACATTTCACACCTAACTAACTTACAGTACATCCTAGCATTATTATTCAGTCTGTATTCTCTTGCCTTAAGATTTATATGTCAGGTTAACTAGAACCTGCACTGTCCTCATTTCTGCCCCCAGATCAGTTTCCTACTCAGTGAAGGTTAAGAGCATCCATATCATTCTCTGCCTGCATAACAGGCGCTTGAGGATCACTTTCATTGCTGCTGGTACAAGACAGGGGTGTTCATTACAGTGCAAAATGATACAACGTTGTGGACACTGTGCAGGTGCAAAAATAGGCCTCGTCGTAGACATGAGATAGAGGCGAACAATAAAAAACAGGATTCTGTTATCTTAAATTTAGCGCGCAACCATGTGGTCGCTTATGTCTGCTTGTCCTATGATATAATATCCTCAGGGATGATGTATCAGGACATTTGGTACACTCTGATTTCATTCCTTAGGCCTGACAGAAAAGACAACAGACTGAAGTTAATCACAAGTTAATCACAGATATACTCAAACAACAGCCACAACAAAAACATGTCACTGCAGTATTCTTAATCATTTTAGCTGTGTTTAGTGTACCTTTCATGTGCACTTACTAGTAGAGATATTTCATGACAATAGAATAATACAGCAATACAACAACTTTTTTTTGTCACCTCACCCAAATCGCCCCCCTCTGGCATGAAAGGGCATTGCATAGAATGAACACCAATGCAAAAACAATACAATTTTGTGAAAAATGGGGCCAGTAAACTTCATAAATGAGTGCCAGTCACTAACATGGAAGTTATATCTCCTTTTTTTGCGAGAGTTTAGCAGAAGAGTGCCTAATCTCTTGCCATAATATAAACAATACAATATGCACTACAAAGACCCATGCTTCAGCTTTTTTTTGATGTAGATAAAAGAAATTCCTAAATGAGATGAAACATTTAAGATATCTAAATGTAGTAGCACAGTGCGGAGAGGATGAGGCAAACATTTTCTGCCTCCCCAATATCCTCCTCAGCTTCCTCAGCGAGTGAGTGAACATCAAAGCAAAAGAGCATTAATGATTCATTCTAAATGGGCACACCCCAGTTAAATTATGATAAGCACAGTTTTGCTAACCTGACTTTTTTTCTTCTTCCTTCCCCCCCTGCCACCCCTCCTAAAATAACGGCTGCCCATTCAACCGCCATTAGCGAGGAAAAATAAAGTCTCGGGGAAAGAGATAAGCGCCAAAACTTGAGAGTGACATCATTTCTTAAGACAAAAATATGCGGTGCGGAGCGAGTGGATGAATTAGATGATGAACACAGGGGCCGTGTTCAAAGGGAAGATTCCGGGGCGGAGGAGCAGAGATGCAGACGTCGAGGCGGCTTCACCAGCTTAAGAAGAAGCTATACGCTCTTTAAAAAGGGAAACCGTCGCCACTGCCAACAGCAGTTCCAAATGTCTTTCACAATCTAAAAAAAAAAGCACTTTCCCACTCTTCTGGCACTGACTGCAAGCAGGGATGAGAATGGTCACAGGCACTCCGTCTATTTCCCATCTGTTGCCCTCTTTTTGACTCTCTTTCTTTCTTTCTTTCTTTCTTTCTCTCTCTCTCTCTCTCTCTCTCTCTCTCTCTCTCTCTCTCTCACACACACACACACCTCTAACCCCACTGCCATCACCCCGAACTGCAGTAATCACAAGCCAACGGGCAGCCTTCTCCTCCCGTCACCCAGGTCAGTAACCCCCAGTTGGAGGCTTCCATTGAGCTGCTGCTATGGATGAATATATGGATCTGCTGAGAACTCTTATATAGACGTCCATCTGCCAAGCAGTCTGGCCTTGTATGACCGAGTGTCTGTGTGGCAGAAGAAAAAAGGCTACCTATTAGTATGCCTGTGTGTGTGTGTGTGTGTGTGTGTGTGTGTGTGAGTGTGTGACTGTGTGCGTATGGTGGTATCTCTCACTTTGTTTTCCTTATTATCACAACAAGACTTGCCCTTCTTCCATACCACCATGGCCCTGCCAGCTGACACACACTCAAACACACACACACACACACACACACACACACACACACACATACAAACACTATCCCACATCCGTGCCCCTGCTGCCTTCAATAGAGGGCAGACACAGAGGTGCCAGAGTCCGGCCCCACAGTAGCATCTGACCCCTCAGAGGTCAAGGGTCGTCTCCTCCAGTTCCCCCAGCCCAGACGGACATCGCAGCAGAGAGCTGACGCCTGTCGGACGGTCGGGAGCTGCCTGGGGGCGGGGGATGGCATGATGATGTGGTAGGGTGGCGACTGAGAAAACATCATCAGTTGCCGTGGTGAAGTCATCCTGTCGGATCCAAACCCTCTTGGTTCATTAATGAGACATATTAGGCCGGGGACGTTTCTCCTGCAGGAACCATGCCATGTTTTGGGGGGAAGTCGTAAATTATCGTAATGAAACAGGGACTATTATTATCTGTCGAAGATTACTGCTTACACTCCATGGCTACGCCATCTGTTTTTTTTTTTAAAGGGTCCTCCATACAAAGGCTTGGAGATCAAACACATTTCATTAGCCTTATAGTGTAATGCATAATTCTGGCGTAGCCTATGTAATTACTCGCATGTTTACATTCCCGATGTTGATGACAGACACCCTACACCAGTACATTGCTTCAATGCCAGAAACACTTTGATGAAATTCTTTGTGGTTTTCTACAGATTGAATGCTGCTCGCCATAAATAAAAATCAAAGAAACGTGTGATCTGAATTGTACAAGATTGTACACAAGCAAGCAAAGAAGGAAAGAAGAAGAAGAAGAAGAAGAAGAAGAAGAAGAAAAAAACACACCATAACTCCACACAGACAAAAAAGGGGAAAAAAAGGAGAACATGAGACTTCCGAGAAGTGAGAGAGAACTTCATCAGAGAATGCAATAAGCTGAGGGAGCACAGGCAGTAGCAGAGAGAAAGCATTTTTACCCCGCTGTGTTAAATTGGGTGTAAATATGAAAGATTTAAAAGGCCTGGAGAAGCAGAAGAAAAAGAAGAAGAAAAGAAGAAGAAGAAGAAGAAGAAGAAGAAGAAGAAGAAGAAGAAGAAGAAGAAAGTAGACAACATCAACAAATTAATGTGAGAAAAAAAAGATGTGGCGTTCCTTTCAACAAATCTCCTCAAATCTCTGTGTCGGCCGCTAATGGGGGGCAAGTTCAAAGAGGCACTAGCCTCCCGCTGCTTCACAGCAAAATGAAAGCACAACACTTCCATTGTCTCTATGGTCTTCCTTCTTACTCTCTTCTCTCTCTCTCTCTCTCTCTCTCTCTCTCTCTCTCTGTCTCTCTCTCACTCTCTCTCTGACTGTCCTTTTCTTACCCTTCTTTCTCTCTTGCCTTTTCTCTGTTTAAGTTGATAAAGCGTTCTGTCGCTCGCTCCTTCTCTATTTCTGTCTGCTACCAATGATAAATCATTCTCTTTCCCTGTCTGAGTCTCATGATGATGATAAAGTCCTGTTCTCTGCCAGGCTCAGAAGCCGAAGAGAAAAGGAGCGATGAGAGAAAAGAGAGGAGAGGCGAGGAGACGCCTTGGTGCGGAGATGGGCACAGACTCATCCCTCAGAGGTGAGGAGGAGGAGGAGGAGGAGTCTGTGAAGGCATTTTTTTTCTCCCTTCTTCAAACTCCTGGATGAGAACCCCAGCATTAGCCCTGCAGAAATCTCCCAGCATCAAAGACAAGATCCCCTCTCTCTCTCTCTCTCTCTCTCTCTCTCTCTCTCTCTCTCTCTCTATCGCTCTATCCCTTTTCTTACACTCTCTCTTTCTCTCTCTCTCTCTCTCCCTTTCCTCCAACGGTGGCACTTCCACAAGTTCTAAATGTTTAACTCCAGCTATCAGCTCATTAAAAGGTCTTCAAAGCCTTCCATTGATGCAAAGGCATCCATTTGAATTTGTAATCACATTTTATGGCTGCTGCGCTCAGCGTTCTTCTGAGTTTTCTGCCTCCTGACGGCTCTTAACTAAACTCTCCCCGCATCAGCCTCTCTCCGTCGGAGTGGACTGCCAGCCCCGACTTATTTCTTTATTTACACTGGGAGCTGGGTGGTGGTGGTGGTGGTGGTGGCGAGGCGTGGAGCGGACTGGGGAAGGACTGAATGCAGATGGGCGAAGCCTGGAGGAGCTTTGATATGTGCTGACACAAGTGAGGTGGAGAGGGGAAGAGTCAGGCATTCGATGTGTGTGTGCATGTGTGTGTGTGTGTGTGTGTGTGTGTGTGTGTGTGTGTGTTGATGAGGACAAAAAAAAACAAAAAAAAACACAGGGCCAGTCGCACAGGGCTGGTCTAGTCGGAGAAGTCTCCAGAGACGCCATTGGTTAGTGGTTATGGTAGCCTTTGTACCACACTAAACCTCTCTCTTTCTCTCTCCCTTTCTTTTTTACCTCATGTCACTTGCTCACTCTCTCTCTCTCTCTCCACCACCAACATATCCCTCCTCTCGTGTTCAACTCCTCCTGACACCAGAACTCATTCACTGTCTTTCATTCACTACTCACTTTTTCACACCTTCTTATAGTCACTCACTCACTCACTCATGCACTCAATCATTCATTCCTTACAGTCCTCACGCAACCTTTCACATTCACACTCACTTGCTCACCAATTTTCCTCCTCACCTACTCAAATTTTCACTCACTCACTTAAGTCAGTCTCTCACTCACACACACACACACCCTTAACCCCACCCCCAACACACACACACCCCCACCACCACCACCGTACTGCATCTCCCTTCCTCCATCCCTCCCTCCCTCACTCAATCTATCTATCTGTCACTCACCTGACAGTGGCACCCTGTTTGCTGTTTTTGAACATCACAGGGACATAAAGCTGTCAATTTTGAAGTGTAGTAGCATCACATTTGCAGATGGAGATCAAAGCCATGGAGAGATCTGAAGGCTGGCCTGTCCGAGACCTTTTTTGATGTGCAAGACTGGAAAGTGATTTAAATGCTTTTCATGCCAAGCAAAGGGCCAGAACCATCGAGCACCACCTATTTTGTACAGTGGCAATCTACCACACACACATACACACACACACACACACACACACACACATACACACTCATACCCACTCACAAAACACAACACGCAATGAGAATGAAGTGTTCATTTAGTTCCCCCTATCTATTGAAATAATGCTGGATGAAGTCATGTCACTCAGTAGTTAAAAAAAAACCCTTAGATCCCTCTGGCAGAACACCTTTAAATCTGAATTTCCTTGCAGGAGCAAGTCTTTGAAACCTAATGCATAAACATCATCCCCCCGCTCCCCTCCTCTCTTTCTCCTCCTCCTCCTCCTCTCCTTCATCCCCCCTTCTTTTTCCTTGCACCTAAAAGCGCAGGCTTCACAGTGACTTTGGCGAACTTTTCCTCTCCAGAAGCTCTCAGTAACTTAAATAAGCGTCTGCCTGGGAATTTTGCTGTTATGTCTCATCAAAGCGGCAAAGATCTGTTGCGATCCTCCCCCCTGTCTGTTCCCTGGATGTCAGTCAGAGACCGCCGCACCGTGCCACGCCGCCGTACCCACCACTTTCTGCTGCGGCTGCCGCTGCCACCGCCGCCGCCGTGGTTTCTGTAAGGCAAGAAAGCTCTGACTCGGAAACCTATTTGTCTCAGTGCAGAAGAATCTCACCTTGTATCTTGTAAAAGGTTGCACATTGATCCTCGCTGACAGAGACCTTAGTCATCCAATCATGTACTTCCACCTTCATATGATTTTACTTTCCCATAAATATTAAAAAGCCTGGATTACAGTTTTTTTTCTCCCCACTCACTTAGATGTACTGCATATTGCAGAGAGGCTAATCCTGTTCTCCTAACAATACAACATCAAGGCAAACAGCAGTTTGGCCCTCCGTCATTTTGTTCACATATGGGACTGCAAACACAAATGCCTGTCTAACAGTAAACATCATTGTAACTGTAAAGACACATGTCACGCCACTTTGATAGTGTGCCAGCCCCATACATACCTGCCACAGTGAGATACACACAACCCACATTTGACATCAATACATCAACACTTGCTCTGTATATACATACAGTACTGGAACGGCAAGCCTTGCAATGCAGATCATAGTTGTCTGTTGTAGGCTATGCAACAGTTATGAATAATAACCATGACCTACTGTATGGATGAAATTATAAAAGCATTGCTTTTATAGTTTTAGAGCAGCATTTCCTGCCTGTCTTGAAAGCATAAGGTTATATGGTATCAGCAAATATTGATTTATCGTATATATGAAACCATATATTAATGTTTTGCAGTCACTACTTTTTAACCAGTCCTTGTAGTTTATTCAGTAGTCCTTCTAGAGGATTGGCAGAGTGCTGTCTTGCATGTGGTATTTTTAATCTTTTTCTTTCTGTAATTCTGCATGGGTGGTATATTTTGAGAAGTACTTTCACTGTTTTGGAAAATGCCCTTGGTGTTTAGAGACTGAGGTTAGGATTTTGGGAAATGCATGGTGCATTTAGGACAAACTGCCAATAATTATGCTGAGAGTGATGAGTGTGTGTGCAAATACGATGGTTGAAGCGGGCACACAGTTACAACCCTTCTTATGGGAACACACACACACACACACACACACACACACACACACACACACACACACACACACACACGTGATGTGAAATGAAATGAAATGAGAGCAGACAGGGAGTTGAGATCTGCCTGGTTACCAACTGCATCCCTCTCCTCTGTTTGTAACAGTCATGAAAAACATGTTTACTGCCATGTGCCATGTTTACTACTGTGTACACAATCCAACTGCTAAAGGTACTGTACACCTTATTAAAAGAACTCAAGTAGTGTTTCTAAAATGTTCTGAGCAGTGCTCCTCCTAGCCACAAGAGAGACTACTCTGCAACTGACACTCCATTCCCCCCCTCTGAAACCATTCTTTGCTTTCTAACTCAAACTGCTTTCAGTTGAAAACCTTCAGATATCCTACCATTCTAGCAAAGCAAAACAAAGAAATAAAAGCCCAAAGCATACAATAGCACACCCACATTCCTGTGAGCGGATTCCCACCAAGCTTTCAGCCTAACCTCACAGTATATCTTCCCCCCACCACATGTACAACAACAGCCACATTACAGCCCACCGAGGAGGGAGACGGTGGTGGTTATTTAGCTCCTGTGTCCGCTGATGATCTCTGTAATGTGGACACACACTGGTCCTGGACCTGCTCTGGGCTGGCTCAGATGGAGCTCCACATGGCTCCTCTGTACCGCTGGGCCTCTGGAGGTCAGCTTGGCTTCTCCGTGCTCTCAGCAGGTCACTGCATTCCTCAAATAGCTGAGTCCGGAGCCTCTTTTCCTCTGCCACGCACACGCTGTTGCCTGGAGACGAGAGAGAGAGAGAGAGAGAGAGAGAGAGAGAGAGAGAGAGAGAGAGAGAGAGAGAGAGAGAGAGAGAAAGGGCATGACAGGCTAACTGAGAAACGTAGGTCCTGAAACAGAGACACCACTGACTGATAAAATAATGAGGTGTTTCTCCATTTCATCAGAACATATGCACAGTAGAACACACCGAGTCCTGGGTTCACAGAAGACATTCAGTGTTTTTCTCTTCTTCTCTTTCTTTCTTTCTTTCTCGTTCATTCTTTTTTTTCCGAGGAAGAAAAATGCACAAGTCTGACCAAAGACACATCTGCTGCCGCTGACATGAGCTCTATCAAATTCCAGAAAAACAAACAAAAAAACTGTTTCCAGGGGATTTCTGTCATGTCTAAAATTGCCGACAGAAACTGTGTGCAGCTCCGACAACATCAGAAATGTAAAGTAGACGCACACAGTGGTGAATCCTAACCGCCTTCTCTCAGTTTGAAGCCTCTAGTTTCTTTTGCTCTATGTGTTACTGTGTGTGTGTGTGTGTGTGTGTGTGTGTGTGTGTGTGTGTGTGTGTGTGTGTGTGTGTGTGTGTGTACTGTGTTTTACAATAAGTTTGCACACATGTTCTGCACTGAAGCTGCTCTAGCACTGTGGTCAAACAGAGGCCTTGCAGAACAGTTCTAATGTCCCATTCGGTTCCTCAACACCATGGAACCTGGATCTGAACACTGTATGACAGGGATTCATCAGGTCCCAGTCAGACCAATATTAGACCAGACGGTAAAATATGAAGCAGACTTGATGCTATTTGAGTCTAAACTGGTTCATATCAGTTTTTACTCTTCTGTTGTGTTCAGGTCAACTTTGACCGAAGTCACATTTTTCCTTCTCGAAAATGTACTTAATCTAATTGGAAGGCGTCCTTGTTCATACATCAATTACAGTACATTTTACATTTTACAAACAAATTACATTTTTGGGTGTGTTATTCAACTTTGGGTCATGTTTTAGATTACGGCCCATGAAGTACTGGGTAAGGAATAGGTGAGACTTGACTTAGCAAAAAGAAACAAGGATAGACTTTGTGTGTCCTGTTTGCATAATTACAGTAAGAATCGGCTAGTTATGAGGACGAAGTGGAAAGAGCACTATGCTGCCTAGACTACTGTCGATTGGACTCTGTTTCTCTTTCTCTCTCTGTCTGTCTGTCTCCCTCCCTCCCTCCCTCTCTCTCTCTCTCTCTTGCTCTGTCTGTCTGTCTCACACACATGCCCTCTGTTATGCTCTTGTGTCATAGTTCTATGACCTCCCAAACCCCTTTCAAGCACACAAGCAGTAACGAGCTCCAGTCTGTCTATATGTGTATTCTATTCTCTTGTTGTTTACCAACAAGGCCCTAGCGGCTTGAGGGCAACATGGTTCAAGTTGCCGTCTCTCTGTCGCCACCCTGCCCCCCCCCCCCCCCCACACACACACACAACCTCCCCTCCTGCTTTGACATCACCCTGACGACAGGGACACGTCCCGGGTGGCGGCTTGCGACTCCTGAGGTTTCCCTTCGCCCGTTTGAAGCTCTGGCCGCCCCACCTCTTTCATTCGCCCGCTTTTCATCTGGCAACGGCATCTCGGCAAACATCAAGGGGAGATTCCATGCAAACATGTCATTTGGTTCATGATGTCATAGTCATCAGGGAGTTGTCTGTTGTCTGGCAAGCGGGCGCCGCCGGAAATAGTATGCAGAGTGCACACACACAAACACACACACGCATGTTTGTGTACTGTATGTGTATGTGTCTGTGTGTGTGTATTTGTGTGTGCTTATATATGTGGGTGGGAATGAGAGCTGCATCCTCAAATTCAGCACTCATAATATAATCTTTTAAAAATGCCACACCCCATAATCCATTGGTTTCTATGACCTCTCGATTCTCAACTGTCTGCTTCTGTGTGTGTATGTGTGTGCGTGCGTGCGTGCGTGCGTGCGTGCGCGTGTGTGTCTGTGTGTCTGTGAGTGTGTGTGTGTGTGTGTGTGTGTGTAACTGTGTGCATTGCCCAGATTACCTCATGCCACAGGCTGCAAGTGAACTCAGTTTCCGCTCATCCTTCATTGGATTTTCACCAATCTCCAAGACATAAGTTTCTCCCTAATCAAAAGTTCAAGTCTTTATAGGCATTCATATGGTTTCTCTTGTTATAACAACTGCACTGTTGCTATAACTACTTGTTATAACTACTATATCTACTAGGCTTGTCATCCAAGGACCAAAAAACTCTCTGGCCTTTTATCTAATTAAGCTGATATGGGCGTGATGTCCTTCACTGAAAAAGTTGTGGTGTTGTGACTCATGAGTTATGAGCAATTAGACGTTCTCCGTTTTTTCGGGGAATGGGTGGAGGAGACACCGCACAGTAGGAACGAGGCTTTTTTTACCGTAAGTGTTTGTGCGCAAGTCGACAGAAACCCTTTCCACAGCCTGTCCTTTGAGCTCTGCACTTGTTGTAATCAAATACGGTGCGAACCCTGCTGCACAGCCCTCTGGCTTTTCTCACTGTCTCTCTCTCTCTCTCTCTCTCTCTCTCTCTCTCTCTCTCTCTCTCTATCAATCTCTCCCTGTTTCTCTCTTGCTCTCTTTCTCCATTTTTACTTTTTGCTTTACTAAGGAAATGTCTGTCCCTCCTCATTCGCCACTTCTCTGAGCTCTCTCTCTCTCTCTTTTCCCTAGACCCTGACAGTAAAAAAGAGAGAAAAAAAAGAAAGAAAGAGAGAGGAAGAAGAAGAAGAAGGGGCAGTCATGTATGTGTGTGTGTGCATGTGTTGTGTTGTGTGTGTGTGTGTGTGTGTGTGTGTGTGTGTGTGTGTGTGTGTGTGTGTGTGTGTGTGTGTGTGTGTGTGTGTGTGGCTGGGTGTGTTGTGTGTGTGTGTGAGGTGAATAAGGGCCTTATTGTTGGGCGCAGGTGTGTGCTTGTGCCAGTTGCCCTCAGCACAGGATAAGGGAACAATGTGCAGTGTAAGCGGAGAGGCCGAGAGCACGCAGCACAGAGACAGGCAGCAAGGAGGGATTACCACCCAGCAGCAGCAACAGCAGCAACAGCAACAGCAGCAAATCCACACAGAGTAGCACTAGTGCTCTCAGAGAAGAGGGCAGAAGAGAGGGAAAGAAAGGAGGGAGGAGGAGAAGGGAAGACAGTGGAGGAGAGGAAAGGAAAGAATAACAGAGGAGAGGAGGAGGGATAAAAGGGAAGGAAAAAAGAGAGGGAAGACAAATGGAAAAGAAAGAGAGAGAGAGAGGAGGAGATACGAGATGTGATAAAGAGAGAAAAGGGGGAAGAGAGGAGAAGAAGGACTAGAAAAAAGAAGAAGAAGAGAGGAAGAATGTAAAAAAAGATAGAGAGGACAATGGAATAAAAACCTTAGACATCAGATACTCGGGAAGGCATTGCAGTTCGCTAGAAGTCTGAGTGACGCACGGAACATCTAAAGACATCAAAAATGACGATATATTCTGTTGCACATCCGGATCTATTGATTGTAATCGTAGCAGAGCATCTCCAGTGCTGTGTGGGGGTGGAGGACTGTAAGGAGTGTTTTCTCCCGTTTGTGTGTGTGTGTGTGTGTGTGTGTGTGTGTGTGTGTGTGTGTGTGTGTGTGTGTGTGTGTGTTGGGAGGGTTCTGGCTATCTCGTCACAAGCCCTCCCGCGGGGCAAACGGATGGGAGAGGTGACACTCACCTTCCCCCGGTTGAGCGGGTCTGGAGACAGCCGCGGCGGGTAATTAAAGTGTTGGGTGTCAGGGACTTGCGGCTTGTGCTGGCATCCCCGGGCTGTTTACAGGCTACCTTCCACCCATTCCCTCTCCACACCTCCTCCTCTCTTCACCTCTTCTCCTCTCCTCTCCTCTCCTCCCCCTCTCCTCTTCTTGTTTCCTTCCAGACAGCCATCCCAGGTCCTGGAGCCTGACAGGTGAGAGAGCGAGAGAGAGAGAGAGAGAGAGAGAGAGAGAGAGAGAGAGAGAGAGAGAGAGAGAGAGAGAGAGAGAGAGAGAGAGAGAGAGAGAGAGAGAGAAAGAGAGAGATGGCTTTCTTGTGTCTCATACCTGCAGACAACACATAACAAAACCAAAAACTGGGAGGACAAAAACAATACGGCACAATTAGACTAGAAGAGAAACCCAAACCCAGACACACACATTCTTCAGCTTCAGCACACACATGTCATCAGCTAAGCCAGCATGCAACTTAATGGAAAGTTGTTGTTAATTCATTGTACTTTGTACATTTTTACAACTCTATGGAATACTGTGCATCAGTATTTCTATTTTTTATTTTTATTTGCTAGGAATTCCAAGTAAGACATTTTTGAAAATGGCCAAAAATGGCTGAACCAGGTAACACATGACACAAAAGCTGAAAATTGATTATTCAATGTATGTTAACCAGAATCAGAATTACTTCTGATGGGCTATTATATTTACACAAATCGAATTTAACTTCGGCAGGTGTTATAGGCATTATCTGTGAATCAAGTGAATCACCCGTAGCCCTGTGGCTGTAGCCTGGCTCCAAACTTAATAATCACAAGAGATATTTAGTCTGGAGACCCACTTAGACCTTTTCTCACAGTGGAAGCATTGTTTACAATTGTCCAGAAGCATTTATTGGGCGCTCGGAATGTCTATCATAGCATCTGTATGTAGCTCAGCCAATGCCAGAGCATGGGTACTCCAAGGTAAGTTGCACTGTGCTACAGTTAGCGCTGTCAATAGTATGATAGGCAATATGTATATTTTAGTGACTCCAGTTACATGCCAAGAACAGAGCCAGCTTTTCTCACCAGCCTGTCCAGCATTACTTGTCCTTGTGCTGCCTCCTCAGCATAGCATAGCACAGCATAGAAGAGGACACTGGCCATGAGAGACTGGCAGAGCAGCAGGAGTTTGCTGCAGATGTTGAAGGACCCCAGCCTCCCTAAGGAAATAGAGCCTGCTCTGCCCCTTCCTGTAGACTTGCATCGGACTAAAAGAAAGTGGAGAACAAGAGGAGAAATTAGTGGTGTGTTGAATAGATTTGCGACAAAAAGGGAAAATGCCTCTGCAGCCAGCATTGGTCCCATGCACACCATATTCTGAATACCACACACACCACACATAAATGCACAGACTTTTCTGAATAACTGTAGCCTGTAGACTTTGCTTTTTAAGCCTGTGCATTCTCCATCACATGCATGGATACACACACACACACACACACACACACACACACACACACACACACACACACACACACACACACACAAACCAACACATAAACACACACACGCGCGCACACACACACATAAACACAGGCTTGCAGGAGCCACCAGTCTTGCAGAAGTCATCAGTCTGCTCACCGCAGTCACCTTGGAGCTGAGAAAGTAGAGATCCTCTCCTCCTCCTCCACCCACCCTGTTCTCTTGGCTGGAACCACCCCCAGAGACCCAGACTCCAGGACTGCCTGTCTTGTAAGGAAACATTTGTTTGTTTGTTTGTTTGTTCAGCAGCCATGACTTCTGAACTACTACACTGAGGAACAATTCATCAAAACAAACTCTTTGATCTTTAGTCACACGTTTCTTTCTCTCAGTCTCTCCATCAAATATGAGCACACACACACACACACACACACACACACACACACACACACACACACACACAGAGACATATATTAACGTGCATGCGTTCACTGACAGACATCTAAAACACACACACAGGCACACACACAGACACACACACACACACACACACACACACACACACACACACACACACACACACACACAGACACACACACATCCTGTCCTCATCTTCGTGTCTGAACACTGACACCTGGATGGAAATGTTGATGTGATGAACTGCAGTCATCCCTCAGATCTCTCCCTGTCTCTCTATCTTTGTCTCACTCTCTCTCTCTGTCTCTGTTTTTTGACTTCTTTATGCATCTTGTTTTCTCTTTTTTCCTTTGGTGCACACTTCATAAATAAAGTTTCTTCTGTTCAAACTACCACAGCGGGATTGAGAGGCGTTTGTTGCCACTGATGTCAAAGTGACTTCAAAACAAGTTCACTCCTCTTGAAGTTTCCTGTTACTAGGAAACAAACCCTGTGATTGGAGCGGCAATCAGAGTCCCTGGAAGAGGTCCACAAAACAAAGGCGAAACGCATCCTGTGACTCTGTCTAGATAAGACACCAATTTCACCGCATTAGCACAATGCAAAGTGCATGGAGAGGGAGCCCTGGAGCCCACTTGGTAATGCAGCGGGATACTTTGATTATTTGGTAAAAATACATATATAAATAAATAATTCTTAATAAAATAATTCTTCTGTTAGTTGCTTGGTCAGTCGCTTTGTGGAGCTGAATTAATCTCTGAGGTTATCAAGCATCCGTTCTGATGACGCCAATCCTTTGGTGAAAAAGCTCACTTGTGGGGAGAGAGAGATGTTCTCTGTGAAGGGTCCCTGTTTCAGTAGAGTGTGGAGGGTTTATCAGTAGTTTTGCCATCCGGAGTGTGCCCAACAAACATTTTTGATATCTTTATTTATTTATTCTTGCCAGCCAGGCCTCTGACTGTTTTGGGACTTGTTGGGTAGTGGTCCTGTCAGTTCTCCTCTTAAAGGTAGTGTATGAGATGCTTTCCATGGAGAACTTTTCATTATCCTGCTGAAAATGACATTCATGCCTCCATTACACCATCCAATCATTTTAAGCAACCAGTGAAAATGATTGCATGGTGATATGTCTATCAAACCCTATCTACCATTCCTTTCTGTACCCTGGAGGCATGGCTTCAGGGGAATTCTGAAGACAAGGGATTGGTTGTGCTCAAATCGCTTTTCCAGGATCTCCAACCCAACCTTTAAACAGCATCTACATTATTGTGTTTTCAACTGGGAGCATTACAACTGTGTTGTCAGTGCACTTTTTATCCATGTCAATCCATTGGTTTCGCAATCTGATGATAACAATCTGATGACGCTGACTGCTTCAGATATATCGGAAAATGGGAGTGAAGTCAACATATCTGCACTGTGGAAATGCAATCAAATGAAAAAGGTTATTGGTCATGTGCCAATCATCTTACTGCCTACGCTGACTGCCATTTAGTTTAGGCAATATGCTTCTATGATGCAACAGAGGGCGAAATATGTCGAGGTATATTATTATTTCATCAGTGCAAATGGGCTTGTACTGCTGGGAGTAGCCTGCAGAGAACCCACAGAGATGGAGTCAAGGCCCGTGGATGGAGATCGTTTCTGTTTTGCATACAGCAAAAGCATTTGATTGCGGCTTACTGTAATGTGTATCTAGACTCAGGTTGTAAGCTGTGGAATTGGTTCAGACTGTTCTGATGACCCCTTTTAGAATGGCTTTGCACAGAAGAGACTGAAAGAAAGACAAAGACGACGATGAAGAAGAAGTAGTAGATGAAGGAAAAGGAGAAGAAGAAGAAAAATGAAACCCATAATAGCTAGAAAAGACTCTTTCATGCTCTACAGCCATCAGAATCTGCCGATCGCGGCTGATGAAAGTCACAGAGGCACGGCGGGGGTGCCCGTCCACCGCAGGGGTCCGCTGACAGCAGGGGTCCCCCTACCCCAAACCCCAACCACCGGCCCCCGGCTGAGACACCCCGTCTCCCACGGGATCGATCCGGACCGTCACGCCGCACGGCTGGGTGTCTCTGCACCCCTTCCTGTGCACACACACACACACACACAGACACACACACAACCTCTGAAATGAAGGATTACACTGACTCCCCGTACCACCAACCACCCCCGCCCCATAACCTTCCCTGCCATTGTCCCCCCCCTCTCCACCCATCCACCCTCTATCCCAGCTTCAGCACCCACACCCCCATTACCCCGACATCAAAGGCAGCGCGGGACACATTAGCATCTTTAATCAGCAGCTGGAGCTCCGCGCCGGGCCGCAGGAGGCAGCTTTCATCAGTGAGGGGCCTATCCTACATGTATACACACACACACACACACACACACACACACACACACACACACACACACACAGATATGTGCGCACACACACAAACACACACTGAGGAAGCTAATGCCACAGATGCACACATCCACACACAAACTCCTATCTTTATTCCTGGAACTCCAAGCACAAACACAAGGCGCACAAACACACACACACACACACACACACACACACACACACACACACACACACACACACATTCACCCTTGCTCTCAGATCACAGACATAGCGTGGAAATGAATTTAGACTGGTTAATAATAGCAGTCTAGCATATTGTGAAGGTAGTTAAATGAAATAATTTCCTTTCCCACAATGATTCCATTGCAATGTCCTGAGCTCCACGCAATGCAAATTCTTTAAAACACTCTAGCCTCTAGTTGCATTCAACATATGGGTGGATGACAAATAAGCCTGAAAAAAGGATTTTTAAAAAACTTCAAATATCATCCCTAAAAATTGTTTATATGTGTTGCTGTGAGTCTAAACTTAACCAATACGTAAATATTTTTTACATTTTTTAATTAAAATAAGTATTTATATATGAATTTGTCAAGGTAGTGCCTAAAACTGTCATATGGTGTGACATTAAAACAATCTGATATAAAATAAAAATTAGATATTTTTTTCTTCTTTAAATTACGTCAATGTACTTATTAATCATGTTTGCTTTGATATGCAACATTTGCTTGGGAGTATTTAGGATAAAAACTTAACATTTGACAAGTTATTATGTCAAGGAGGAGAATGGTCTGAACTCTAACCAGATATTTTAGCGTATTTCTGACATTCTTTGTCAAAAGTTGCTCAAAATTCTTGAGATTCTTGCAGATGTCATTTCCTGTCTACACTATTGATTTTGTCATGATTTGTCAGTTAGAAAGTCCTGTTTTATGACGTTTTCTATGATTATTTGACGTCACACCAAATGACATAGTGTCACGCCATATGATGAAATGCACCAAATCACAATGTATCAGCGCAAAAAAAGGTATTTCATGAAAATAAAATCATTAACAATGAATTTTGAAGTCCACTGAAAAGAACTTTAGGGATAACATCTTTTTTTAACTGCATATTACATGTGAAACATGGTGACATGGGGGAAAAATGGGAAAGGGAAATATAAATAGTGCAGATCCTATTTTGCTAAATTCTTATCACAGATTTAATATATTTCATATATGATTTTTAAATTGAATTTGTGTTTTTACATATATTTCAATATAAAAATGCAGTTTGGTCATAGAGTGTGACAGAAATGTCATATAGTGTGACTGTACATTTCCAATGTCCCAATGTAATAACAATGTAATAACAATGTCACTCCATATGACATAGTGTCACTCCATATGACATTTTGACAGTTTATTTAATTTATTAGACAACTAAATACAGCTAGATATTATTTAGCATGCAACTGACCACATGGCAGCAATGTTTTCTAAGAATTCATAAAGAAGATTTGTGAAAAATAACAATTTTTATTGCAAATGATGTCACACCATAAGACACAATTTTTTGGCCACTATTGATGATGTCGGATATGGAGCTTTTTATATAAAAATCTAAAAGGCAGACCTGACCTCCTGACCATGGCAATCACTCCTGACATGCTATTGTAACTTCCTGATTAAGCAGGGTCCGTGTCATGGCAATGATGTCCAAATTAATGCCCGTTGAAAATATAAAATATAGTGTCACACCATATGACGTCCATTGTAGGGACAAAATATATTTGATTAGAACTTAGTTGGACGTTATGCATGGGCATCGAAACTTTCTGTGGTTATAGAAAACATCCACTTATTTTATTTGCCTGGTAAAATTTTTAAGTATTTATACTTTATATGGATATACATTCTAATTAGGAAAATCACACGCATAGTGGACAGTCACACCATATGACATTTTTTATGTTTGGATAGTTGTTTTATGTCAAAATTTAAATACAACACCAACAATTTTAGTATGCAGGAAGTTGATCCTATCAGACCAACAACATTTCCATATCAATTCTTAACTATTACCATTTTTTATACGTGTGTGACAAAAGGACAGTCTGAATTTTGCTATCCGTCATCCACCCATATTCCAACACACACACACACACACACACGCACACTACTAGTGTTACCCACTAACATTGAGGCTCAGTGTCACTGAAGCTCTTACTCACTTCCCCTGATTCATTTGCATCGGAACTAGTCCCCATTTAGACATCGAGATGAAAATAAGTAAAGAAATCCTTAGCAAAAAAAACGTCCTTATGCACAATTTGCAAAAGAGTAGCCTACGCTTAGTGAGTGGTACTGTGCCAGAGCCAACTGCAATGAGTTAAGAGCTTCTAGGGAGGACAGACAGACACATTCCTCTCCACACAAATAGACTAGATCACCATGCTGACGGCTACTGCAAGTGGGAGAGAGAGAGAGACAGAGAGAGAGAAAGAGAGAGAGAGAGAGAGAGAGAAAGAGAGAGGGAGAGAAATAAAAGTTGAGTGCAAAGCACATGTATAATCAGGCTGAATAAATGCTGCACAGTTATTCTAGGATTTTGTTGGCTGTTAGAGTTCTTTTTGTTTTTGTTTGTCTGCTGTGTTTTCATCGGCCTAGCAGGACCGAGCATCTTTTTGAGATAAACCTGATGAATATGAGTTTCATCTTTTGCCTGATATCTTATCAGGCAGCAAAAGGTTGTTAAATTTTATCAACACTGCTGCCCCTTTGAGAATGAAATGGGAAAAAAACAACACCTTTCACTTTCAGCCGCCACAACAATAATGCAAATATATATAAATATATATATTTAAAAAAAATCTCCACAAGCCTCAAATATCCAACAAAGTTCCAAAGACTTCATTTCCCGCCGAGGGGCTTTATCACCGCAAACACACCCTCCATCTCAGCCGTGCCGGGGTGGGGAGAGACGGCGTGTGAGATGCCTAGTTCAAACGGTTCATGGTGCAGTGGTGAGATCTGAGATCCGGGGTGTGTGGTGTGCAGCGTGGCATGCCGTGGCACCGAGCGGCACGGTGCAGTGCGACACGACACGGCTCGGCTCGGCAGTCGGGTTCGGGAGCTTATCAGCCACTGGTAAACAAAACAAAGCGCTTGCTTCTCTCGGCACACACCCTGCCTTTTTTGTGCAGCTTTCTTTTTATCAAGGGTTTCTGCTGTTCCCTCACAACACCATTGGATGCAGGGCTTTGAACTAAGTCACATCAAAGACCTGAAATTTTTTACTCAACCTGTGTGTGTGTACGTGTGTGTGTGTATGTGTGTAAAGATGAGGAATGTAGGTTTTTCATAACCTTGTAGCTCATGACATGTGTCGGGTGCTGTTATCCAGGGATCATAACCTGCATTCATGCATTTAACATGTGCTCCCCATTAACTGATCCCTCCACTGTGAATTTAGCACGGCTAGCCCTGTGGGTACGGTGAGTGTATAGCCCTATAGTGGCCCGCACAGGCCTGCATCAACCATTACAGCAACCATGGAGGTCTGCATACTGAACTTGCTCAGCATCCTTTATCACGTCTATAAGCAA
Organism: Sardinella longiceps; assembly: GCA_027497455.2. NCBI lineage: Eukaryota > Metazoa > Chordata > Actinopteri > Clupeiformes > Clupeidae > Sardinella > Sardinella longiceps. Next base: position 17,965,264 of record JAODXP020000015.1, on the reverse strand, counting down.
CAGGATTAACATAACAAAAATGACCCAATTACTAGGACTATATGCTGTGCTACATGTTGTTTGGTGTCCACATTATGTGACAAATAAGTGTAGTGCACACACACACACAAAGTAAGAGAGACAGCAAGAAAGAGAGAGAGAGAGAGAGATAGAGAGGTGCAAACAAAACAAATCTGAATATCTGATTCTCTCTTTCTCTCTCTCACTCTTTCTATCGCTTTCTCTTCATCTTTCTGCTTCTTTTGCTCCATTGGGCCAGTATGTGCTCTGCTGTGCTGTGTGCTGGCCCCTGCAGCTCCCTCACAGAGTGTGTGTGTGTGTGTGTGAGCGTGAGCAGTGGAGGAGGGAGCAGGTGGGCTGGGCTGGGCAGAGGCGTCTCTCTCGGCAGCATCCTGCCCGCCGTACATTAAAGCACAGGAAGGAGATGTGGCTCTCTCTCGCTCCCTTTATGGCCCGCTAGTTCACACTGATAAGGGACACAGAACACAGAGGAGAGAGCCTGCAGAAAAAAAACACCCCAGCAAGCAGCAGGGTTGGGGTTTGTGTGTGTGTGTGTGTGTGTGTGTAGGTGTATATATTTGCATGTGTGTGGATGTCCACTATTATGCTTTTATGCCTAATAGCGTGTGTGTGTGCGAGTGTGTGTGTAGGGGGGCAACTGAGGGAAGGGAAAAGAGAGGGAGGTGGTCATTTCAATAAGCTATGTGAAGCCACATGAAATAAAAAACAATGAAAAAAAAGAATAAAAAGGCGATGACACGCAAACCGCAGGGGAAAAAAGTCTTGTGACTTTATGACTCCCCCTCTCTCAGTGGTCTTCCACCAACTGTTTTTTTTTTTTTTATCTCTGCAGAGAAAATAATGAAAGAATGAGGCGTGCTGCCACTCCGCCATTGAAGTTGGGATCCACACGTGGGGGCTTTCGGGAGGACCTGCTGGGATCAAACGGAGCGAGGGTCTCGCCTCAGCAAAATTAGAGGAGAAGCTGGAGTCGGGGAGTGGAAGATCATCGGCACGGCAGGGACTGCCACAAACATTCATTAGAGAACAACGCTTCTCACAAGGATGTTCAGTAGAAAAAGGGAGTTTCATTTTCAAAAAAGAGACACGTCGTTGTGTACAAATGAATGCCTTAAACATAGATAGATCCAAAGAGAGAGAGAGAGAGAGAGAGAGAGAGAGAGAGAGAGAGAGAGAGAGAGAGAGAGAGAGAGAGAGAGAGAGAGAGAGAGAGAGAGAGGACATGGGTGACTAGGTGGAATATTGGTAGGTAATTACCAGCCTTTGACAAAAACACATCACAGAAATGCAGCCACAGACACACAAGTGCAAACAAGTGTGGGAAAAAGACCATTATAGAGGGAACAGATACCGCAGACTGCGGTCAATGAGGTCTGGAGATGACTGAGACGACGTTCAATCGTTTCAAGTAAAGCTTTTTTTTTTCTTCCTTTTTTGTGTGTCCTCCTGGACTGTGCATTCATCTGCTGTGGTGTCCGTGACCTCTGCTTGAGAGGCTACTGGGGGTCAACATCTGAAGCTGAACTAGAGCCACTGGACAGACACACAGAGTACCTCAGATCTCTCTCTCTCTCTCTCTCTCTCGCCGTCTCTCATACATATCCTGTACACACATGTATGAGTATGTGTGACAGTGCATTTGTGTTCGTTATCTTTTACTCAAGCTCTCATACTCTGTGTGTAGGAGATCTTGCATACAAGGTATACACAAAAACACTGTCTCACAAACTCATACATGCACATGCACACAAACACCCTGACACATTCACTGGCACCAACACACACATGCAAACAATGAACACACACACACCCCCATGCACAGACAGTATAGCTTGCATTCACACTCATACTGTTCACAAAAAAACACCAAGCAAAACAGCAAACACATAAACACCTCTTTTCACACAAACACACACACACACACACACACA
>JAODXP020000015.1:17918312-17960812 GCA_027497455.2 Sardinella longiceps | reverse complement strand
CATAAACAACTCCATCTGAACCTTCCAAACAAGAAACATATGTCTTTAACTCTGTTTTCTTCATTCTGTCTCAATCCCAGCACCCACACCCATACCCACACACACACTCACATACACACAGAAAAACACAACACACACACACATAGAAACACAGAAACACACACACACTTCTAGAAACACAAACACACACACACCCACACACTTCTAGAAACACGAACACACACGCACACGCACACACACACACACACACACACACACAGCTTGGCCCCTCCAATTTACCCTCCCCAGCCCCCCACCCCACCCCTTCCATGGCAGACATGTGAGAGGAAGGCTGTGGAGGACGGCCACGTGGTAAGAGAGCCATAAAAACTACACACATGTGCTCTGTGCCCGGCAGTGCTCAACTCCACTCAGCTCCGCTCCGCTCAGTTCAGCCCAGCTCTGCCCCCTCCCCCAGCTCCTTAGCCCTCACCACCCCATCCCAACCCAACCCCTTCAGACACAGAGCAGAGAGAGAGAGAGAGAGAGAGAGAGAGAGAGAGAGAGAGAGAGAGAGAGACAGAGAGAGAGAGAGAGAGAGAGCACTAGAAGCATCAATGCAACAAAGAGCCAGAGAGGCAACAGCAGAAGGCAGTGATCACAGATGTCCATTGGCAACAGCAAAGCAATGAGTGGAGAGAAAAAGGGAGAAAGGGAGAGAAAGAGGGAGAAAGGGGGGAGAAAAAGAGAGAGAAAGAAAATGGTGGGAGAGCTCTGAAATTAAGTGTGTGCACATGTGAGGGAAAAGAAAAGAAAAGAACTGAGGTAAGAAAGAAATGAAAGAAAGAGCTTAAGTACGCCACGCAGGAAGTATGCACAAAAATCGATGAAGACAGTCCAAAGGTAAAAAGAGAGAGAGAGAGAGAGAGAGAGTAGGAAGAGCAAAAAGGAGGGGAAAGGGGATTAGACAACAGAAAATAGCAAGAGACAAGGGTGAGAGAGAGAGAGAGAGAGAGAGAGAGAGAGAGAGAGAGAGAGAGAGAGAGAGCAGCTTGAGGCAAAGCGCTCCTGCTGGGTGGCAGAACAATGGCCGTCCTGTAGCGCGGTGGGGCATCTGTTTGGGAAATGAAATGCAAGACAAACATAAACACTGGGCCCAGGCCTGGGACAATACGCCTCAGTCTCTTTCAAAAAGACAGCCAGCCTCTTGCTGTGGCCTTTGTGCACACACACACAAACACACACACACACACACACAGAGACAAGCGCACGCACACGCACACACACACACACACACACACACACACACACACACACAGAGACAAACGCACGCACACACACACACACACACACAAAATAAGTATACACACACACACACACACACACACACACACACACACACACACACACACACACACACACAGATCTGCCATTAAAGACAGGTTTCCTCCCAGCCGGCCCGGGCTGGGCCCAGAATATCCTGTTCTGTGCCTCACAGGCAGCCTCTGTAATTTGAGTTCCTATCCCCATAAATGACAAACTCCGTCCTCTCCATTATCCACAGTTCATAGAAGATGTTAACAATTTAGAAGTTCTACCGCTTGGCTGTTTTTTTTTTCTTTCTTTCTTTTTCTCTTTTTCCTCTTCTTCTTCTCTCTTTCTTTTTTTCTTTCCTCTCTTGGGAAAGTGACATGAAAGCATTTGCTGAGGAGTTTTGCTGGAGCCCAGTTTCTCTGTTTGTTTCGCAATAATGTCAAAACACTTCAAAATAAACCAATTAGGCTGTTTGGTTGGATCCTTTGTGGTGGTGGGGAGAGTACAGTTCCGATCGGACTCATTCTACCCATCACTGCCGAAAAAAAAAAAAAAAAAAAGTTAGCCCCAGCTTCAACCCTGAAGGAGTGTTTCTGGGTCTTTGTGGCACAGCTAGGTAAAAAAGCAGAGAAACAGACAAGGCAATTAAACACCAAAACAAATGCAAAGACAGAAAGAGATTGAGGAGCTAATACCAATGAAGGAAATTATGAGTAGGACATTACAGTATGTCATAGACAAATGAACTGAGAGAGAGAGAGAGAGAGCGAATGAGGGAGAAAAAGAAAGAGAGATTTAGAGAGTGCAAGATACAGAGAAACACTGACAGCAGATTGGTCTGTGGTGAAGAAAAAGGAATAGGACACACACACACACACACACACATAACCACACACTCACTGAGAGAAAGGATGGGGAGGTTGTCAAACTGGTGGCATAACATGGCATGGCACGGTGTAGCGTGGCGTTGCTGTAGCCTGGCAGGCCGTGGCAGTGGTCCAGAGCCCGGACTGGCTGACCACACTCCCCACTGCTGTCTAGGGAATCCACCGCAAGCCTGGGGGGGCCCTGCTCCGACCCGGGGAAGGCCAGACTGAAAATGAGAGGTTTCAGCTCCGAAGTGGGGGCCTCGTCACTCAAAGACAGAGAAAGAGAAAGCGAGAGAGAGAGAGAGAGAGAGAGAGAGAGAGAGAGAGAGAGAGAGAGAGAGGAAGGCAAGGCTGTCGTTGGAGGAGGGAGAAAAAAGTGAGAAAGAAAAAACAGGAGCAGGAAAAGGAAAAGAAATGAAAGGAGAGGAAATTAAAGGAGAGGGGAGGAAATGAAAGGAGAAAGAGAAAAGAGGAGAAAGAGAGAGAGAGAGTAAAAAGGAGGAAGGCAGAGAGGAGAACAGCGTTCCCAGACCCTAAGTGGCAGGCCACATCTTGAAGACGTCCAACTGTCTCCACCTCTCCTCTTCCTTTTCGACTGTACACTCGTTATTTCCTGCTTGGTTTTCTTCTGTGCATCACACCCACTATGTCATCCAATAGATTCACTTCAACAGTGCACCTCTCCTTTACCTCTTAGATGCATGAATTACTGTAAATAAAAGAGACAAGTAGCACTTCATATGGCAGGTCTTCCTTTTGTTTGCAATGGGTTTCTTTTTTCCATAAAAAAAAAAGAATTAAGCTGATAATCTACCTAACAGAAAGAAAAAAAGTATTAAACAAGAAGCTTTAAGAAAAGAAAATTAACCCACATCCAAAGATATCCAAGAGGCAGTGCTTACCACAAGACCTCTCTCCTCCTTGACTGTCTTCATATCACAGCTTAGGAATTCCGATAATTGAGTCGATGCCGCCCTCTCGGACTGAAAGGCCGGCCTTATCCAAATAATGTTGGGCCGATCCCAAAAGAGCTGCTTCTGGGGTGCTTTTGACTTCTCTGCACTGCAAGGTGTGGACGAGCGCCTTTCAAAACTCAAAGTGCTCTTTTAGGTATATGCGTTGACCTTTGCTGATGAAAGGGACAAAAATGGTATTTTAACAATATCGTGATGACCTTTCAATATGAAAGGGAGCATATGAAAAGTTCTTGGGCGTCGGGCCATGGAAAAGGAGAGGTGGAGGGGAGGGCGTGAAGGTGTGTGTGTGTGTGTGTGTGTGTGTGTGTGTGTGTGTGTGTGTGTGTGTGTGTGTGTGTGTGTGTAAAAAGGGGAGATGGGGTGGCTGAAGAAGGTGATGTAAGTGTTGTTATCTCAAAAGGGTTGGAGGAAGGAGCGCAGGCCTGCACAGATCTCCTCCACCTCTCGGAGAACTGAGAGTGGATGAGTGAGGTGACGGAGCGAGGATGAAAGCTTTTTCTTTTTAGAGAGGGGTGGGTGGTGGGGTAGGGTGGAGGGGGTGTGGGTGTGGGTGAAGGTGCAGGGTAGGTTTGGGGAAGGAGAGGGAGGGGGGGTAGCGAGAAGATAATCTCACATGAAAGGAGAAGAAGGTGTTTCAAGCCGTCCGCCTCAGACAGAATGAGCGCGACAAACAGGCAAGTGAAGGCACGACCCACTCCTGAGTCGTCTGGCGTGTCTGGTCACTGAGAGGACAGCGTAACACAACCTGACATGCATGCACACACACACACACACACACACACACACACACACACACACACACACACACACACAGGGTCCTCGTCTAGTCCTGAGCTGATCTGTGTCTCTGCGGAGACAGAGAGGGAATTTGTGAGGACATAAACAGGGGCTGGAAATGCATCTAAGTGTGAAAATGAATCCGGATGGATGGTTGGGACGAGCAGATGCCAACGCCTCACTTTTCAAAGGGTTCACCAATCAGTCATCCCGCACATCAAAGTCAGGCCCAACCTGAACAAGCCGATTAAACGCAAAACAAGCCAATTAACACAATTACGCCCTCTCTTCGATCCTCTCTTTCAAATGGAAGATTACTGTTCACAGTTCTGTTGGATTTGTTTGGGTTGCTCATTTTTCCTTTTAACTTTAACTAGCTTCTGTGTCTTAGAATGTGGCTCTTTTTGCACTCTGATGATGTCTTTGGGTTGCCATGCTGTGTCTCCAAGAGATGTTTTTTTCATTTCTCTATTCACATTGTGCACATTGTTTCTGCGCCTTCTTGCCATGTTTTTGGTGCAAGACATCTGCTGTTAGCCAAACATTTAGCAAGCTAGCTATTTAGCTCAGCTTAGACAAGCCTTTGCTGTCCGTGCTATATACTGGGCTTATAGCTTATGTACCATAGCAGACTTTAGCTTTAGCATCCCATCACACAGCCACAGGCCAGAGCGGTATAGAAATGCTGCCACAGGCATCCCACTAATCAAGCAGTGACTCAATTTAGCACCAAATACAGGCAGTAAGCACTTGCTTCAAAGTATTGCATACATGTTTCATATTCCTTCTAGGAACTCTATTTCCTAATTTGCTAACAAGATCACACGAGACACTCCCTTACCCTGTGGTCGCTAATGAGTAGGAATTGCCTGGAAGTCCTGCTCCAACTCTGTATCCCACAGCGGCAGCCCTGATTCTGACCTTTGGCATTCCTAAAATGGGATGTGGAATCGAGAACTTCGACTGGGGGTGTTGCCGAGCACATTGCTGAGTGCTTTTATCCTAGATGGGTTCCCATCAAAGGACAGGAAACTATTAAGAAAGGAGAAACAGAGAGAGAGAGAGAGAGAGAGAGAGAGAGAGAGAGAGAGAGAGCATTGGGAGGAAGTGAAGTCCAGATTGAGGTCAGGTTTTCCTTGTTTTCTTCTACCACACTCTAGTCCGGTTTCCTTTTGTGATCCTTTCATTATACTTGCCCACAGTCAGACAGGCAGGGGCATACTTCTACACACACACACACACACACACACACACACACACACACACACACACACACACACACACACACACACACACACACACACACTTATTCAATGCATCTACACACAAAGCTCTGGTGGCCAAATTAATGCTGCATTTATTAATTTAACTGCCTCTGTTAGGGAGAGCAAATTATAAGATGCTAATGTGAACAAATGTGCCTGAGCTGTTCCCATGCCTGTCTGCTGTGCTGTGCTCCATTAGCCTGTGCTGTCAGTAGCTGCTTCTACTAGACACAAGCGGCAGCCCCAGCCTACAGGGACCTGCTAATCTCCTCAATTAGCCACCAGGTCTGCACCCGGAGGCTGACCTCAGAACAGTGGCGAGGCGCCCGCGAAAGCCATTCATGATGTGCACTGACAGGCAGTGTGACACAGCTGCACAGAGCAGCAAATTCAACAGTAGAGAATGGAGTCGTCTAGACTTCTCACTCACAGGCAAGGCAAGCAAGGGACTAGAGCGTTTGAGAACTTTTTCTTGTGTGATCATGATGCTCCTGAAGAAGAACTAGGGAGGATTTAGATGTATAATGTCTGGCCCAAAGCCTTATCGGAGTTCTCTGAAACTATGTTCAGTGCTGTCTGTCTGTGCATGAACTTTGATTCCCAGCATGATGGAAGTTCTTGCATTATTCTAACCACAGAGGACAAAATGGAAACCTGATTCCTTCCCGTCTCGTTCTCTCTCTCTCTCTCTCTCTCTCTCTCTCTCTCTCACACACACACACACACACACCACACACACACGCACACTGCACACAGGTAAACACACATCAAACATCACTGATGAACGAACAGACCAAGACAACAAAGGTTTTCATTTGAAAAATATAACGATTTTAATAAAGGCTACATCTCTTCAATAATTACAATAATTAAAAGTACCAAGTCATCTTTAAAATGAGGCTCTATATATAATGCATAATTTACACTTAAGTGGAGCCGTTAGAGGCCATCGGGAGTGGGGATTAGGAGGGGAATAGAGGACAGGTTAGGATATATCATGATTAGGAGATATTTATTTCAAAAGCATTTTGAAAAAAACAAAACAAAACCAAACAAAACAAAACCAAACAAAACAAAAGAAATGCTTTTTGACATAAGCCCCTTTAAAAAGCAAGGGAGTAAGAGGCCCTGAGGCAGGGCAACACACGGGCTCATCCATGTAGGCACAGGTACTGTACTCGATTCACACGACAACGACGACAACTCAACACAACATGGCGCAACGTAAGGGCAAATCCTCTGCTGGCGGTAGAGGAAATGCATTTGTGACAAAAAGGTGCCCAGAAGTCTCGGGGGCAGAAACCATCACACACACACACACAACACACACACACACACACACACACACAACACACACACACACACACACACACACACACACACACACACACACAAACAATGCTGTGCTATGCTATCTAGTGATATGTGCTATTGTAATCTTTAAAAGAGTGCATTGGTTGGGGTCATGACTTTTCAGGAATATGACTTCTTTCCAAAATTGATTTTCAATGTTCAACTATCATTCACTCTTTTCTGTTCATTCTTACTTCATTCATATCTCTGGCCAAGAACTAAAGGCACAGCAGCATACTGGAGCCACTATCTAGACAAGTAAGACTGCGTTTAGCATTATAAAGTACCAAGATCTGTTGAGAACAACAACACATAACTACCACCGGTGATTATTCATTATCAATCTATAGCTACCAGCATTTTGTTCTACCCGAACAAAAGATGCGAAATATGGACTCTTGCATGCTGGGTTGGACTGGACAGTCTAAAATTCCACACATTCTAAGTGGCTGGCACTGACATGAAGACATTCTGACTGGCCCAAATTGAGACTCCTGGAGCAGCTTGTTTCAGGAAGAAGGAAGGAAGGAGATGAGATTTCTGTCTGATGTCTCCCAAAAAGCAGCTTGTCCATCTTCTGGACATTGGGAGGGTTGTGGGAACAGGAATGACACTCTTTTTTTAAGATAAATAAATATATAGTCTTTTAAACTTAAAACGTTAAAAAAATTAATACATAATTGTTTACATTATAGAAGGACCTTTTACAAACCAAATCTCTCTCTCTCTCTCTCTCTCTCTCACACACACACACACACACACACACACACACACACACACACACAAGCACAAACATTCAAACACAGACACACAAATATGCACACCCAATCATAAATCATAAATCTATAGTTAGCACTAATTGTTGTTGTTGATAGATGGCATGTCTCAGAAACAAGCAGGCATTATGACTGCTGTAGCACAATCTCAGGTTAACTAGAGGGGAACAACAATCCTTGTCCACTCCGCTCACACCGTCCAGACAAGCAGTCCCTATGGTAGGAGTAAGGAGTCTTTCCTGACTGCAGACTGACAGTCACAGACAACCAAAACAACGTGAAGGAGAGGCCAGAGCAGCTTTCGCGTCCTTGGCCGCGCACTCCAAGACAGCAGCGTCACATGTCCCTCTCACTGCCTCTTCTTGAAATGTCCACTAGGTGCGGGGAGCGGTCAGCTTTGACGGGGCTTCGCCCCATAACGGCTTCACCTTCTTGCTTGCATCTATTACTTCATTGGCTAGTATTCCTTCAATAGCTTTTGTGGAATAAAAGTCCTCTGGAAGAGAAATACAATGCACAGGTAGCCTGAAGGTCTCCAGTGAGACGCTTTCAAAAAAAAAAAAAGGTCCATCTCAAAAGAGGGTCCTTGTTCTTTGTGAAATTCCTCTGGCAACGTCCAGGGCAAGCTTTTTTTGAGGGTGGTGGGTTGGGGTGGGGTGGGGTGGGGGTTGAGTCCTCCCGAGGTGTTTGAGAGAGGAGCATAAGCAGCTTTAGATTTGGGGGGGATGAGGGAAACTTCCGGAACGGTGGCTCAGTCCATCCTCTCCACCTTCCCCAGGACCTTGCCCTCGTACATGGGCAGCACGCTGGCATCCTCCCACACCTCCTCGAAGACGGCTCCACACTCAAACTCATCGCTGGCCTTCTTGAAGTAGTACCTGAACACACACAAAGACAGGGGAAAACAAGGTCAGTATAATAACAACAACAACAACAACAAAAACAACAAGAATAACTTTTGTGAGTTGATCTAACAGTCAGGCTTGTTATGTGGACACCTGTCTTGAAATATTCCTTTTCCTTCCATCCTCAACCCCCCCTTCACCTACAGTACAAAAAACATGTTTCTTTTCTTTCCCTCTTTTTCTTCTTGAAAGTCTCAGCATGGGTAATTATTTACCCACACCAGCAGGGAGCCCCTTAAATGAGCTGCCGTCAGTGGAGGGTGGGGGGTGGGGTGGGTGGGGGGGCAGAGCAGCCTCCGGAACCATCCACCAGGACAAAGGTCAATAGCAGTGCTTTTACCAGCACTGCGACTTTATAAAATGGGTGAAGCACACACACACACACACACACACACACACACACACACACACACACACACACACACACACACACACACACAATCACACAATCACTGATGCATGCATGTCTTTTAATGTGCAAATAATAACACCCTGATTGAGAAAGGGGACGAGTGCCTGTGGCTCAGTGTTGGCTTTCTTTTTTTTGCAGGGGGGTTGGGGGGGTTCCGTTCAGCGGCCGTTCAAATGATTAAATTACAGGCTCTACTCTTACGCCTTTCTAGTCCCCATCTCACATCCCTCCCCTCCCCTCCCCTCCCCTCCCCTTGGTTGGAGTGGCCTGGACACCAGTGGCTAATTGGAACTCCTGTCAAATGAGAGGGTTCCTCCGCCTAACGTGGAAATTTCAGGTGCCCAAAAGTCTGCGAGTCACGTTGCAGTTTCTTCCTCTTCTGTATTCCCCTCCCTCACTCCTTTTTTCTTTCCCTCACTCTTGTGCACTCTCTCTCTCTCTCTCTCTCTCTCTCTCTCTCTCTCTCTCTCTCTCTCTCACACACACACACATTAAAATAGCACGGCCACTTTTTGTGCTCTTTAGATTGTGCAATGATGAATGGGCGAGTGATGACGGTAACCCTGGAAGGCTTTCTAGCAAATGATCTGTGAAGCGTGTCGAGCCTCTGGGTCAAGCCCACAGTCCGGCAGGATCACCCATAATGACCCAGGCAGCTCCTACATCCTCAGCGCCATAGGAACCGGAACCATTCCGAAAAGCAGGCGAATGGGTGGGGGGGAAGGTATGGGGGCAATCGTTAATTGTGTAATGGAAACTGCCTCTAAACTACACCCCACCCCCCTTCTCTGGCCCCCTCTCTCTCCATGTGAACCGATGTGTAGAGCTGGGATGGCTACAGCTCCGAGCTCTGACTTTTTTCCTTTTTCTTTACGAGCGCAGTCGAGTGAGTCAAAACAATGCCCGTAAACACAGCCCATGCTTCCAGTAAACAGATCTGGCACACCAGATGGTTGGCCACTCTAACACAAGCAAGAAGGGGGCGGCCTTTTTTAAGAAAAAGTAAAAAAAAAAGAAGTAAAAAATAAAAATAAAAAAACTTTTCTCCAAAGGTCTTGTGAAAGAACGAGAGGAAAAAACAAACAAACAAAATAACATGCATCATACCAAACTGATGTCGCATCCTCACTGTTTTGCACAAACCTTTGTAAATAAGAGTAAATTAAATACTTGAGACATGCCACATAATTGCATCCTTATTTATGTGGAGGGAAAAAAAGACAACATCCTCCTCTAGAGAGTCTTTGAAATGGGATGCAGTGCTCTTTTTCATTCATAGGGAGGAGATCAGGAGAGAGAGAGAGAGAGAGAGGGAGAGAGAGAGGGAGGCAGAAATAAAAGAAAATGAGAGCGAGCGAGAGAGAGAGAGAGAGAGAGAGAGAGAGAGAGAGAGAGAGAGAGAGAGAGAGAGAGAGAGAGAGAGAGTCTTTCCACTGGAACACGTTTTATGTGGTGCAGATTTTTCTCCTTGCAACATCTGGCACCAATCTGCCTCTGGCAGCGTTTGCCAGCACTGTTCTTTGTTGAACGGCTGCCATGTTGAAATGACCCAACGCGAGTCATTTTCTGCTATTGGAAGCCTTGTGTACTCTGGGATGAGAGCACAGTAAAGCAGACTAGAAGGTCTGTGAATGACGGAGGACACCCCCATCACCATTCCAGGGGATCCAGTCCAGAGCTGATCACTGGGCAAGCACTGCACAACAGTCCAGTTCTGCTCCCTCACTCACTCACTCACTCACTCGGGGTGCTGAGAGAGAACAATGCTAATGCCATTATTTGAAATAAACACACACGAATAGGTGAGCTTTAAAATAACTTGAAAAAGCTTCCCTTAAAGGCCGTTTAGGCAAATGCTCCATGGACGTTGAAAATGACAGACCCTGCCATTCTAAAGCGTAAAAAGCGAGTCTGAAAAGCGCTTGTCAGATTTAGTTCCTTGTGGAGAGCAGTCACCCAGACAAGAGCCATCTTATCTCTAAAGACACACGCACATCAAACCCGGTTAGCAGTGTGAGCGAGCGAGCGAGCGAGCGAGCGCTGCAGTTCTGTGCAGAATGGCTGAATTAGCGCTGGTCTTTAGTGTGCCAAATGAAAGGCGGGGGGGGTGGGGTTCAAAGGCAGCCTTATTAAGTGCCTCGCTGCCCAATCAATCCCAGATGTGCCCTGCCGGCCCGCTTCAAATTCTCTCTCTCTCACTCACTCTCCCCCCCACCCCCCTTTTCTTTTCCCCTCTCTCTCTCTCTCTCTCTCTCACTCGCCTTCCGTTGCTTCTAGTCTCCCTTCTCTCTGCCTCCCCACATCTCTTTCTCTCCCTCTCTCTCTCTTTTTTTCTGTATCTTTCACTCTAACAGATTAGTAAGGAGAGGACCTGGTCTGGAGTGAGACACAAAAAGGGGCCTGCATGAGACCAAAAACACTTTTATGTTGGAGGACGGTAGATTGTAGGAAGATTCCAGACAAAAAACTAAACTTCTCATTTTGAATAAAGAGCGGAAAAAAGATAGATTAAAAAAAAAGAAAAAAAGAAAGAGGGAGAACAAAGCAACTCCCGGATGAAACGGGCACGTACCTATAGTTGCCTTTCTTGCGGAGCTGCTCCTTAAAGTGGCCGAGCGTGAGGCTGTGCGTCTTCATCACCCGCCGGTACGGGATCTCCTCCCCGCAGAAGAAGTATGTCACTACCGTCTCGGCACCGCCCGGGGAGCCGTGGCAGCCAGCCTGCTTCCGCACCTCCTGCTTGGGCCTGTGGAGGGAGGGGGCAGAGGTGTGTGAGAACGCCTGTGATACACTGAGAGATACAGTACATGCACACACACACACACACACACACACACACACTGGTGCTGATGCTGGTCATTCATGAGATTGTTTGTGGGCATTGAGAGTCTGAACTATGTTTGCTAACATATCCTATCCCAGTGTTTCACTCTAACTTCCACACACACACACACACACACACACACACACACACACACACACACACGCACACACACACACACTGTCAGCCCTGAGTCACACTGCTGTGATAGGAGAAGCAGGAAGGAGGGCAGTGGCCTTTGAAGAGGAAAATCTTTGACTGACCGACCCCCTGCATCCCCACCCCAGCCCCTAGCCCTCTCCTTCTCTCTCTCTCTCTCTCCCTCTCTCTCTCTCTCTCTCTCTCTCTCTCTGTCTCTCTTTCCAGCTGCCAGGACTGAAGGTCAGCCAATTAAAACTTTCAAAAGTCTTCCTCTCCTCCCCCCAGCCCTCTATGCATCCCTCCATCCGGTGGCTACAGCCCCAGCCTCTGATGCGGCGCTGTGGCGGAGCGGCGTGGATAAACAGGGGACAGAGAGAGGGGGCTTTGAAGAACAGAAGAGAGCAGAGGAGCAGATGAAAAGAAAAGAGGAGGGAGGAAGAAAGGGGGAGGAGAAGAGGAAGATTAGCCTCAGCCCATAAGAGAGAGAGGACCTTTTGGCACCCGTGTGTGTGTCTGTGTCTGTGTGTGTGTATGGGGGAGAGAGAGAGGGAAAGGAAGAGGGTCACTGTGTGTGTGTGTGTGTGTGTGTGAGAGAGAGAGAGAGAGAGAGAGAGAGAGAGAGAGAGAGAGAGAGAGAGAGAGAGAGAGAGAGAGAGTGAGAGAGGAAAGAGAGAAAGAGAGAAAGAGAGAAGGAAAGGGTCGCTGTCAATATATATGTGTGTGTGTGTGTGTGTGTGTGTGTGTGTGTGTGTGTGTGTGTGTGTGTGTGTGTGCGTTAGGCTGATTAAAAACGGGAGCAGGGGGGACACTTACTCATCCGTCTGCAGGCCTGGACCCAGCTGAGATGAGGGGCCGTTTTGGACAGTGGCCCCGGGCCCTCGCTCTCTCTGTAGGCTGGGTGGAGAGTGTCTGCAAACATCCAAAGAGGAGTGTCAATCAAAAAAACTCCACAAGCTACTACTGCTGCAGTGCACTGTACAAACTACTAAGAATTTCATTACAGTGCTTAAGATTAGCCTGAAAATAAGATCATTTCATCGAATTCTTGAATTTCCTTCGGTATTACTTTATCTTATCTTATCTTATCTTAGCGCATCAGAAAACCTCAGAAAAACAAACAAACAAAACATGTGCTGAAAACTGAAAACAAAAGATACATGAATTGCTATGCATTTCTTTGGTGTGATTCTATTCACTACAGTATGTGATTTGATTGTGTTGTTAGTTTGCTGGCTGATGATACCTCTGTTTGGGGGGCTTGGACACCTCCTCCAGTCGCCGGCAAGCTTCCTCCAGCTGGGCCAGTGTGTTGGGTGGGGGCAGCGGGGGCATAGCCGGGTCCTGGACGAACGGGTGGGCCGGCTGGTGGGCGCGCAGGTGAGCGCTGCTGCCACCGCCACCCCAGGTAGGCGTGCGCGGGGAGGAGGCGGACTGTGGCTCGGCGGCACCGTGCCAGCGCTTGGCACCTTGGGCGACTCTGAAGGTCAAAGCAGGATACAGGGAAACACGCCAAGTGAGGATACGATTTCGGGACAAAGTACATTGGGACGTATAAGTCTGAATTATAAAAGGTCAAACTCAAAAGGTCAGTGTTGGGCTAGAAAGCGGTTTGTACCCGTTGGTCTTGTGCCGGGGCTGGCGTCCGCTCTCCATGATCCACTGCCAGACGTTCTGTGAGCGGTCCGTGGTGTCGGTGGGCAGCTGGATGCTGTCGGCTGAGCCGCTCTCGGAGGAGACCTCCTCGCCGGACTTCCACAGACGCTGGGAGAGGAGACCCGAGTGTCTGAGGATGGACACAGGACAGAGACAGCGAGAGAGAGAGAGAGAGAGAGAGAGAGAGAGAGAGAGAGAGAGAGAGAAAGAGAGAGAGAGAGACTATTAAGTCAATTTAAGTAAAATTCAAATTAAATAAAATAAATTTTAAAAATATTTAGTAAAACACCAAAAAGGGGGGAGGGGCTTGGGGGGCACCAACTCACCCGAGGGCCAGCTCTGCACTGGGGCTTCCGCCGCCCTGCTGCTCTCGTCCCAGGCTTCGGCTGCGCGGTAGGAGTCCGCTGGCGACCCCGCGACACAGACCCTGCACGCGTTGCGCCGCTTCGGCCTCCAGCTGCTCCCGTGACCGCGGCGAGCCTCCTCCTCCTCCTGCTCCTCCTCCGGCGTGATGGTGGTGAATGTGGTGGTGGATGTGGCGGGTGGACTGCCGCGACACGAAGGTGGTCTGATGATGGTGGTGTTGGGGGCCGCCGCTGCTGGATGCCGCAGAGCCTCCGGGGCTGAGGGCGTAACAGCCGAACGGCGGGCAGGAAGGGGACGAGGAGGCGATGGGGGCGAAGGGGGTCTTGGCGCGGAGCAAGGGGGAGCGGTGGTGGCGATCCGGGGAACGGGAGCGGGGACACGGGGGCGACTGGCAGCCGGGGGTCTTGAGGACGCGGGACAAATGCTCGTCCAGGATGGCCTGTGGGTCCTCGTCGCAGGACGGGGCAGGTGGAAGGGACAGAGGGTGGGAGCTGAGAGAGGATGTGCCGCAGGATGCTTCTGTGTCGTCACGCTCTTCCTCCTAACACACACACACACACAAACACACACACACCAGATTATTCAAATTGCACAACTCCACAAGCTGGCAAGACTATGGCAATGAAAAGCGATACAGTTCCAGAACTGTATTCATTTTTTAAAGAGAATGTGTCCATTTCCCTAAGCAGGATAACAACTATGTGTGTGTGTGTGTGTGTGTGTGTGTGTGTGTGTGTGTGTGTGTGTGTGTGTGTGTGTGTGTGTGTGTGTCTTACCTCCTGGATCTGCTGCAGTCTCTCCTCCAAGCAGCTCATGCTGTCCTGCTCTCTCTTAAGGCGCTCCAGACGGGCCGTCAGCTGGGCAGCAAACTGCGCCGGCTCCACTGGCCCCATGTCTCGTGGCGGCCTTCGCCCCTTCTGTTCACACACACACACACACACACACACACACACACACACACACACACACACACACACACACACACACAGAGAGAGAGAGAGAGAGAGAGAGAGAGAGAGAGAGAGAGAGAGAGAAGGGGACAGGTGAGTACTGGGGACAGAGAGGGCATAAACAATGAACTAAACAAACACAGTATAAAATCACTTGAAAAACAATTGGTACAGTACAATGGGCTACATGTATCCCAAAACTCACACACTCACACTCACTCACACACACACACACACACACACAAACACAAACACACACACGGCTGTATTCCGTCGCAGGACGTCGCTCCCCACCCTGGTTCTAAGTGGCAAGTGATGTGATGTCATGCCAGTGTAAGGGAACGCCCTATGAATGCCCAGGCAGACCCTACTGCTGGACTGTGCTGGACTGTGCTGGACTGAGCTGGACTGAGCTGGGCTGAGCTGAGCTGTGCTGGGTTGACTTGGGTTGGGATTGGGTTGGGTTGGGTTAGGTTGGGTCGAGCTGCTAAGCGTGTGCTCCACGCCCCTGTGAAGTCAGGCCGGCTTCAAAGGAGCCCCCCCAAACACCCCACCCCTCACACACACACACACTCCCCCTCGTCTCACATCACACGCCCAGCAGGGGCCACCAGGGACGGGTGCTTTTTACATCCCCGCATGAAAGTCACACACACAGCATCGGCAGGGGTGTGTGTGTGTGTGTGTGTGTGTGTGTGTGTGGAGGGGCAGGGAGGGTGGGGAGAAGAAGAGAGAAGAGAGAACAGGAGGAGGAGGAGAAAGATTAAAAGAACAGAGGAGAAGAGCGTGAGGGTGGCTGTGTGTGTGTGTGTGTGTGTGTGTGTGTGTGTGTGTGTGTGTGTGTGTGTGTGTGTGTGTGTATGTGTGTGTGTGTATGTGCAATGAAGACAGAGAGTGAGAGAGAGAGAGAGAGAGAGAGAGAGAGAGAGAGAGAGAGAGAGAGAGAGAGAGAGAGAGAGAGAGAGAGAGAGTCAAATGGGGGAAGAGATCAGACGAGGATGAGGTAATTTATTTCTGCCTCATGCATGCTGGGCAGCTTTGAGGTACAGTGGTGACATTACACAAACACACACACACACACACACACACACACACACACACACACACACACACACACACACACACACAGACATACACACAGAAACCCCCTACTGTGTGTGTCTATGTGTGTGTGTGTGTGTGTGTGTTAGTGTGTGTCTACATGCTCATACACAAGTTCAAAGGCACATCTTTTTATCATTTTAACACTATGCCTTTCTTGATTGTGTGCTACCCCCAGCCGCTCTGCCCTCCCCTTCTCCCTCCCTCACACACACACACACACACACACACACACACACACACACACACACACACACACACACACACACACACACATTCTCTGCTGTTCTCATCCCTTTGTGAGGGACAGAGGAGAGGAGAGGAGAGGAGAGGAGAGGAGAGAAGAGAGGAGTGCTGACGGCAGTGGTGCTGGCGCTGCCTTGAGCTGATGAGAAGAAAAAT
Organism: Sardinella longiceps; assembly: GCA_027497455.2. NCBI lineage: Eukaryota > Metazoa > Chordata > Actinopteri > Clupeiformes > Clupeidae > Sardinella > Sardinella longiceps. The sequence goes on along the minus strand of JAODXP020000015.1, from coordinate 17,944,751 downwards.
ACATCACACAAGCGAGGGATGAAAGAAGGAGGAGGGAGAGAGAGAGGAGGGAGAGAGAGAAAGAGAGCGAGAGAAAGACAGGGAGTGAGGGGCAATGACACAGAGGGGACAGAGGTGGTCATTCCTAAATTTCCAATGCCACTGTGCTGAAGCACACAGGGGATGACAGAGGGAGAAAGTGATGAGCTTAATGGAGTGTGTGTGTGTGTGTGTGTGTGTGTGTGTGTGTGTGTGTGTGTGTGCACGCATGTGTGTGTGACACTCACAGGAAAGTGAGGTAGGGACACCTGGCCGTTGATCCTCATGTTGCGCTGCATCTCCCGCTGCAGATGCTTCCTGGAGCCCAGCTGCTGCACACACACCCCATCCCTACAGGAGCACAGAGGAGAGAGAGAGAGAGAGAGGGTCAGCGATACACACACACACACACACACACACACACACACACACACACACACACATTACACACAAACCACACAGACCAACTCACATAGACACATGCTGCTGGCAACAAGTACACACATTTACACATTCCCAGCAGAGAAGGGAACAGACGGCATGTATGTTTGAGTGTGTGTGTGTGTGTGTGTGTAAGAGAGAGAGAGAGAGAGAGAGAGAGAGAGAGAGAGAGAGAGAGAGAGAGAGAGAGAGAGAGAGAGAGAGAGAGAGAGGACATCGCTTCCCAAACTGGTGTGTGTGTGAGAGCGGTGCGGGCGCTTTGAAAACAGGGCCAGTGTCCTTGATGGGGGACACTTGACTCCCAAAGCTCTCGCTACGTAATGACCAAAAAAAGGGACGCTCCTTTGAAAAGAGCCTCTCAGAAGTCCCCGTCCAGCCGCACGCTCCACAGGGACATCTGGGCCTTTCATGCTCGTTTAGTAGGCCTGGGGGAGTGTGTGTGTGTGTGTATGTGTGTGTGAGTGTGTGTCTGTGTGTGTGTGGAAGCAGGAGCAACCTCTGATAGCCAGGATGAGCCCCCTCTCCTATCCTAGCATCCTCTCACCGGACACGCCATTCCGAGGCCGCAGCTGTCGTCCGCATGCCGCTTGCCAAAGCACACGGCCACCTCGCCACTCATCACCACACACACACACACACACACACATTAACCACACTCAGACATCCAACCACCTTCATACACCTCTGTCTTCCTCTCTGATTCCTCTCTCCATCCCTCTTTCTCTCTCTCTCTTTTTAGTTGTTTTTAATCACCCCTCTTCCTTTTTGTCTAAAGAGCGAAAATAGCCAAACCAAGACCCCGTTTCCTGGGCTTATTCTGAAAAGAGGCGAGGGGCTTTGGCCCATTCTGAACTGGACTGGACTCCACTGGACTGTAGTGGGCTAGGCTAGGCTAGGCTAGGCTAGATTGGACTGGGTTGGGTTGGGCTGGGCTGGGCTGGGCTGGGGTGGGGTGGGGTGCCTGGGTTGTGCTACGCTGCGCTACGGCGCCGCGCGCCTTTGAACGCTCGCGGTCGGGGCGCTCCAATCTTCATTTGGCAGCGGCGCGGCAGCCCGCCTCTGATCTGCGCAACATCAAAAGCCTGGTTTGTAAGATAAGGTGACGTTTGAAGTCTGCTGCCGCAGCTCTCCCCAGCGTCCAAGCAAATCTATAAATAAGATATAAGCTCAACCCCCCTCCTCCACTCCCCCAACAACCCACCCCCCCCAACACACACACACCCAAACACACACTCACACACACAAATACACAAGCGTGCGTGCACCACAGCCATCTCTCTTTCTTTATCTCCAAATGAGATTCAGATTCCACGCCATGCCTTTTGAGCAAAGGGGAGGAAAAAAGGCGAGGCGAATTAGAGCCGCTCAACAAACAAAAGAGGGACGCGTCGCATCTCCCTCTCGGCCAGGCGTCCTAACAGAGGCTAATCGCTAGGACTTTCAGGGGAGTGTGTGTGTGTGTGTGTGTGTGTGTGTGTGTGTGTGTGTGTGTGTGTGGGGAGGGAGGGGGGTCTCTTTGATGAGGACACAAATGGGATATTTATGCTTTTTGTAAAACACGTCGGATTTTTCTGGCCAAAGTACAGAAAAAACACCAACAAATGAGCAAACAAACAAACAAAAAACAAATCAAGCAACAAAACAACAACATGGCACTGGCGCACAGGGAACTTCAACACTGACTTTGATTTCTCAAAGTATTCAGAGCCATATGTACCCCTTCAGCTAGATGCCTGAGGAGGCCTGAACACAACTTGAACTGAACTATATATTCAACATATACTGAACTCTAATGAATAAGGATGGGACTCTCTTTACAGACACTAGCCAGGTGCACCAATCAACACGCAGCCTCACATTGCACACACACACACACACACACACACACACACACACACACACACACACACACACACACACACACTACAGTAACACACCTTTGAGAGCAGTATCTTAACATAGGAAAACCCAGAGACAGAGAGGAGAGCCAGCCTCCCTCCCCCAGCCCACAAGACTCCAGGTTGTCCCAGTGCTGGGCCCTCAGGCTTGGGAACAGAGCAGAGCAGAGCAGACTGCCTGGCTGGTGCTGGTGCTGGTGCTGGTTAGTTCCCTCCCCAGATGCTGGGCTCTCCTGACGCCCCTCAAACAATGGGTCTGAAAAAGCCCCTCAGCTGCTTCTTTCATCCCAACCTCAACGCACTCACTCGCTCGCTCCTCTCTCTCTTCTCTCAAAGGCTACAGAGCAGTCTCTCGCTTTTTTCTTCTGCCACTCCTCTTCTCTCACTCCATTTCTCTCTCTCTCTCTCTCTTGCTCTTTTCCTCTGCCTCTCCTCTGCTCTCAATCCATTTTTTTCTCTCTCTTTTTTTTGCTCTCTCTCTCTCTGTGTCCCTATGGATTGTGCAGGCCACAGCTGAGACTGGGTCCGCCACCCTGTAGCAGAGCGAGAGATCAAACCAGCCGGCCAAAGTGTCCCAGTGCAGCTTTTATTTACTGCCAGGCCTCTTCAGAGGCAGTTTTATGGCCTAGATGGCCTCAGCGTGAGCACACACACACACACACACACACACACACACACACACACACACACACACACACACACACACACACACACACACAAACTCATAAACATGCACAACTCAAACTCTTCCTACCCGAGTGAAACAGATGATAAACAGTGATGCTAGTCATTACTAAGACCAGACAGAAGACCCTTTAACAGCAGCAAAAGAAAAGAAAATCTTTCAACTGAGACAGAGCAAAAACTCCTTATAAATACACACACACACACACGCACGCACACACACACACACACACACACACACACACACACACACACACACACACACACACACACACACACACACACACACACAACCCCAGAGGAAAAACTTAACATCTCAGTTCTCTCCTCTTTTTCTTCTCTTCTCTTAAGATCTACAGATTTTCAATTAGCGCTGCAAGACAGCCTGACTAACACTGAGTCTGGGGGGGTGGGGGTATGGAAGTGGACAGCCAAGCGGCATAACAAATCCTTCAAGACTTCAAAGTGGAATATTCCACTTCAAACGTCTGCAGTATCCCTTAACAGCCCCAGAAAAGATTTAACCTCTGCCCCCCCCCACTACTCAGACATACGGCGCAACCCAGGCAGCAAAGGGACTGGAAGTTGTGCATCGCTCAAAGACCAAGTGAGAATAAAGCAGAAGAGAGGGAATAAGAGGGTAGCGCAGAGAGAGAGAGAGAGAGAGAGAGAGAGAGAGAGAGAGAGAGAGAGGGAGAAGGAAGGGAGAAGGAAAAGAGATGATGGTCCTATACTTACACACTGTCTGCCAGAGACATGGAATCGTCTGTCATGGCATCGCTGGAGATCTCGCTGTCGTTTGCGCTGGAGGCAGGAGCGAAGGCGAGACCGGTGCTGATGTGATAGTTAGTCACCGACTCCCCACGTCTATAGGACCTGGGAACACACACAGGAGTGTGCACATACACACACACACACACACACACACACACACACACACAAACAGAAAGATAGACAGAGATACACACACACACACAGAACGAGTTAGTCCTCTACTCACAGCATCAACATCACAACCTTGGATCCTTCAGCATGCTTTTCTGTCACTATATCTGACTGTCCAAATTGACACCAGTGATGTCTGTGTCTGTATCCGTGTACATACAGTATGTTTGTGTGTGTGTATGTGTGTGTGTGTGTGTGTGAGTGTGTGTGTGTGTGTGTGAGAGAGAGAGTAATCAGTTAAGGTGAGCATCAGAGAGTTCTCCATCTAATGCTCTGTCCCTGTATATTGACGAGTCACACTTAGCACACTTAGCTCTGGACCCTCAATGTCTCTCTCTCTCACACTTCCCTTACTGTATCTCTCACTTTTTCTCATCCTTCTCCCTGACCCTCTATGTCTGCTCTTTTTTACCAGACTCAGAGGGCTCCATTCCCCCCCGCACGCAAAATAAGAGCTTGGACTTGAGCTTGGGGAAACACATCATAACCAGAAAAAGACCGTACACTGAGACGAGCAATCACATACAGTAGCTGAGATAAAAAACAACATACAGTCCCTTTCTCAGTGAAAAGACGGCAAATAGAAAGGTAAGAGGTGAGAAGCAAAGTGTTTTTTTTCTAGGGGGAACATAGAGGTTGAATCGGACGCAGAGCTTGACCTTTAACAAATGCCATAAGACCTTCCTTTTCAGCCATCGCTTATTCATTTGCCCGCTTTCATAGGGTAGATGCCACCCAGTCACTTCTTACCTAGTTCACTCCTTTCTATTTCCAACACCTCACAGTCCTCACCTTTAAACTAAAAGTGTGACTAAATAGGCAACTCAATTCACCAGTAAACCAAGGGAGGGGCAAACTAGTTCTCAGTACCCAGTTCTTCTTTCCCAAACCTCTTCACCTTCCTTACCACACCTTCTGTGCATTCAGTACACTATTCTCACATGCTTCCAAAATCCTGTTCGCCTCAAAGCAGTTTAGGGGACTGTAGACACCTGCTGTCAGGCAAACATTAGGCTACACTGGCAGCTGCCACATTCCCCAACCCTGACCATATTTAATTGAGGAATCTGCCAATTGGAAGATTAAGAAAATCATTTGGGAACATTTGTCATGCTGAGGAATTTTAAGGTTAGGAGTCTAACAATTAAGGTAACAAAAACTTTACAAGGCTTTTAGATGGGCACAGAATCATTAGTCTGTGAAAACCTGCCTATGAAAATAGTATCCAACACTCAATAGCTTGTTAACAAGATGTGATTCAAATTCAACTCAAATCATCACGTTCTATCCGAAATAAACGCCAAAGGCAATGCCTATAACCTACATAGAACCGTGCGTAAAAAAAACATGCACTAGGAGACAAGAAGACATTCGGTGTCTGCGGAACTATTTCAACTTATGGAAACTTCGTCAGGCCAGTAGAGGGCCCGCGCGAGTGTCTGGGATTGCCGGCAAAGGTTTTAGCGCTTTCATTGATGTTTTTCCTTCAGCCTGCACTCTCCCTCTTGCGTTAATGCGAGCCAGGTGAGCTCACAGCACACAGGGCCGGGGGGAGAACCTTACATGCCAAGGACAAGAATCCATTGCAGTGAACGCACACGAAAAAAAAGTGTGATCTATTTCTATTAAGTAGCCTACATGTACGCTTGTAATAATTTGTCGATATCACACACCATACATCGATTAATTAAAATATCACTGACCAATGACATTTGAAGTTGAAATCTGTTGTCTTACCTGTATCCTCTCTCCAGCGCCTCCACCGCCCTCACAGAGGGAGAAGCCCGGAGGGCTTTAGCGGACAGACCGACCATAGAAGCTAAGGCTTTGGCTTTGAAGTCACTGCAACTCCACTCCTCTTCCTCGTTAAGGGTGGGTAAGTAGCCGCACACAAGTTTGAGGCTGCCCAGCCCATCAGGGCTGCCATGAGCGGCATTCTCGCACCCACTCCGGACGTATTCGAGGTAGATGTCGGAGGTGAGAAACAATTGATAAGCGTTCTCCTCCATCGCTGTTTGAATCTCTGTCTGTGCCTGATCAAACATTGACGAGTCAATTTGTTGCCGCTTGACGCTATCCCGAATGAAGGTCTTGGTCGCCGGCTTCAGCTGCTTGGCGACCACGCTGTGGTTTTCAATATATCTCTTATAAATTGCTTTAGCCACTCGGTGCGTTTTGGTATCCTTGAGGTCCATTTGCCTGAAGCCGTTGCAGGCAAACCAAAAGTCTAGCGTGTCCACACATTTCTCTCGCTCCAGAAAGGTCCGGAAAAGTTGAGCACCGTCTTGGTCACCAAGAAGCGAAAGCAGAGACTTGGTCCACCGTGCAAGTGGTGAATCCGGTGAGGCGCTACCCTCCGGCTCCCCGAGTCCATCCTCATCCCTCCTTGCCGCGGAGCCGGGAGAAGCGACTTTTACAGCGGATTTAACCGTATCCTTGAGTCTCATCACGGCGAGCTTGCAGGGGTTGTAGCATTTCGTCTCGCCCTCTTCCCCCGGGACCGGGGGACGAGGAGCATCCTCTCTGAAGCTGGTGGCGATAGGATCTGCGAGAGCCCTACTCATGGCTGTAAATTCGGCACCCTTCCGTCGTGTTTCCCTCCTCTGTGCTCAACTGCAATCGCCTCTCTTTCTCTCTCAAAACTGCAGGGGAGCCGGTCTGCCTGTCTTCTCTCTGGAAAAAAAGAAAGTATTGATTTAATCAAAACCAGATCCACCCAAACTTCAAAGAGTCATGCAGCATGAAGTCCGTCCAGAATGGTACAGGTTCTCAGAAGAGGAAACGAGATCAAACAGTACGAATTCGGCGGTAGATTTGCTATTCATCTCCATTACACTAGACCATAACTTTAAACAGAACAAGACAATATTCCCAAGTTGTAGTTTCTGCAGCGACTGGCTACATGGCAAAGGAGCTGTCGGGCATTTTACATCACATACATCTCAAAGGTCTATCCGCATACAATAAAATGCTCATCAATTAATAACAATCAATTGCTCATCCTAAACAGACGTCTTTGGTAGGGACTGACAGCTTACTGTGCATTTCGAGGGGAAACTAAATTCAGTCACATTCCACATGAAGAGAAACTTCAACATCAGACTTTAGTCAAGTCTTTCGGGGGAATGAAACATGGAACATGCCATAAAAGTCATTTTGGGGGAAAAATCCCAAGATTATTGGCTGTCCTATTATAAATATTCATTATCCATCATTGAATGCATGTGAAGTATTGCCTACCTTACAGAGTGAAAGCTTCATACGCCCCCATTTCCACGAGCCAAGCTTAGGATTCAGAACATTTCGTCCCCCGAGAAAATTCAGCGCAAGATCACAAGCAGCTCTATGCCGTTCCGCTCTACCGCAACACCAGTAGAATATTACAATCGCTGTTCCGAGATACACTGTATCATTAATAATTGTATCATATCATTGATCCTACCACACCACTGCTCTTCTGCTCGAATTAATAACAATACTCGCCAAACGAAACGCGCAGCGTTCCCCGTCAGTCTCATCCTAAACAACTCTGCACTTCAAACAGCACTACCCTACATTCCAAACTGGCCAATAAAAACATCGGAACTAGACTCCCATAAGGGCATTGTATACCCAACGTGTCGTTGGAGTAATAACAACCATTTTTCAATAACAGAATACAGCAAAAATGTTCAAAAGCAGGTCCTGAACTAGCCCCGCCAATACAGTCTTGGAGCATATAGAGAGGGGGAATGCTTTCCTCAAACTTCTTTCACCAGCGTAACGAATACTCCATAAATGTACTCTAATTAAAATTAGTGAGTAGACCTACGGAATCGTATGGTTATAAGACACGTTTCTTATGAAAATAAACACTTTTCCACAAATACCCGTGTAACAAGGCATAAATCTCGAAGTCAGAGTACTTCAAAGCCAACCAACAGCACATCAAAGGTCCCTTCTGGGGCCATCGTAAGGAGAGCATACACGATAGGAACTTACCATCGATCCACGAGTTTTAGATACTCCAAAAGTCTATAGTTTTTTCCGCAAAAAATAATCCACAATCCAGATCAGACGGCGCGGTCTGTTTTAAGATGACACAAATTAAAAAGCGAAAACATGAAGGCTTGATTAAAAAAGAATAGTTTTCTCCGTCTTTTCCTCTGCGCTAAGCAGCCACGCCATACGGTAACACTCCTCTGGGCGCTTCCAGCACGGACTGAGCACAGGGTTTAAGAGCGGTCTTCAAAGTAAGCAGCCGACAGACTGGTCCAGGAAGGTACATAGAAAAAAAATGTTCCTATGCGCCTTCTAACGTGGCACAAATGGCTGAAATTCCTCGTAGCCTGTAAATAATGTGCATCTAGTGTCAAATCTGAGCCAAGAGTATTGATAGTCGGAAAAATATAACGACCTTACAGGACTGAAGAGCTTTCTGGGCAACACATGCGAAAGCAAAGTTACTACTAAGTTGCAAGGACCTTATCAAAGCCGAGCAATCTTGAGCCAACTCCCCGAGGCTTTGGAACGTCAGAAGTAAGTGATCTGCCGCCCCAATGGCGTTCTCCCTACAATCCTTCTGTTGCTACATCCACTTTAAAGACACAGGCGCTCTTTCTACAAGATTCGCAGTTCTCATGTTAACCCATTCGTGTCCATTAACCCGAAGATTCGTAGCCTACACAAACATGATAATGACAGAAAGAATAACCAATTTCCACAAACCATAAAAAGGAAAACAGACAATGCAACTGCTCACTAGATAATCTATTTCAGGCTACATACATTTTATGTAGATATTTAAAAATATATTTTGAAAAAAGTAATAAACATTTTATTAACGTTATCTTACATTAAGAACATCTTAAACATAAATGAATAAGGTCCCTCTCAGAAGGATTTATGCAATTCTTTGAATATGATCGAGAAATAATAATAGGCACTAATATGGGCACTTCCACTTTGATCTTTTTGTATACTATTTTTGTCACACTTTATGCACTAGGCTACTAAGGAATTATTTAAACCCTTAGATGAAGTACAATCCGAATATACTTGAAGCATCAGTCTTGTCAATATCAGTGTATGATTTGGCATGGCAAAAGTAGCATTAACATGACCCTATTGGAGTTCATATCCCAAAGTCATAGCCCTGTCTCAACTTTGTTATTGTGGTGAAATGATGACACATACTGTAGCTACTGTTCTTGTTCACATTTGGCAAACTATCATGCACACACACACACACACACACACACACACACACACACACACACACACACACACACACACACACACAGAGATAGACAGGAGAATAGAGAGAGAGAGAGAGAGAGAATGGAGAGAGAGAGAGAGAGAGAGAGAGAGAGAGAGAGAGAGAGAGAGAGAGAGAGAGAGAATAGGAGAGCGAGAGTGAGAGAGAGAATGCAAAGTAAACAGTGCTAAAAGTGAGAGCATCTGAAAGCGTGCCTGCTCCTCTCTCGCCACACCAAACCCTATGATCAGTAACTGCTCTCTCAATTACTGGATTGTCTGCCGCCTCTCTGGGCTTGGGGGTTAAACTCTTAGCAGTCTCCCTTTGAAGTGATTATCCCTTTATCTCCAGCCAGACCAAAGACTGCAAGAGGACAATGCCCAAGGAAACCAAGAGGGAGGCTTATGGCAATTATTGAAGAGGGTCCACATGGACGAGAAGAGTAAATGTCCATTTCTACCATTTCAGAGAGGAGCGAGAGAGAGAAAGAGAGATAGAGAACAAGGGAGAGAAAATGAGCAAGGGAGAAAGAGAAAGAGAGCAGCGCTGAAAGAATGAAAAGTGGATAGAAGTACAAACAAACAGTGAGAAGGAAAGTCATATCAAGAGAGAAGGGGATAACAGCAATTCCACAGAATACAGAGAGAGAAGATACGTGTGTGTGTGTGTGTGTGTGTATGTGTGTATGCGAGAGTGTATGTGTGAGACAGATAGACAGAGAGAATCAGGACGAGAGAAATGGGAATCATAGGGGAAATGGAGAAACACTTAAGAGAGCGAAAGAGATGAAGAATGCAAGAGACAGTGAGGAAGGGGACCGACAGATGAGACAGGAGACAGAGGAATAGACATGTCCAACAAACAGACACATCAAACACTGATCCCCTTCACAGATAAATGCCTTTTTTTGGTGATGGTGGTGGTGGGGCCAAACAAACACAATATCAGGCTTGGGCACAGAGTACCTAGGAGAGGAGGAGGGAGCGTGTCGTACTGTAGGCTGCCACCGAGGAGAGACAGGAAGGCAGGAAGAGCACTTGTCAGCAGAATCGAGATGCCAGACAGCCAAGCAAAGAGGACATAATTTTAAGCCGCGGGCCGAGTCCCGCTTTGAAGTCGGACATGCTGCTTTATACCACCCCGTCAGAGTGTACAAAGGACATCTCAGGACATAAGTAGGCATTTTATTTAAACACACATACTCATACACACACACACACACACATAAAAACAAAATCCCAAAGGAGTTGATGGGTAGAGAGGCTCATCTCAATCTAAATTCAAACCTGAAATGGAGAGGAGGATGGATCAGGGATGGAGATGAAGTAGTGCATTCACAAACTGTATTCAGTGGAGGATGTCAGCTCAGCTCCTACACTGGGGGCGGCGGAGGTGGCACTGGTGCTGGTGATGATGGAGCCAGTGGTGGGTGGGGGCTAAGAGTACCGAAGGTTATTTATTGGTGTTCTTTCTTCTCTTCTCTCCACCACCCCTCCCTCTCTCTCTCTCTCTCTCTCTCTCTCTCTCGCTGGTTTTTAATCCCATTTTGCGCTTGACTTTAAAGTCTAACAATGTATAGAAACAATGTTTGATGTTCACCTAATCCCTTTTTGCCCATGAAACCCTCCTCATCGGCAGTAATGACTTTCATTTCCTCACTGCTGCCGACGCCGACGCCCTCGCTAGCAATGAAGACGCGCTTAAGATTTCTGTTTTGCTCACTCATTCATGTGGCCAAAAGGGCGAAAGAGGGAGAGAGGGTGTGTGTGTGTGTGTGTGTGTGTTTGGGGAGGGGTGGGGTGGGTGTTAGATTAACACCATGGAGAGGAGGGTTTGGGTTCTGGTTACCAGGATAATGATCACTGGACCAGGAAGGTCAGAGTTCTGATTTCTCTCTGAGCAGGACTTTAGGTGAAGGATGAGAGGAACTGTTGAAAAAAATACTTTTTTTTAAAAAAGATGGGAACAGGACAGAGAGATCAGGTGTGTTGAAATTAGCATAGCAATGTTTTGGTGTATAGGTTGGTGCTTGAGAGGCAATGTGCTGACTGCAGTAACGGTCAGTAAAGTTTAAGTATGGTCAATAACAATTTTCCTTTTTTCTATCTATCTATCTATCTATCTATCTATCTATCTATCTATCTATCTATCTATCTATCTATCTAATTAACTAGTCATTAGTGAGTTTTGCAGTCATATCTTTGTGCCAACAGTACTTTCATAAGTATAGCAGGGAGCAGATGAGAGATGGCTTGTGTGTGGAGTCTGTATGTGGGTGTCCTGTCCTTCTGCGACTCCTCTGCTGATGGCACACACACAGAGACAAACAGACAGACAGACAGACAGACAGACAGACAGACAGACAAACAGACAGACTGACAGACAGACAGGAAGGCAGGACGTCTGATGGACACGCTGGCCCAGAGGCAACACTTTCACAGATGTGCAGCAGCCTCTGCATGTCCCCCACTCAAAGCCACAGCCACCACTGCTACACAGACAGCATCCTCTCACTACAAGCTGACAGCCAGAGTAACAAAATCCCAACTCTTGCCACTCTCTTTATTTCCTTGCCTTTACAACAAGCTATCACTTGATGTTTTGTGTCTAAACAAACATACAAGAATCAGTTGCAGCGCCACTATCTACATGTTATTGTTGCAAAATTTGTGATACGCAAAGAGCGGCGTGCCCATGCAATATCGAGGCCTGCATCGTGCAAGTTATTGTATTGTGGTAGGCCTACGCCAGGCCTTCTTGGCAGGCTTTGACAATGACAGCGCCGTATCCCCGATCATAAACATTGAAAACATACAAAATAAGTTTGGATGTGTTATTTTGAGGTTTAAAAAACCCTTAAATTTCTTCACTGGTTCCCCACCCCATACAATAGATTTCTGACACCTCCTTTAATAGCATGGGCCACAGACAGACGTCTAGCACCTGCTCTGGATTTACAGTGTGCTGACTAGAATGGACTTCATCAGCTGCTTTGGATTCAAGACTCGAGAAAGACGTGCAGCCACGTAAAATGGAAATGGTTATAGAAACAATCACCCGAGACACACAGACGCACACACATACACACACACACACACACACACACACACACACACGTGGTTCTTGTAGGTTTTTCCTCCCCTATGTGATGTGAAACAGATAGCTCAGCAACAATACACAACTCTTACTGCATATACATGTAAACAATGTGTGTACAATCCCTTACGGCATACATTGTGCAATCCCTCCCTCCCTCCCCACACGCACGCACGCACGCACACACACACACACACACACACACACACACACACACACCCTTAAGATGCATAGGCTACAAAGTGGAGAAGCTGTGGAGTTGGGCAGGCTTTCAACATGAAGGCCGTGAGCGAGCGAGTGAGTGAGGCATGTGTGAGTGACAGAGAGGCAGGCTACAGGGAGACGGGAGCGTAGCTCATGGAGGTAAAGAGCATAAAATAGACTGGAAACACACTCATCTGTTCAGATCAGGCCGACCGAGAGAGGGGGGAATGGAAAAAGAAAAGGGAAAAAAACATGGCTTGCTCATCTGAGCGCCGAATGGAGAGGGGCTCTGACAGGAAATCTATGTCGCAATGAGGCTCGCGAAACAGAACGGATTGATCTGCTGATTCCTGTGAACAGTCCAGAACACACAAAAAACCATAGTGAGTGACAGCTCCAAAAGAGAATGGAAACTTTGAAATATGTGCAGCTGAGATCAAAACAAGGATATATGGATAGAATATAGATTAAAAAAACAAAAAACAATAATGACATACAGACAGAAAAATCTGACTTTCCAGAGACTTCTTTACTGGTCACACTAGAAAACAATGGCCAGAAAGTGATTTATCTCAAGAGATTCCACAAACAATATCTCAATAGGTATATGAAATAGACCTCAAATCATTGAAAACATCTTAAACATGAGAGATGGCTGCAAAGGACTGCTTTAATGTCTTTGAAGTTCTCTAATGCCTCACTATGGTTCCACTGCTGTTGCTAATTTATTTACTAGTCTGTGTTTACGTGTTTACAGCTACCAAAACAGTATAATGCTGTCTCTGTGTGTGCTTTTTAGCGAGTCTGATCCAGAGATGTAGTCCATAAAAGAGGTTGTCCTGTCCAGAGCAAATGAACCAATAGCCCTGCTGTTCGATTCTGCTTAGTGCTGTTGTTAGGAGTTTGAGTGAAAAGAAAATGAAACATCACTGACTAAATTTGTGAACCTGCAGTTAATGCTAAAAGGCAAATGAAACTGAATGTTTCCTTGTCCTTAGCAGTTAGGGCTGGCAGGTGTTTTGTATTCGGCTTATGTATTCTCTCATTCTTATTCATGCAATACAAAACAACTGGGCCCTTTAGGATGGGTCTGTAGAGATGCATTCAAGACTCTTTGGAACCTGAATAATGTACAGTGCTTGGAATTCCCTGACTTCATTGAATCACTTGAACATCAAATGTTTTTGAAAATGTCCAAATGTTAAAATTAAAATCTTTTGCATGCACCAGAAGAAATAATCAAGTTTATAAAGTAGTTTATAAACAGCGCCTGTTATAAACTAGTTTATAAACCACTTCACTGGTTTATACACTTAAAACACGCTGCACATTTATTACATTGCACACTTACAGTTGAACCTCAGAGTTGGTGTTCATCAATCTTTACTTCATTTTGATGAGCCACTAGGCTTTGTCACAACCTTATGTCATGTTTTTTTTCCTTGACATAAAATAGTTACCTGGTGCTACCTTCCCTCTTTGCTTCTGATAGACAACAATGCCCCCCCCCCTTCCATATTGGTGCCTTTTATGCTGCCTGAGACGAGGGACAGTAAAAGTGCATTCCAGCCTTGAAGAAGAAAAGTCCCTATGAAGCAGTCATAAAAGGGCAGGATGTTGGCTACTAAATGTGCAACACTCAGGATTCTGATGCCACACCCCTTTCACAGGTGAAGCCAATACATCCTGTCCCCAATGATGTAATGCTACGATATGTCACCAGACTGCTGATACACAGATAAGCAGACAGCAGGGTCAGGGTGTGTGTGTGTGTGTGTGTGTGTGTGTTTGTGTGCAGACGGAGCCTTTGATCCTCCTTCAAATTGGGACGATTGTTGGAAACCAACAGGTTTCTAACAGTTCAAAGCCTGAGGCTGCCATAGTGATTATATTAGTAAGCGGGTTTGTTTGCATGCGGTGTGACGGTGGCTTAGGCTGTTGACTCATAGTTTTCAAGCACTTCAGTTTGATCTCAAAAGCAAGTCCCCAGTCCTCTCCCACATAATAATGGCTAGAATGAGAGGGAGAGTGTGAAAGAGATTAAGACCAAAAAAGTTAGACCACACCAAAGAGTCAAAGGAAGTTTGTCAGAGAAGCACCCACACACAGCTTACACACATATCTCATCACACCTTGCGGTTAGCTGCTTCAAACAGAAACCTGTCTGATACAGGAATGCCCAGATTCAATTCAACCCTTTCGTGACCTTATAGCAAAACACCACTGAGAATCCGCTCTAGAAGCCAAAATACCACAGTTGAGAATACAAGGCTGTGTGTCATTCGTATGATTTTTCTATCATTAGCATTTCACCCAAAAGCTTTCTGTCCATTGTCCATCTGACAGTCTCCCATAGCTTACAGCACAAAAATCAGCACGTCGAATAAATATACTATGGTATAAAATTTCCTTTGGTAGCCGGAGAGAAACTGTAAACTCCTGCACAATAGGCGGACGAGGGGTAGAAGTGCGTAATAAATGCGTAAAAGAGAGCAATTTCCAACATAAGCTTGGACATGAGAATACAATTCTGACTTCAATGTCCCCCCAAATTGCTTCCTGGTATTGAATTTTGATGGAACCGATCGGCATCAAGAAAAGAAACAAATGCAGGAAATAGGCCTTGGGCAGACAAAGACAGTGTATCTGATCATCTCATAACTACTTTTCATGACATTCTGGCAAAGAGGAGCGAGACAGCAGGACACTGGACTGTCATGAAGCACAAATGGACAATACAGAAGAACTACGTACTCTCGCTTTGGCTTAGGTGGGCTTTTTGAAGAAACTAAAACTATGTGGGGGCCTGAAAAAGAAGGAGAAAAGAAAACATAAGAGGAATTCTGTATTCAAAAGTGGACAAACAAAAGCAGTGTGAGGTGACAAGAAAATACTGCAATGATCAACAAGGAAAAATAAGGAGTGTTTCATCCTAGAAAGACCTGTGGTTTCCAAATCAAAACACACACACACAAACACACACACACACACGCTGTTTAGAAACCTGAAGTAACTATAGGTAGCAAAGGTTGCTAGTTGGAACACAACTGTTCCAGATGAGGGTGAAAGGTTGTTAGTGGTTTATTTATATCTCAGTACTGTCTCACTATACTGTCAACACCAGAAACTAAGGTGTGCTATTGCTGTGGATGTAATTAAGAGCCAGAGCTGTCATAAAACAGCGGCACTTGTGTACTAGTCTTCAATCTTCAGCCTATGGCAACAACGCAGCCAAGCAGCAGCCAACATACCACAATCTAGCATTCCCTTTCATGTTCATGGTGCAAATATCTGGAATGCTCCTTCAAGAATTTTCCTGTGAAGACAGGAAGAGCCTTTCAAAGGCGCTCTCCTGCCACATGTGAAGTGGTTTGTTGTCCCCCCCCCCCCCCACACACACACTCCAACCATTTTGATGTATTACCCAGGGACCAGACGTGTGAGATAAGCAAAGAGACAGAAATTGAAATTGGAGAAAAAAAAAAAATTTGGACTTATGCATTGCTGAACTTAGTAGTCGTAGTAGTAGTAGTACAGTGGTGGTAGTAATAGTAAAATGATAGTAATACTATTATAGTAAACTTGGAGTAGTACTCTTAATGTATTTTCCTGTCACTCACTGTATGTTCCCTCTATGGTATTCAGCGTTTATACTTTTCGTTTGAAGCCAGTCTTCAATCACTTTCAAACATTTGGCAGTACTTGAAGTTGGACAATCTGCCCACTGAGACTTAAATAGTTTTTTTTAAAAAAATGGAGGTTCAGTCGCAATGAATGATTGCCAAATATCACCTTAACAAAACCCATCTATTACGACTGTATACCATGAGCATAATTTGCTGTTCAGAGTTAACTAGCTTGTCAAAAATCTGAGAAAGTCTGAAGGTTGTTGACCAGCTATTACTAGCCCCTTTAAAGGGTAGAGGTGCCGTTCAGCAACCGGGTTGCAGGTGTCATCCCTGCTCCACTTGACCTCATCGAAGTGTGCTTGAGCAAGATACTGAACCCCTAATTGCTCCCGGTGAGCAGGATGACATCCTGCATCCCAGGTATATGAATGTGTGTGAATGGGTGAATGTGAGCCACACATTGTAAAGAGTGCTCAAAGGAGTAGAAAAGCAATTTTTCCATTTAAAGTCAGAGTGATATGAAATAACGAGGGCAACAGTGAAATTGATGTCTTTAATAAAAATTATGCTTGATTAAAAAAAGAAAAAGAAAAAACATTAAAACATTGAAATGGATGTAAGAAAATACATTATACAGAATTCATGTTATTAAAAAGAACATAAACAAAACATAAATACAATGTTATGATGATGGATACAAAAATTTTAAATAAAATGCTACACAGAAAATAAACAGGAATGTGACTTCAAATGATTATGATCCTTCAGCTGTGGTAGATGGTCACTCTGTGTGTGTGTGTGTTTGTGCGAGTGTTTGTCTGTCTCTCTCGCTCTCTCTGTGTGTTTTTTTTTGTGTGTGTGTGTGTGTGTGTGTGTGTGTGTGTGTGTGTGTGTGTGTGTGTGTGTTCATGCATGCTCACAAGTGTGTGATGTGCTCACTTCATTCTGGAGTTTTCAAATTGTTCCATTTCTGCAGGATGAACAGCTGTTACCTGAGTGAATGGAGACAAAAGAGTCATACAGTGTGCCCTTGCAAGGAAGTTTATTTGTCACATGCATATGATTACTGGTGTAAATGCAGTGAAATTGTGTATGGTGTCAGTCTCTGTGCACAGTACAGAAATGCAGTAGAAGGGGACACATAGTACTTTTGGTTGGAGTAGGCTAGGTGAGTGGGTGGGCTGGGGGGTGGAAGGCACAAACAAGGAGCACCCAAGAGCAACAGGGCCAAGGAAAAAGTCTCTTACTTTCCTTTGCACACACAATAGGAAATGTCTGAGTTTTGGGTATCATTGTGCGCTGTGTGTCTGAAGTGGATTCAACTGTACTATCTGATGTCCACACATACTGTAAGCTACAACTTTACAACTCCTCTCCTGATTGGACAATTCCTCAGGTGGAACCCCAGTGTGTGAACCATGATGCGGAATATTCCCCTCACAACCGTCAGGTTTGATCTGACTCAGTGTCAGCGCACTAAAAGTAGGTCCCAGGCTTTCGATATCACTCTCACTCTTTCACTCCCTCCCTCCCTCCCTCTCTCGTTCCCTTTCTCTCCACTCCTCCCTCCATCCTCACGGGCAGCACTTAGGCCTCAAGTAGGCCAATATTTGACTAGCGGCGATCCCTCCTCAAACACAAAGCCGCAGACTCAATTAAAAGGGGAAGGAGGAAATGCGCCGTCAATCAGGCCCTCTCAAAGGGACCAGCCCAGCGCCGACGCTTTTCATGTTCTATCTCATCTCCCTCCCTCCCGGACATGAACGCCTCTTTTTCACTCTCTCTTTCTCTTTCTCTCTCTCTCTCTCTCTCTGCACCCAACCCTCTACTCTCCACCCACCACCACCACCATCAGTCAGGGGGCTCCAGGACACCAACGCCCAGGTGAGGTAGAGGGACAGGCTGAGGATTGGTGTCAGCCTTTGGGCAGCACAAGGTGTCTGTGCCCTCCCTCTCCACCTCACTATCGCTCTACCACCACACCCCATCCCTTCTTCCCTTTCCCTTCCTTTCTCTCTCTCTCTCTCTAACTGCATGGCGGGGTCGGGGGACTGCCCCGGCAAGTGCACATTTGCATGGCCTTATCTCTGGGCCTGGGCGCATGCTTTACATGCAGTGAGGGCTCAGTGGAGGGAAGGCTGGGGCTGGAAGCTGGATGGAGCGTCATCTCTCCTGATCTCTCACACCTTTTACTCGCGCCAGTGAAAATCCTCACAGTGAATGAGTATATGTGGGTAATATCATATTTAGAAAGATGTATATGATATAGGTCATTCGTTTAAAATTCTCTGAATATAACCTGAACCGCGGCTCAACCTGAAATCTAAAAAAAACTAAACAAAAACAAAAGCACTGCTGTTTACTAAACATTACTTACTGATTCTGAATCAGATTATGATTTCATGAGTCATGCCAATGTAGTCTGAAGAAAAAAAACAATCCCTTCTCAAGCAATTACCCCACCCACCCTTGTATGAGCCTGATAGATATTTTGAAAAATGAACATTGTAAACCTTGGTAAATCAGAAAGTGACTTGACTGTACACTGCTACAGTAGGTGTGTCTTTGTCATCAGGTATCAGTCTAATGTCGGTTGTGGTGTCTATAAGAATGAACAGAGCAGGCTGGTATGTTGTGACGGAGGGGAATCTATGGATGAGAATGTTTTCTACAGTGTGTGTGTGTTAACTGTATATGTATGCGTGTGTGTATATGAATATGTGTATGTGTGCGTGTGAGAATGTGTGTGTGTATGTATTTGTATGTATGTGTGTACAGTATGTGTGTCTAGGCTTCACCGCTTTCTCACCTCCTTCCGCGGCTGGCATCCAGGTCCTCCTGTAGCACTGCTGCCCTCTTCTGCAGGAAGTTCACCTGCAGATCACCAACATCAGTTAGCAAGCGCAGCACTGTACACACCTGTGCCATGCAAACACTCTGACTTCTTAAGACAGCAGTGCATTAGGTTGGAGCTTAAGGCACAGGGAGGCAACATCCCCATGGTGTCACATGAGCTTTCCACTACCATCATGGGCTTTAGATTGGACATCAAGCCAGAATGTTCACTGGATCAACTTATAACATTTGAGAAACAATGTCCTTGGTTCCTACACCTTATTTAACATCAAATTTAAAGATATTTCAAGGACTTTCAAGGTCTAATTCCCACTTATTAAAGTACGGATGAGAATTTGGTAGTTTGAGAGTGGGACTACACGATTATGTGGAAACCTAAAAACAATGATTTGTGGGTTTGCAAGGTATAATCCACAAAAACAACAAAGAAACAAATAAAACTAGAAAAGCGCTCAGAGAGCGCAGACCTCCACCAAGGCAATATGGTCACAAACACAATATACATTCCAGATCATGTTCTGGATCACCGATCGCCACCAAAATTTAATCAGCTCTTGCTTGTCCCAATATACACATTGTCCGAAAATTTCATCCAAATCTGTGCAGTACTTTTCGAGTTATCCTGCTGACAAACAAACAGACAGACAAACAAACAGACAGACAGACAAACCAACGAGACCGAAAACATAACCTCCTTGGCGGAGGTAATAAAAGATTTGCAAAGACACAAAGTTGTCGCCTAACGTTATGTCTATCTACTTTCTACTACTGTCACTTTATATCTATCTACTTTCAGGACCCGGAATTATTTTTTCCCAATCCAAAAAAAGTTCAAGAATTTAAAGAACCTGTGGGAACCCCCGCAGTAATTGGCAAGATTATAACCTATATTCAGTAGACAGATTTCCCATAAGCTCTCTTGTTAGGGCCAGGACTAACCCCAAGTCAGAGATCCATCAGTGATTTGGCACAAACTCCTAACTGTATGTTTCTGCTGACAGGATGAATAACCTTTCAACCAATATTACACTGACACATGGTGGTGGCTAGACCAAGCTCCCATAAAAAAAAAATCTTGCAGTGTGTGTGTGTGTGTGTATAAGTGTGTCATTGCAATCAGGCCACACATGCTCTCCAAAGCTGATGCCAGAGACTCCATGTTGTCCAGTCAATCAGACGCCTGCTCGGCTGTTGAGTATTCAGGAATGTGTCCGCACCTTTGTGGCTGTGCTACAAGCGAAAGTTGCTAATGCATTAAAAAAAGAAAAAAAATCTGACATTTTTTGGGGGGTGTTTATGCATGAGGTGCACATACACACTCACACACTCACACACACACACACACACACACACACACACACACACACACACACACACACACACACAGAGACACACACAGACTGTGCTGAAATGTTCTCTGGCTTTAAAGAGACCAGAGAAAAAACCTCAGTCAGTCTGTCTGGCACTGCGCTGGTGGGCGAGTACTGTATGCGGCTCACGGAGAGGGGACCCTCCGGAGACAGTGGCGGGGCCACTGCAGAATGCATGCCCTCATCTCTATGAACATAAAACCCCACACTGCTTAAGAACCATTAGTTACCTTTTTCCTGCTCAATGCCCGTCTATTTGTCTTTGTCAAATTAAAAAAAAAGAAAAAAAAAAAAGACGGAGGGCACGAAACAATACTCACAAAAAGGGGAGAACGGGGTGGTTAACAAGTACAAGGAATGAACTGTCTGTACCCTGTCTCGAACTCCTCCAAAAAAGTGAGAGCATTGGCCAAAAATGACACATCTCATCGCACAAGTCCACAGAAAAAAATAGGGGCTGTTGTTTGGATTAAAGATAAACAATGGCAGAGCAAAAAAAAAAAAAAAAAGGTTCTTGGCAGTGCTTTTTTGTAAGAACAAAGGGGCGTGCTAAGTGCTAACAGCTAAAGCTTGTACAGAGGCCGTGGAAGAAGGCTGGACTCATGCGCGACTGGGCCGTTTTTTTTTTTTTTTTTATTGTTTGCGGACAGATGAGGAGGAAGAGGAGGAGGAGGAGGAGGAAGAGGAGGGGAGGGGAACTTCAAAGCCGTGCTGGGGAGAACATGGCCAGGCCTATGGAAGAACACACACAGTTGCTTACACCATTGCCGTCCAAAGAAATCCACCCACCCCTACCCCACACACACACACACACACATACCGAAGACACTTACTTTCCACTCCACTGCAAAATAACAGCAAGGGATCCAAGGGTATGGGTATGTGTGTGTGTGTGTGTGTGCGTGTGTGTGTGTGCACAAGTAGTATGATTAATGTGGTAGTTTATAATAGCATGGTGTACTGTGTATGAAATAAAACTGCTGCTGTTTGTTTGATCCTTTCTTTCAACTGCCCCAGTTGGCGAGTGTATGTGTGTGTGTGTGTGTGTGTGTGTGTGTGTGTGTGTGTGTGTGTGTGTGTGTGTGTGTGTCTGTGTGTGTGTGTATAATTTTCTTGGACGGACATCTGAAAAGCACAGGAGGACACTGGAGGAATCAGAGCACCATCCTTGGAATGGCTTCTGTTATTATAACAGAAAGACCTTTATAAAGACCTTTAGCCCCACAGACAAGCTTGTCCAGTGTGTGTGTGTGTGTGTGTGTGTGTGTGTGTGTGTGTTTGTCACTTTAACAGAAATCTGAGTATGTAATGTATGTAATGGATGTTCCAGATACATGAATGATGGAACTGTGATGACATGATATGTGACATATGTGTGAGTGGTGTGTGTATTTACCTGGGACTTGAGCGAAGTGATAGTGTCCTCTAGTTCCTGTCTCAACTCTGCTGGCATCAGGCCCTTGAGCCTCGTCTCACACTCCTGACGCACCTGAGTGATCTAGACACACAGAGAGAGAGAGAGAGAGAGAGAGAGAGAGAGAGAGAGAGAGAGAGAGAGAGAGAGAGAGAGAGAGAGAGAGAGAGAGAGAGAGAGAATGTTAATGGAACTATTCAGTATATTTGGCTAGTAAGGTCATTGTGAGGAAGAGGACAGGCTGCCAGAGTGATGGAGACAATGAGGATAAGGGGTGACGTGGTTGTAAGGATGAAGTGTGGACTCAGATGAAGTGTGGGCTGGCTTCAGATGGAGCTGGAGACTGCACAGCAACGGGATTACATGTGCATGAATGATAGACACTGAAAAACAGTGTTTCTTTGGGGATGTGTGTGTGTGTGTGTGTGTGTGTACCTACAGTACATTACACTGTAACACACACACACACACACACACACACACACACACACACACACACACACACACACACACACACACACACTGTGGTTGGGCCACAGGGTCTCCTCGTCTCCTCATCAAGGGGGCTGTCTGACTTGAAATTACAGCTCAGAAGAGTGTGGTCTCCACACAACGCTAAAACAAATCTGGTCAGGAATCCCCCCTTCCACACACACACACACACACACACACACACACACACACACACACACACACACACACACACACGGACACACACGGACACACACAGCTCTGGGAAATCTCTGAGAAAAATGCTGAATATACAGAGGTTACAACTGTGGAAGTTACGAGATAAGAAAAAAAAAACATGTGGAAGGAAAGAATTACTGAAGAACAGGAACACAAGGAAATGAAAGAAGGAGGAAGAACCAGGAAATATGTGGGAATTGAAAACAGGGTGAGACTCCTTATCAACTATCAGCGCAGACATTTACCTTGTACTACTCCCATCTTTCCCTCTTTACCTTATGTGAGGTCACCTATCCTTCTTCTGTCAGTTTTCAATAACGCAAAAGACTAAAATAATGCACAAGGGACAGAGATAGAGAGAAAGAACGAGAGAGAGAAAGAAACAGAGAGAGTGAGAGAGAGACAGACAGAAAGCAAGAAAGAAAAGATGATTGCTTGCTTCTAAAATCATTTTCCTGTTGTGGATTGCGCTGATTGTTCTGGATTTTCAGTAATTAAGCTTTGGCGCTCCAAAGAGAGGATTGGGAGGCACTTCAAAGGCATCCAGCACAGGCGGCCTGAGCAACGTTCTCGCTCTCGCTCGCAGCCCGAACCAGCCGAGCACCGCACAGCACAGCGCTGCGCAGCATGAAGCAGATTAGGCCCTTGCCGCTTGCCAAGTTTTACCCCCCTCTTCTTGTTACACACACACACACACACACACACACACACACACACACGTACGTACACAAACACACACACACACACACACACACACACACACACACACACACACACACACACACACGCACACATATAAAACACACACCCCACATCAACCCAAATGTTATGGGCCAAAAGTGTAAATAATAAGGGTCGATCAATTTACTTTTTTGTCTGAGCCAGGGGAAGGGGGTTAAACACAGACAGAAACCAAAGTGAGAGAAAGACAGAAAGAAGGAAAGAAAGAAAATGAGAGAGTGAAGAGGGTAAAAAAAGAGAGGCAAACCCAAAGGAACTCGAGAGCAACACTTTGAAATGAACCAGAAAAATGGTTTCGAGAGTGAAACCGGACTCTCGCCGCGAAGGCAAACTTAAGCGCTGCGCCGTGTCCCAAACAATAGAGGAGAGTCGGGGTGGTTGGTGAGACTGTAGCCGAGCCAGCCCAAACCACCGGGGGCTGCACACCATCATCGGGGCCTCGGCGAACTTAAACACAACTTGGCTCGGCCACCACTACCTCTTTTGATGCCCCCCCCACAAGACCACCCCCACTCCCTTTCCCACTGAGTGTCTGAGAATCGACACGGATGTGCCGTCTCACCGCCCTAAGTCTCCCCAAGGGTCAACCGAAGGCCGCTCTTCTTCTTCTTCTTCTTCTTCTTCTTCTCGGTTAACGCTGGCGCGGAGTGGAGCGGGCCAGGGGTGCAGCGGAGACGGCACTGCTCACTGTCCCAGCGGGACCGCTGCTGATTGGAGCTGACGTTCCAGGAATGCAGGTTTCGGGAAAAACCAGCAGCCGAGGCGCACAGGAGTATGGAACACTTGCTCTCACTCTCTCTGCTAGAGCAAGGCAGAGAAAGTGAGAAGAGGGGGAGGGAGAGAGAGAGAGAGAGAGAGAGAGAGAGAGGGGGGGTGTGTGTGTGTGTGTGTGTGTGTGTGTGTGGATTCAACAGATGAATAGGCCTACTGTAAGAGAGTGATAGTGTCACCTACATCCATCTCACTTCACCAGACATTAAAAGTGTAATATTCCATATTCTCCTAATAATCTGCTTGGTGGCCTTGTCAAAGTGGAGCAGCACTGACACCGTTTAAGAGAGACAGACAAGCAGACAGACAGACAGACAGACAGACAGTGAAGAGCTCTGTGATCCGCCTGTCAAGAGAACGTGTGATGCTGCTGTGTGTCACTCACACTCGGGGCTGAGAGGCCCCTGGTGGCCTGAGGAGGACACACTCTCACACACTCACTGATTGAACACACAGTCTGATTCCAGCTCAGTTGGTGTGTGGCAAGGTGAACTATACTAGGCCAGAGGGGACAGGTGGAAAGCAGCTCTCAGATCAGTTTAGCTGGACGACAATACAGTACACGGGTACCACTTTATAATAACCGTCTTCTATAAATGGTTATTAAATAGCTTATTAACATCAGTAAGAAGTTCATTTGAAAGTAAGTGGTTTAAGATGATTTAATTCCATCAAGTTTTTTTCATTTTATCATTTAGCCATAACAAACTATAAACTAACTGTTCATTTACTCACGATTTAACTATGCTGTAAAATGTAATAACCATTTATAGAAGACGGTTATTATGAAGTGCTACCAGTACATGTTTGCGCTCAGGTTCTCAGACCAAAAATCATTGACGAGATGGGCTGCGATGTTCTAAAAACCAGTGACAATCTAAAACTCTGATTTGACATGTTGAATCTTTTGTGACAACTTGCAACTGCTTGCAATGGCATGCGCGATTGATTCACACTGCCACAACTCCTTTAAAACCATCTTGTTGCAGATCTTCTGTCTGAATTGGCCTTTAAGCACGAAAGACGCTTTACCCGTTTACCTGCATGTTCATACAGTGTAGACAACATCAAGCTATAGGCTGAATACAGCAACAAGATGACCTTTAGGCAGTCACTGTAAACTATTCTGAACACCTGAAAAAACAGCAATCTATTGAGAACCAAGAGTATTCTAGTCAATTAGGATCATCAAACGTCTTCCTGTCTGTGGGGAGGAAACCTGTAGCCGGAGCCCTGGTGAAGACATGATATGTGGCCTCTGGAAGTCACTCCCTTTAATCTTTGGGCTTTAACAGCAAAACTAGTTTTTGAGTTACGGTCACCTATAACACACACACAGACACACACACACACACACAGACACACACACACACACACACACACACACACACACACACACACACACACACACACACACACACACACACACACACACACACAAGCTGTTTAAGAAGGGAAAAGAACTTAACTGACAGCATGCTATTACACATGATTAGACGGTTGCTTCTTAATAGAAAGCAGTTCTGGCATTCTTATCTGTCCGTAGTGGTTATGCTAGCACAATCATTGCTAGCTCTCTTTTGCTCTTTTACAAAATGTCCTCAATGACTACATCACTTACTGTCAGTGACAACATAAACAAAGGATTGCCACTGAGAGGAATGCTCTTTTGTAAGAAAGATCTCTTCTGGTTTGGGCTCTAGAATGTTCCAGTGACCAGCAGAGAGGTCTCCAGTCGGGGCTGACCTTAGGAGGCCTTGCGTCTGCTGTGTTCCTTTGAAGTGCAGACTAGAGTGAGCAGCCTACCCATCTTCCTGCCTCTTCACCCTCCTTAGAGAGACAGACAGACAGATAGATAGATAGCCACAGCTGCAGCTAACAAACACCAAACGCCATACAAAGACATACCGACAACTTTGAGGATGCAAGCTGACGAAACGACTGGTACATAGACGTGTGGCGGAGTGAGACTGGGAGAGATCAAAAAAAAAAAAAAAAAAGAAAAGAAAGAAAGAAAGAGAGAGAGAAAGAAAGATTCTCCCTGGTTGCAGATGGGTCAGTAGTGGGACTTTTTTTTGGGAATACAGGAGTGTTTGATCACCTCATTTTGTTTTTGTTTCTTTTGTGAGACACACTGCTTTTTCATTGTTTTTTTTTATGATTATTGTAGTTCCAGATGATGAAGTTCTCTTCTTTCCAGTGACTGAAAGAAGAGTGTGATTAGACCCAGTCTCAATGACAAGCTTTTTCATCTATATATAGCACTAGTTTTCTGTTTAATGTTCCACTTTGCTCACTCTCTTCCTCTGAAACATCACACACAACACACACACACACACACACACACACACACACACACACACACACACACACACACACACACACACACACACACACACACACACACGCAGTACACACGCACAGGCACATAGCATACCCTCATCCC